>CP092864.1:136490855-136680967 GCA_030710605.1 Cordylochernes scorpioides | reverse complement strand
GGAATGAAAAGTGGTTAAAAGAAACCTGGCCCTGGATTGCTTATTGATTTTGTTCAATTGTAAAGGCAAGGATGAATATGTATTCTATATTAGTGTATTTGGGTTCGGATTCTCAGGTCTTTGAGAATTTTGTTGTTGAGGAGGTGTGTTTGGACAATGAAGTTTCGATCTACGTGATAAAAAGATAAAGAATTGTAATACTGAACTTTGTAGAGCTTTAAAAAAATTGCGTTGCGTTAGGTATTTTTTAAAAGCTTTTATTTAACTTGCTTCCATGTCTGTTCACAAATCTTGTAATCAAATTTTAGTATACTTCTAGAGCATGTAAATATCTGAAAGTTTGTACATTTGTTAGAACCTGATGACAATGCAAGTTGCCTGTGTATCCATTGGAATGATGTATTATTCTATGAAAGTTTTGATTTCCTAAATGGTCTATTTGTACCATCAGAACACGTAAGGCAAGTAGCCAGCAACTATTCTGTGGTTTCCTATTTGACTAAGCCAAAGGCTCAGCATCACACTGACATCCTTGTATTCCATACGAATCAAACCATATATATGTTCCCTTTAAAGACATGTTGGCTATATACCAGGATGTCAAAGAATAGGTCTGTCAGTCCAACTATTCTATGGTTTCTATTTGACTAATCTTAAAGACTCAGTCATCTAGACACGGAAATAACATGCCGAATTGCAATGGCAAAACAAGATTTTTGGATCAAAACATATATTTTAAGGGGCGCTACCAATATTATGATGAAACAAAGACTGACAAGACACTAATCTGGCCTATACTAACTTATGGGGATGTGAGTCGTGGGCATTACTAAAATCTTCAATCAAACGAATAGACGCCTTCGAGACCTACCTTTACAGGTTAGCTCTCAAAATTCCTTGGACAGATATGGCAACAAATAAACAATTCCTCGATCGAATGGGTACAGAACGCCAGCTGATAAGTTCATAAAACAACGAAAACTGACGTTTGCTGGACATGTGATGCGCGGATCAGCAAGAGAGACATTACTGACAGTGTTGGAGGGAAAGCTCCGGGGGAAGAGATCGAGGGGAAGGAGACGACAGGGATACATAGACGATCTAAAACAATGGACTGGACGACACGGGGAGATGAAGAGGATGGCGGAGGATCGGGAAGTATGGAGAGACCATGTGGCCCATCCTCAGTAGAGGAAGGCATTGAAAGAGGGAGATATGGAGAGACCATGTGGCCCACCCTCAGTAGAGGAAGGCATTGAAGGAGAGAGATATGGAGAGACCATGTGACCCACCCTCAGTAGAGGAAGGCATTGAAGGAGGGAGATATGGAGAGACCATGTGGCCCACTCTCAGTAGAGGAAGGCATTGAAAAAGGGAGATTGGGGAGACCATGTGGCCCACCCTCAGTAGAGGAAGGCACTGAAGAAGGGAGATATGGAGAGACCAAGTGGCCCACCCTCAGTATAGGAAGGCATTGAAGGAGGGAGATATGGAGAGACCATGTGGCCCACCCTCAGTAGAGGAAGGCACTGAAGAAGGGAGATATGGAGAGACCAAGTGGCTCACACTCAGTAGAGGAAGGCATTGAAGGAGGGAGATATGGAGAGACCATGTAGCCCATCCTCAGTAGAGGAAGGCACTGAAGGAGGGAGATATGGAGAAACCATGTAGCCCACTCTCATTAGAGGAAGGCACTGAAAGAGGGAGATATAAAGAGACCATGTGGCCCACCCTCAGTAGAGGAAGACACTGAAGGAGGGAGATATGGAGAAACCATGTAGCCCACCCTCATTAGAGGAAGGCACTGAAGGAGGGAGATATGGAGAGACCAAGTGGCCCACCCTCAGTAGAGGAAGGCATTGAAGGAGGGAAGTATGGAGAGACCATGTAGCCCACCCTCATTAGAGGAAGGCACTGAAGGAGGGAGATATGGAGAGACCAAGTGGCCCACCCTCAGTAGAGGAAGGCATTGAAGGAGGGAAGTATGGAGAGACCATGTAGCCCACCCTCATTAGAGGAAGGCACTGAAGGAGGGATATATGGAGAGACCAAGTGGCCCACCCTAAGTAGAGGATGGCATTGAAGGAGGGAAGTATGGAGAGACCATGTGGCCCACCCTCAGTAGAGGAAGACACTGAAGGAGGGAGATATGGAGAGACCAAGTGGCCCACCCTCAGTAAAGGAAGGCACTGAAGGAGAGAAAGGTTCTCCATCACACAGACATCCTTGTATTCCATAGGAATCTATGGATGCCATAGAGCGGTCTGTCAGACCAGGCTGCCCTGTTTACCGACCCACTACTTCCTAGTGAAGACGCTATCACCAAGTTTACCTAATTCCTGATAAGCGCTTTCGATTTCGTTCAGCAACCTTCACACATGCTTATCTGCCTTGACCTATGGTATCTCTGGACTTTATTGGGCTCCGTGTTTTTTTCCTGGTCATATTTGACCACACAACCTGTCGTCTGTAAGGATTTGACGATTTTTTAGACGTAATATTTTTCTTTAATAAGTTTTAAACATTGTAAACCCTGTGTGTTCGTTGTTTTATGTGTTTTGTGGATATGTTGTGTAAAAGCTGTGCGTATTGCG
Organism: Cordylochernes scorpioides; assembly: GCA_030710605.1. NCBI lineage: Eukaryota > Metazoa > Arthropoda > Arachnida > Pseudoscorpiones > Chernetidae > Cordylochernes > Cordylochernes scorpioides. Next base: position 136,678,373 of record CP092864.1, on the reverse strand, counting down.
TGCATGTTGCCTCTGTTATATGCGAATTGTGGGCATTTTGTGTGTGCTGTGTTTATGTTGGGTGTATTGTGTGTATTTATTTTGCCTCTGTTATGTGCGTGTTATATGCGAATTGGGGGCACTTTGTGTGTAGGTTGGGTGTATGTGGTGTTTATTGTATGTATTGTGAGTATGTTAGGTGTCTTGTGTATACATTGTGGCGAAGAAATAATTTATATTTAATTTAATTATTCAACGAAAATATTTGAAACAGATTTAAAATTTTACATTTGCTAAATCATCATTTAGTTGCCTAGCTTGCTTGCTCGATATTCTCTAGCTGTAGATAGTTTTGTTGATTTGTTGATAATTGTCGACTAGTCGTACTGACGCCATCAATAAATACTTTTACATATTCCAAGACTTGATTTCTACGCTACAATATTGTGTTCACTGTATGTAGGTTGGGCATATTGTATGTTAAGTAAATTGTGTGTATGTTATATATGTTGGGTGTATTGTGTGTATGTTGTGTGTATTGTGAGTATGTTGTGTATCTTGTGTATATATTGGGTGTACTGTGTGTATGTTGGGTGTATGTGGTGTTTATTGAGTGTATGTTGTGTGTATTGTGAGTATGTTGGGTATATTGTGTATATATTGGGTGCATTGTGTGTATGTTGGGTGTATGTTGTGTTTATTGTATGTATGTTGTGTGTATTGTGAGTATTCTGGGTGTCTTGCGTATATATTGGGTGCATTGTGTGTATGTTGGGTGTATGTGGTGTTTATTGTGTGTCTTGTGAGTATGTTGAGTGTCTTGTGTATATATTGGGTGTACTGTGTGTATGTTGGGTGTATGTGGTGTTTATTGTGAGTATGTTGGGTATCTTGTGTATATATTTGGTTTATTGTGTGTAGGTTGGGTGTATTGTATTTCAAGTTAATTATGTGAATGTTACGTGTATTTTGTGTTATTTGGTAAAGTGTTGTATGCTCTGTGTTATGTATGATCACTACGACAGAGAGATAGATCGCCATAATCTGTATAGTACAAGTTCCCCCATTTAACACAGTTCTCTCTTTATCCAGGTTTTACTGTCGTTATAAAGGATAACAAAAATGGAAACATAAAATTAAATGTGTATTATACTTTTTATTCGATAATTTTTCAGAGAATAAAAATGAATAGGCGATACTTTTTTTTGCCAATAAAACATCTTTCTACTGTCCTTACTACGATGAAAATATTATGGGTGGGCTGGCTCATCAATGATGAACCCTCTCAGCGATTTGGCTATTTTTTCAACGCAGTAAGGAGGGTAGGAAGTTATTTTAAGAAAAAAATCAGTTAAATTGTTTATACGCCTACATAGAATTGTATATCTAGCACATCAAGCCTTTCGAAGTATTTTTAGTAGTAGTGCAGTAGAGAACTCCCTGTAAAGGACACTCAATTGCATAGCCAAAATGTCCTTTACAGAGAGGTATCTTCTTACCGGTGAGTTGTGCTAAAAATGGTAGTTTTGGCAATGAAAACTGTCCTTTGTTGGAAGGTGTTCCCTATAAGAAGTGTCCCTTCATGGAGTATGTTCTACTGTATTGGCAATGAAAATTGTTCTTTATGAAGAGGTGTCCCCTAGAGGGAGTGTCCTCTATGGTAGGTGGCAATTAAATCTGTCCTTTATAGAGATATGTCTTCTCATGGAGGTTCTACTGTATTGACAATGAAAACTGTCCTTTATAGAGAGGCGTCCTCTAGCGGAATTATCCCCTATTGTAGATTCTACTGTATTGGCAATGAAAACTGTCCTTTATAGAGAGGTGTCCTCTAGCGGGAGTGTCCTCTCATAGAGGTTCTACTGTATTGGCAATGAAAACTGTGATTTATAGAGAAATATCCTCTCATGGAGGTTCTACTGTATTGGCAATGAAAACTGTCCTTTATAGATAAATATCCTCTCATGGAGGTTCTACTGTAATGGCAATGAAAACTGTCCTTTATAGAGAAATATCCTCTCATGGAGGTTCTACTGTATTGGCAATGAAAACTGTCCTTTATAGGGAAACTAGCGGACGTACCCGGCTTCGCCTGAGGTTTTACCCGAGTAAAGGTTTGTCTAGCGAACATTTGTTAAAACAATTCTCTAAAAATTTATTTAAAAAAAAAAGATATTTTTTGATAATTTGAAACTCGTAAATTTGAATCTCTCGATAAAGTGAACATTTTTTCCCGGTCCCTGTGTGCCGTGTCATCCTGAATTTTGTCTTTCCTAATTTTCTACGTTAGAAAATCATAGTTTTATCTAGTGAACATTTTTTCCCGTGTCACATTGCCGTGTCATCCTGAGATAATCTTACTTTTGATAAATAATATTTAAGATAACAAACTTAGTGATAAGAAAACTTGTTATCATCGTCACAATGGGGGCGCTGCTTGCGAGTTAAATCTACAAATCTGCAAATAACTCTAAGGATATTCAAGATATTCATGAAATTATTTTTCAAAAGCCTTCCCGGTGATATACCTAATAATATCCCAAAATTTCACGGCGATTGGATGTATGGTTTTTGAATCTATAGAGTACAGACAAACAGACAGACAGACATTCAATTTTATATATATAGATTTCACGGCGATTGGATGTATGGTTTTTTGAATCTATAGAGTACAGACAAACAAACAGACAGACAGACATTCAATTTTATATATATAGACTAGCCGAATGACCCGGGCAACGCCCGTGTTTTACCCGATTGAATGTTTTGATTCAAATACTATTTGTTACAATTATAAATTGGCGCCTTAAATAATTGCATATGTTAGTTAATAACTATAGCCTATGTGCTTTATCTGTCTATGTACTGTTGGCTTCCGTAGGCGTCTCTTACTGGGAAAAAAAAAAGAGAGGATTCCATTTTGTTATTATCTAATATATGCATTTATTTAGGGAGCGACCCGCTCCAACACAATAGTTACAAAGACGAAATAGCGAGTGGAGGGGGGGGGGGGCATGATGGGGGGGGGCAAAGGTGGCGTGACCGTAGTCAATTAATAGGAGGGCGCCATTCCAAAAAAAAAAGCAAACGATGACAGAGATGAAAACTGATTGATTAGGAGATGAGGAATGACGCTCGTAACTGTATATAGAATATCCTCTCAACGAGGTTCTACTGTATTGGCAATGAAAACTTTCCTTTATAGAGAAATATCCTCTCATGGAGGTTCTACTGTATTGGCAATGAAAACTGTCCTTTATAGAGAAATATCCTCTCATGGAGGTTCTACTGTATTGGCAATGAAAACTGTCCTTTATAGAGAAATATCCTCTCATGGAGGTTCTACTGTATTGGCAATGAAAACTGTCTTTTTAAGAGAAATATCCTCTCATAGAGGTTCTACTGTATTGGCAATGTAAACTGTCCTTTATAGATAGATGTCCTCTCATGGAGGTTCTACTGTATTGGCAATGAAAACTTTCTTTTATAGAGGAATATCCTCTCATGGAAGTTCTACTGTATTGGCAATGAAAACTGTCCTTTATAGATAAATATCCTCTCATAGAGGTTCTACTGTATTGGCAATGAAAACTGTCCTTTGTAGAGAGGTGTCCTCTCATGGAGTTTCTACTGTTTTGGCAATGAAAACTGTCCTTTGTAGAGAGGTGTCCTCTCATGTAGGTTCTACTGTATTGGCAATGAAAACTGTCTTTTATAGAGAAATATCCTCTCATAGAGGTTCTACTGTATTGGCAATGAAAACTGTCTTTTATAGAGAAATATCCTCTCATAGAGGTTCTACTGTATTGACAATGAAAATTTCTTTTATAGAGAAATATCCTCTCATGGAGGTTCTACTGTATTGGCAATGTAAACTGTCCTTTATAGATAGATGTCCTCTCATGGAGGTTCTACTGTATTGGCAAAGAAAACTGTCTTTTATAGAGAAATATCCTCTCATGGAGGTTCTACTGTATTAGCAATGAAAACTGTCCTTTATAGAGAAATATCCTCTCATGGAGGTTCTACTGTAATGGCAATGAAAACTGTCCTTTATAGAGAAATATCCTCTCATGGAGGTTCTACTGTATTGGCAATGAAAACTGTCCTTTATAGATAAATATCCTCTCATAGAGGTTCTACTATATTGGCAATGAAAACTGTCCTTTCTAGAGAGGTGTCCTCTCATGTAGGTTCTACTGTATTGGCAATGAAAACTGTCCTTTGTAGAGAGGTGTCCTCTCATGTAGGTTCTACTGTATTGGCAATGAAAACTGTCTTTATAGAGAAATATCCTCTCATAGAGGTTCTACTGTATTGGCAATGAAAACTGTCTTTTATAGAGAAATATCCTCTCATAGAGGTTCTACTGTATTGACAATGAAAACTTTCTTTTATAGAGAAATATCCTCTCATAGAGGTTCTACTGTATTGGCAATGTAAACTGTCCTTTATAGATAGATGTCCTCTCATGGAGGTTCTACTGTATTGGCAAAGAAAACTGTCTTTTATAGAGAAATATCCTCTCATGGAGGTTCTACTGTATTGGCAATGAAAACTGTCATTTATAGAGAAATATCCTCTCATGGAGGTTCTACTGTATTGGCAATGAAAACTGTCCTTTATAGAGAAATATCCTCTCATGGAGGTTCTACTGTAATGGCAATGAAAACTGTCCTTTATAGAGAAATATCCTCTCATGGAGGTTCTACTGTATTGGCAATGAAAACTGTCCTTTATAGGGAAACTAGCCGAATGACCCGGGCAACGCCCGTGTTTTACCCGATTGAATGTTTTGATTCAAATACTCTTTGTTACAATTATAAATTGGCGCCTTAAATAATTGCATATGTTAGTTAATAACTATAGCCTATGTGCTTTATCTGTCTATGTACTGTTGGCTTCCGTAGGCGTCTCTTACTGGGAAAAAAAAAAGAGAGGATTTCATTTTGTTATTATCTAATATATGCATTTATTCAGGGAACGACCCGCTCCAACACAATAGTTACAAAGACGAAATAGCGAGTGGGGGGGCAAAGGTGGCGTGACTGTAGCCAACTAATAGGAGGGCGCCATTCCAAAAAAAAAAAGCAAACGGTGACAGAGATGAAAACTGACTGATTGATTAGGAGATGAGGAATGACGCTCGTAAATGTATATAGAATATCCTCTCAACGAGGTTCTACTGTATTGGCAATGAAAACTGTCCTTTATAGAGAAATATCCTCTCATGGAGGTTCTACTGTATTGGCAATGAAAACTGTCCTTTATAGAGAAATATCCTCTCTTGGAGGTTCTACTGTATTGGCAATGAAAACTGTCTTTTATAGAGAAATATCCTCTCATAGAGGTTCTACTGTATTGACAATGAAAACTTTCTTTTATAGAGAAATATCCTCTCATAGAGGTTCTACTGTATTGGCAATGTAAACTGTCCTTTATAGATAGATGTCCTCTCATGGAGGTTCTACTGTATTGGCAAAGAAAACTGTCTTTTATAGAGAAATATCCTCTCATGGAGGTTCTACTGTATTGGCAATGAAAACTGTCCTTTATAGAGAAATATCCTCTCATGGAGGTTCTACTGTAATGGCAATGAAAACTGTCCTTTATAGAGAAATATCCTCTCATGGAGGTTCTACTGTATTGGCAATGAAAACTGTCCTTTATAGAACGAAAATTAAAATTATACCGCGAATGTTTCTTTTAAAAATCGAAATTTATTTTCAAAGAGAAATAGCGACATTTCTAACTTTGAGGATGAGGTATGGAAAGGTGAAACATGAAGAGTAATGGAGAACGGAAAAATAAAAAGTGTCCAGGGGCGGGAATCGAACCCACACCCTTCTGCTAACCGGGCAGGTGCCTTGTCCACTCGGCTACCCTGGACGTATTTTTCCGTTCATAACTTATATTTAAAGTAACATTTAAAATACAATATAACGCGGCTGATGATTGTAAAACGAAAATTAAAATTATACCGCGAATGTTTCTTTTAAAAATCGAAATTTATTTTCAAAGAGAAATAGCGACATTTCTAACTTTGAGGATGAGGTATGGAAAGGTGAAACATGAAGAGTAATGGAGAACGGAAAAATAAAAAGTGTCCAGGGGCGGGAATCGAACCCACACCCTTCTGCTAACCGGGCAGGTGCCTTGTCCACTCGGCTACCCTGGACGTATTTTTCCGTTCATAACTTATATTTAAAGTAACATTTAAAATACAATATAACGCGGCTGATGATTGTAAAACGAAAATTAAAATTATACCGCGAATGTTTCTTTTAAAAATCGAAATTTATTTTCAAAGAGAAATAGCGACATTTCTAACTTTGAGGATGAGGTATGGAAAGGTGAAACATGAAGAGTAATGGAGAACGGAAAAATAAAAAGTGTCCAGGGGCGGGAATCGAACCCACACCCTTCTGCTAACCGGGCAGGTGCCTTGTCCACTCGGCTACCCTGGACGTATTTTTCCGTTCATAACTTATATTTAAAGTAACATTTAAAATACAATATAACGCGGCTGATGATTGCGTTATATTGTATTTTAAATGTTACTTTAAATATAAGTTATGAACGGAAAAATACGTCCAGGGTAGCCGAGTGGACAAGGCACCTGCCCGGTTAGCAGAAGGGTGTGGGTTCGATTCCCGCCCCTGGACACTTTTTATTTTTCCGTTCTCCATTACTCTTCATGTTTCACCTTTCCATACCTCATCCTCAAAGTTAGAAATGTCGCTATTTCTCTTTGAAAATAAATTTCGATTTTTAAAAGAAACATTCGCGGTATAATTTTAATTTTCGTTTTACAATCATCAGCCGCGTTATATTGTATTTTAAATGTCCTTTATAGGGAAACTAGCCGAATGACCCGGGCAACGCCCGTGTTTTACCCGATTGAATGTTTTGATTCAAATACTATTTGTTACAATTATAAATTGGCGCCTTAAATAATTGCATATGTTAGTTAATAACTATAGCCTATGTGCTTTATCTGTCTATGTACTGTTGGCTTCCGTAGGCGTCTCTTACTGGGAAAAAGAAAGAGAGGATTCCATTTTGTTATTATCTAATATATGCATTTATTCAGGGAGCGACCCGCTCCAACACAATAGTTACAAAGACGAAATAGCGAGTGGGGGGGCATGATGGGGGGGGGGGGGGCAAAGGTGGCGTGACTGTAGCCAACTAATAGGAGGGCGCCATTCCAAAAAAAAAAAAGCAAACGGTGACAGAGATGAAAACTGACTGATTGATTAGGAGATGAGGAATGACGCTCATAACTGTATATAGAATATCCTCTCAACGAGGTTCTACTGTATTGGCAATGAAAACTGTCCTTTATAGAGAAATACCCTCTCATGGAGGTTCTACTGTATTGGCAATGAAAACTGTCCTTTATAGAGAAATATCCTCTCTTGGAGGTTCTACTGTATTGGCAATGAAAACTGCCTTTTATAGAGAAATATCCTCTCATAGAGGTTCTACTGTATTGACAATGAAAACTTTCTTTTATAGAGAAATATCCTCTCATAGAGGTTCTACTGTATTGGCAATGTAAACTGTCCTTTATAGATAGATGTCCTCTCATGGAGGTTCTACTGTATTGGCAAAGAAAACTGTCTTTTATAGAGAAATATCCTCTCATGGAGGTTCTACTGTATTGGCAATGAAAACTGTCCTTTATAGAGAAATATCCTCTCATGGAGGTTCTACTGTAATGGCAATGAAAACTGTCCTTTATAGAAAAATATCCTCTCATGGAGGTTCTACTGTATTGGCAATGAAAACTGTCCTTTATAGGGAAACTAGCCGAATGACCCGGGCAACGCCCGTGTTTTACCCGATTGAATGTTTTGATTCAAATACTATTTGTTACAATTATAAATTGGCGCCTTAAATAATTGCATATGTTAGTTAATAACTATAGCCTATGTGCTTTATCTGTCTATGTACTGTTGGCTTCCGTAGGCGTCTCTTACTGGGAAAAAGAAAGAGAGGATTCCATTTTGTTATTATCTAATATATGCATTTATTCAGGGAGCGACCCCGCTCCAACACAATAGTTACAAAGACGAAATAGCGAGTGGGGGGGGCATGATGGGGGGGGGGGGGGGGGGGCAAAGGTGGCGTGACTGTAGCCAACTAATAGGAGGGCGCCATTCCAAAAAAAAAAGCAAACGGTGACAGAGATGAAAACTGACTGATTGATTAGGAGATGAGGAATGACGCTCGTAACTGTATATAGAATATCCTCTCAACGAGGTTCTACTGTATTGGCAATGAAAACTGTCCTTTATAGAGAAATATCCTCTCATGGAGGTTCTACTGTATTGGCAATGAAAACTATCCTTTATAGAGAAATATCCTCTCTTGGAGGTTCTACTGTATTGGCAATGAAAACTGTCTTTTATAGAGAAATATCCTCTCATAGAGGTTCTACTGTATTGACAATGAAAACTTTCTTTTATAGAGAAATATCCTCTCATAGAGGTTCTACTGTATTGGCAATGTAAACTGTCCTTTATAGATAGATGTCCTCTCATGGAGGTTCTACTGTATTGGCAAAGAAAACTGTCTTTTATAGAGAAATATCCTCTCATGGAGGTTCTACTGTATTGGCAATGAAAACTGTCCTTTATAGAGAAATATCCTCTCATGGAGGTTCTACTGTAATGGCAATGAAAACTGTCCTTTATAGAAAAATATCCTCTCATGGAGGTTCTACTGTATTGGCAATGAAAACTGTCCTTTATAGGGAAACTAGCCGAATGACCCGGGCAACGCCCGTGTTTTACCCGATTGAATGTTTTGATTCAAATACTATTTGTTACAATTATAAATTGGCGCCTTAAATAATTGCATATGTTAGTTAATAACTATAGCCTATGTGCTTTATCTGTCTATGTACTGTTGGCTTCCGTAGGCGTCTCTTACTGGGAAAAAGAAAGAGAGGATTCCATTTTGTTATTATCTAATATATGCATTTATTCAGGGAGCGACCCGCTCCAACACAATAGTTACAAAGACGAAATAGCGAGTGGGGGGGGGGCATGATGGGGGGGGGTGGGGGGCAAAGGTGGCGTGACTGTAGCCAACTAATAGGAGGGCGCCATTCCAAAAAAAAAAAAAGCAAATGGTGACAGAGATGAAAACTGACTGATTGATTAGGAGATGAGGAATGACGCTCGTAACTGTATATAGAATATCCTCTCAACGAGGTTCTACTGTATTGGCAATGAAAACTGTCCTTTATAGAGAAATATCCTCTCATGGAGGTTCTACTGTATTGGCAATGAAAACTGTCCTTTATAGAGAAATATCCTCTCATGGAGGTTCTACTGTATTGGTAATGAAAACTGTCTTTAATAGAGAAATATCCTCTCATAGAGGTTCTACTGTATTGGCAATGTAAACTGTCCTTTATAGATAGATGTCCTCTCATGGAGGTTCTACTGTATTGGCAAAGAAAACTGTCTTTTATAGAGAAATATCCTCTCATGGAGGTTCTACTGTATTGGCAATGAAAACTTTCTTTTATAGAGGGATATCCTCTCATGGAAGTTCTACTGTATTGGCAATGAAAACTTTCCTTTATAGATAAATATCCTCTCATGGAGGTTCTACTGTATTGGCAATGAAAACTGTCCTTTGTAGAGAGGTGTCCTCTCATGGAGGTTCTACTGTTTTGGCAATGAAAACTGTCCTTTGTAGAGAGGTGTCCTCTCATGTAGGTTCTACTGTATTGGCAATGAAAACGGTCTTTTATAGAGAAATATCCTCTCATAGAGGTTCTACTGTATTGGCAATGTGAACTGTCCTTTATAGAGAAATATCCTCTCATGGAGGTTCTACTGTATTGGCAATGAAAACTGTCTTTTATAGAGAAATATCCTCTCATGGAGGTTCTACTGTATTGGCAATGTGAACTGTCCTTTATAGAGAAATATCCTCTCATGGAGGTTCTACTGTATTGGCAATGTAAGCTGTCCTTTATAGATAGATGTCCTCTCATGGAGGTTCTACTGTATTGGCAATGTAAACTGTCCTTTATAGATAGATGTACTCTCATGGAGGTTCTACTGTATTGGCAATGTAAACTGTCCTTTATAGATAGATGTCCTCTCATGTAGGTTCTACTGTATTGGCAATGTAAGCTGTCCTTTATAGATAGATGTCCTCTCATGTAGGTTCTGATGTATTGGCAAGGTGAACTGTCCTTTATAGATAGATGTCCTCTCATGGAGGTTCTTCTGTATTGGCAATGAAAACTGTCTTTTTAAGAGAAATATCCTCTCATGGAGGTTCTACTGTATTGGCAATGAAAACTGTCCTTTGTATAGAAATGTCCTCTCATGGAGGTTCTACTGTATTGGCAATGTAAACTGTCCTTTATAGATAGATGTCCTCTCATGTAGGTTCTACTGTATTGGCAATGTAAGCTGTCCTTTAAAGATAGATGTCCTCTCATGGAGTTTCTACTGTATTGGCAATGTAAACTGTCCTTTATAGGTAGATGTCCTCTCATGTAGGCTCTACTGTATGGGCAATGTAAGCTGTCCTTTATAGATAAATGTCCTCTCATGTAGGTTCTACTGTATTGACAATGTAAGCTGTCCTTTATAGATAGATGTCCTCTCATCGAGGTTCTACTGTATTGGCAATGCAAACTGTCCTTTATAGATAGATGTCCTCTCATGTAGGTTCTACTGTATTGGCAATAAAAACTGTCCTTTGTAGAGAGGTGTCCTCTCATCTAGGTTCTACTGTATTGGCAATGTAAACTGTCCTTTATAGATAGATGTCCTCTCATGGAGGTTCTACTGTATTGGCAATGTAAGCTGTCCTTTATAGATAGATGTCCTCTCATGGAGGTTCTACTGTATTGGCAATGTAAACTGTCCTTTATAGAGAAATATCCTCTCATGGAGGTTCTACTGTATTGGCAATGTAAACTGTCCTTTATAGAGAAATATCCTCTCATGGAGGTTCTACTGTATTGGCAATGTAAACTGTCCTTTATAAATAGATGTCCTCTCATGGAGGTTCTACTGTATTGGCAATGTAAGCTGTCCTTTATAGATAGACTAGCCGAATGACCCGGGCAACGCCCGTGTTTTACCCGATTGAATGTTTTGATTCAAATACTATTTGTTACAATTATAAATTGGCGCCTTAAATAATTGCATATGTTAGTTAATAACTATAGCCTATGTGCTTTATCTGTCTATGTACTGTTGGCTTCCGTAGGCGTCTCTTACTGGGAAAAAGAAAGAGAGGATTCCATTTGGTTATTATCTAATATATGCATTTATTTAGGGAGCGACCCGCTCCAACACAATAGTTACAAAGACGAAATAGCGAGTGGGGGGGGGGGCAAAGGTGGCGTGACCGTAGCCAACCAATAGGAGGGCGCCATTCCAAAAAGAAAGCAAACGGTGACAGAGATGAAAACTGATGACTGATTGATTAGGAGATGAGGAATGACGCTCGTAACTGTATATAGAATGTCCTCTCATGGAGGTTCTACTGTATTGGCAATGTAAACTGTCCTTTATAAATAGATGTCCTCTCAAGGAGGTTCTACTGTATTGACAATGGGGATGCAATATGCCTATATATATCGTCCCTAGCTCAATCGTTTGACTGAGCTAAATTTCTCTTCTGTATTGGCAATGAAAATTGCGCTTGCTATTATAAACAGAACAGATAAATACAGTAGTACAACAGTTTAATAAACTGGCGAAACCGCTGAAGAGGTTAATCACTGATGAGCTAGGCTCTCCCATATATATTTCTCATCGCTGACGAATTTCGTTTTGTTTTTTAAATGAGCGGCTTAAAAACGGATTTCTTTCTAATCAAATGACTCAGAGACTGGCTCTCAAAAATCAACGTAAGACCACTCTCTTATCTTTTATTGGTTCATCTTTAAAAAGATATCAGCCAATCAGGATCGCAGATATAGCTGTATATTTACCAGGATGATACTAATAAAATGATGATGATAACCATGTTTGGACAAATTTAAAATTTCGTCTGCTAAGTACTTTCTCTCTGGGAGATAACACCAGACGATGCCACCACCCAGGTTGTACCAGGAAGTGAATATATCGCTCTACACTCATCGCGTTATGTCATTTGACCTGACAATGGCCGCAGCCTTGCAGAAAATTGACATGGACCCAGAGCAATTGCTTTACACACCCAACATAGAGGACATAGCAATTGCTGTGAGAGAGATGTATGGAGATATCTGAGGCTCTCCATTGGACACAACAAAAACAACAGAAAACTAACATGGACCCAGAACAGCAGCTTTATACACCCAAGATAGAAGACATTACGACTGCTGTGATAGAGATGTACGGAGACATCTGAGACTCTTCATTGGACACAACAGCAACAACTGTTCAAAAATTGTTGATGTATCAATATTGTCACGCATAAATTAAGGAAAGATAAACTTCAGAATGACACAGCACTTTATTTAAGACATGCGCCCATGCCCTCAATGACTTTTAGGCGATCTTCAGTTTGTCTTCCCTAATCTACCCAGCATCTCCACCAAATGTCACGGCAGAGAAGACAAGTATTCGAAAAGTTTAAGTTAAAAATAATATATTAACAAAATCATTAGAATACAAAACGTGATATCAATTTTACAAGAGATATTCTTCAAGAAAGTTAAGGAGTAATGACCTAGCCAAATATTTTAGTTGATATACTGACAACAGTTTTGTCCATTATTTAGTGACAATACAATAACTTACAATGACTAACTATATTGTTATCTTCAATGTCCATATCCAAAATTGGACAAAACTTAAGGAAGTTGTACCTTTTACCATGTCTATCAGGATTCAGACAATAACTGTGAAAGATGCACTCATAGACAAAACTTAAGGAAGTTGTACCTTTTACCATGTATATCGGGATTCAGACAATAACTCTGAAAGATATTACAGGGACCTTTATTGAAGAAGCACGAGATAACCAAGTGTGAACAAAATTGCCTCTGTCTCCTTTAAAATTCAGACGACCGGCGACATCAAAGGCATTCCACATCCTTAAGTACTGTCCATGAGTGTATATTGTCTTCAATATCGATATATATTTTTAAAATAATCTTTATATAATGCATCTCTTATAGTCAATTTTGTTCACATTTGGTTAACTCGTGTGTCTTCAATAAAGGTCACTGTAATATCTTTCAGAGATATTGTCTGAATCCCGATATACATGCTAAAAGGTATAACTTCCTTAAGTTTTGTCCATGAGTGTATCTTTCAGAGTTATTGTCTGAATCCCGATATACATGCTGAAAGGTACAACTTCCTTAAGTTTTGTCCATGAGTGTATATTAAAAGAAAAGAGTATCGTTAAAAAAATGTTTATAATTTTTAGCGATAGATGGCGGTAATTTAATAATAATATTTTAAATATATATTTATCGGGTGGTCAATAGTCAAATATATATAAAATATAATAAATATACAGTAGAACCTCCATGAGAGGAAACTCTCGCTAGAGGACACCTCTCTACAAAAAAAAAATAGTTTTCATTTGCAAAAATAACCATTTTTACTATTTAACAACTCTCCGGTAAGAGGACACCCCTCCCTAAAGGACACCATAGTCGGTGGACGAGTGGGTAACACCCTCGATTCCCGACAGTCATGAACTGGGATTAAATCCCACGTTGACAATTTGTTTAATATGTTAATAACCTTCACATATTATTCATTGTTACAATTATCATAAACTATGTTGCTCTTGTTGAGCGGTACCTAATAAAGTGATTTTGGAACCGAAGGAAAGGACACTTTGGCTCTTCAATTAGGTGTCATTTACATGGAGATTCTACTGTATCAGAAATGTGTTGAGATTGTTTAAATTGTTTTTCGGTTTTAGCGTCAACCTGTGGATGTTTGTTGAACTGTGCTATGTCGCAAAGAACTGTGACATCCCATAATCTCCAGCTTATCTTCGTCCAAAGCGGCTTTCAGACAAGTCCAACTGGAACAGTTTATCTTTCTTCCGGCTTTCCCAAGCAACAATTCCAGAGCAAGTTGTCCTTGGTGGTGTTATACAACATAGATTGGTTCCAGGACAGCTTTGCTCTTAGTGGTATACTCGTATAAGAAATCTTATGTCCATATATCATTCAAAATTCCATTTCTAAATATCGGTATGATATGAAAACCGAAAAATAAACTTTCATACGTCGTTTTACAATCATAAAACGTATTATATTGTATTATAAATTAACTTTATGATGCATTAGCACGCCATCTGTTATCAAAATTGGAAACTATTATAGACCTGTATGATTCTTTTTTAAAATAAACAATTACTACTGCCCTTACTGTAATGGAAAAATTAATGGTAGGGCCTGGTTCAGAATCATACGCGTCTATAATAATTTCCAATTTTGATAAATTAACTTTATATAATACAGGGTGATCCAAAAGTCCCGCACTATTTTAAAAATTAATAACTCCGCGAATATTTGCGCTAGAGCAATGCGGTAAACACCATTGTATTCAGGATGCAATGGGAATTTTTATGGCAAATAATGAAAAATTCGAAATTGATTTTAGTTACAATTTTATTCGCCAGATGGCGCTCTACCAGAATCAGAGATTCAGCGGCCAAATTGTTTGATAAATTGAAAAATATAACTGATCGACACGTATTTTCCCTTTTTGAATACCAGGAAAGAACCCTAATAATATCAAATAACAAATTAATAAAACACCACTTCGCCAAAAGTATGAAGAATTGGTTAACGATTTTCAAATACAATCAGAGATATGTAAAATAGGTAAATGCAAATTTAAACATGTAGCAAAAATATTTATATTTTATATGGGGTTTTGTGAAATAGATTGAATGTTTGAAAAACACTGCTGATATCAATACACGAATTTTTGAAATGTTAATATAGTACCAAAAATTATGATGGCACTATTATTAGGATTTCTTGCTATAAGAAATGTGTAGTTTCTTGACTGATTGGCGACCCTTGACTATTTAACTGGATATTTGTCATGATCCAACAAATGAAATATAGAGGGGAGTGACAAAATATATTTGTCGTACTTTATTCCAAATATCCTATGGGCTTGTCAAATGTTATCATTGTTTATTATACTGTACACAATTTCAAAAAATGTGTCCCCTCAAATAAAAATAATTTTTAAATCGACCTTTTGCGTTGAAAAACGTGGTAGTAAAATCATTTTGTATTTTTTTTTTCACAAAATTTCTAAAATTATTGGTGTACAGAAAATATTCCTTATGCTATTTCTTCTAATGAGCGAAAAGCGAAAACTAAACATAAGGGGAAAAATTGTGTGTACCAGTGTTATTCGAGAAGTTATAACACTCTGGTTTGCACGACATAATATGTGAGCAAATGACAAACAAAATATTACTGTTCACAAAAGAAAGAGTCAAGATGTGAGGCAAGCATTTATTATCCCCATATCCCAACACAAAGAGCTGCAAAATATTGGTAGATAATATAATACATGAGGTGACTGCCTTCTCTCTTGTATTAGGTCACAATCCTTGCTCAATGTGGCACCCTTTATTCTCAATCACCGCCTGCAGACGATAAATGACAGAATGGACAGCATTAAATAACATATCTGTTGAAATTGATAAAACGTGCCATCTGATAGAAGCCTTCAACATGGCCAATGTGGTAGGCCAGAACGATAAACACACGATTTAATGTACCCCCATAGACAAAAATCGCAAGGCGTCAAGTCTGGTGATATTGGAGGCCACTGGTATATAAAGTGGCGACTTATCACACGATTTTCACCGAACGTATCCTTCAGCAATTATTTGGCACCTCGGGAGATATGAGGAGGTCCTCCATCTTTCATGAATGTTATTTCGCTTAGTGCTTTTGCCCTGCAATATGGGAATACCCTTTTCTCCCAAGAGTTGAACATAACGTTCACCAGAGTTACAAAAAATGTTTTAAAAGTTCTTCCATTGATTTTTCAAAGAAAAATGGCCCAATAATAAAAGAAGTGAACCCACACAAAACTGTAACTCTATGCTGGTAAAGTGGCATTTCTGTAAATATCCTAGGGTTTTCTGTTGCCCAAATGCGGCTGTTTTGAATGTTAAATTCTCCGTTTAGAGAAAAGTGAGCATCATCTGTCCACTGAACATTCGACAGCCAGTTTTCATCAATATCAATTTGCCGGAAAATCCATGCAGCGAATTCTTGACGCATCTCAAAATCGCCAACTTTCAGCTCGTGAAATCTTTGAATTTTGTATGGGTACACACAATAGAGACATTAAGTGAAGCGTCTTCGGATATCACAATCATACTCGGCGAATTTAACGCCAAAAGTTCAATTTGGGGATCACCTGTCCAGGATAACAAAAGTCAGCAGGTTGAGGACATGCTAACCGACCTCGACCTTACACCGTTAAATAACGGAGAGAACACCTACCTATCTAAGTCCACAGGCACAGAATCCGCAATAGACATCACAGCGATAAATTACAACATCGCACCCACAACACAATGAAAAATCCTGAGAGGTGCAATAAGTGACCACAGACCAATTTTAACAACCCTAAACTTCAAAATTGAGAATGTCCATTAGAATAAAAGAACATGGAACTTTTGGAAAGCCGACTTGAAAAAAATTCACAGAAAAGCTTGAAGAACTGTGCAACGAAAAATTGAATTACAGAACGCTTGACAAAAACTTGGAAAAATTCTCTTCGAACATTTCAAAAGCTGCAAAAGCATCGATACCTAGAGGTAGACGTAAAGACCTGTGGATACCTTACTGGAAGGACCACAACATCGAGGCAATGATTTCAGAGAGAGAGACAATATCAAAGAACTTCTTAAAAAAATAAAACAGAAGAAAACAGAAAGGAACTCAGTGAAATTAGTCACAAAATAGAACAAGAAATTTGAATATGTAAACAAGAAAAATGGCAGAATTCTGCGAAAAAAATGGATCCAAGTAAGGACAGCCAACACTGGAATATGATTAGAGTGTTAGAGAACAATCAAAACCAACACCAATCCTCCAATACTCTAACCGATATGAATAGAACAGCGAGAACGAGAACAAACAGATGGCTGACATAAATGCTGAATATCTTTCAAGCACTTCCATACTCAACTATAAGAATGAAGACAGGACTCTAAAAATAATATAAACCAGTTAGTTAAACAAGCAAGAAACTTCCATCAACAAGATATTTTCTCGAGAGACTTCACACTGAATGAGCTAAACATATCAATAAAAAAATCCAAGAGGTCACCAAGAGATAATCTAATCTTTGGTTAAATGATCAAACACTTTGAAGACAACGCTAATAATCAACTCCTACGAATACTGAACATCTCATCGCAAACTGGTAAACTACCAAAGAAATGGAAGATATCAATTATAGTGCCAATACTGAAGCCAAACAAAGATGCCAGGGAATACAAGAACTATCGGCCAATTGCTCTCACCAGCATACTTTGTAAAATACCAGAACGAATTATCCACTCTAGGCTCATAGTCTGGCTCACTAACAATAATAAAATAAACCTCTACCAAACTGCCTATAGATCCCAGCACTGTACGACTGATCAACTGTTCTCATTCTGTCAATCAATAATAGATTCTTTCCAGGAAAAACCGCCAAAGACCACGGCTATATTCCTTGATATGACCTCAGCTTTTGATCGAGTGTGGAGGGAGAAATTACGTGAAAAGCTGCACAACATCGGAGTAAGAGGAAAAACCTTAATCTGGATTGCAGACTTCTTAAGGGGAAGAAAGTTAAAGGTTCGGGTCAATGGAGAATTTTCCAAGGAAGGAAGAACATGGGCTGGTGTACCTCAGGGATCTGTGCTCAGTCTTCTACTCTATCTGCTATATATTAACGACATCCATCCTTACCTCACTGAAAACACAAAGGTTGCCTGTTATGCAGATGATATAGCCATATGGCACACAAGTAGCAGCATAGAAAAATCGTAAAAATACTGAACACATCAATGAGAGGACTGGAGAGTGGGCAATGGAACTACAAATGACCATAAACCCAATAAAACTAAACCTATGCGTCTTCTCCACTCACAGGGAAAAAGGCATAAATATAACCACAAAATAAGCATAAACAAACAAATAATTGAAAAAATTAGAAATCCATAATACCTAGGTGTGATACTGCAGTCCTGGATCTTTCAAGTTGGTCTCGAGGACCACGCCATCACCATCTCCTAAGCGGCGAAGTACGGGATCTACGTATTCATCGTAGATCGCAAAATGCGTGGTGTCGCTGGAGACCCACTGGCGATTCTCCACCAAATTCTGCAGCGCTGGCAGAGGCGCCATATTCATTGTACCTAGTGTATATAATGCATATTATCTTTTTTTAATAGTGCAGACTGTGCATGTATTGACAAGATGTCAACAAAATTATTTTAATTATTATTGATGAGGAATTGGAATTTTCAGAACACATAATTAGCACCTCAATAGAGCTATCAGAAAACTAAACATTCTGAGAAGGCTATGTGGAACAAATTGGGGAGCAAAACCCAGAATTCTCAGAACAAGATATACCACCTTAATAAGGCCGATAATGGAATATGCAACACCGGTCTGGGCTCCCTCAAGCTCATCACTAAAAGTAAGACTAGACAGTGTTCAAGCAAAAGCGGCCAAAATAATCACTGGTGCTGTTTCTTCCACCAACAATGAGAAAATTCAGAGAGAATGTGTTCTAGACCTACTCGCTCGAAAGCAGAAGACAAAATAAAAACAACTTGGATCGGCACTTCGGAAACGAGGAACCAGAGGCCGAGATCTCTCTGACCACTTGTGGTTTGGTAGATCCGCCCTTTTCTGAGGATGAGGTGAAACTGACGGCTTTCAAGTTCTGGAAAAAGAAATCTCCTGGTCCCGAAGGGATCGATAACACGGTCGTGAAAGCCCTGGTAAGGATGCACCCATCGCTTCTTTCCAGGTTATTCAATAGGTGCCTGGACACTGGTACATTTCCTGAGGCATGGAAGGTTGCCCGAATAGTGCTTCTCGAAAAGTCTGGTAGAAAGGGTAATTCTCCTAATGATTATAGTCCGCTTTCTTTATTAGTGTGTCTAGGTATGGTCCTGGATAGCCTACTAGCTTAGCGACTGAAGCATTGGCTAGAGAGTAATGAGCTCCTTTCCTCTTTCCAACATGGTTTTAGGGAAGGAAAGTCCACAACCACAGCTCTGAACGAGGTGTTAGAGGGGGTTGAGATGGGCTTAAATAAGGGTGCTTGGGTTCTTTTCGTGGCCCTGGACATTGATGGCGCGTTCAACTCCATGAGCTGGAACAAGCTGATGAGAAATTTGATGGACATGGGTTGTCCTGATAATTTGTGCAGCTTGGTTCGTGACTTCCTGAGGGATAGACGGATTAGCCTCAGTTTTGGTGGGCGGAAGTTGGAAAGAAACTGTGCTAGGGGTTGCCCCCAGGGCTCTTGCTGCGGACCTATTCTGTGGAATATCCTGGTAAACACCGTTTTCCAGGGGGGGCTCCCTGAGGGAGCCAGGCTGGTTCTCTATGCTGACGAGCAGTTCCTCATCATTGAGGCTGCTTCGAGAGCGAAGGCTGAGAAGTGTGTTGAAACTTCTCTCCAAATTCTCTCGATCTGGGCCTTAAGTTCAATGTCTCCAAAACTAAAGCCCTCAGCTTTAAGCCTAGGGACATAAGAACTAAAAGGAAAGGGATCAAATGGGAACACAAGCCGGCTATCCGGATGGAAGGACGGAGGGTAGCGTGGTCAATAGGATGACCATTCTGGGGGTGGTCATTGATGACAAGATGGGTTGGCAATACCAGGCGGAGGAGATGGTGGCGAGAGGCAGGGAGGCGTTGTGCAGGCCTGTCCTGGACGGCTCTCAACAGGGGGGGGGGGGGAGAAGGAGGGTACTATTTTTAGGAACCTCTGCCTCTCCTGTGTCGAGCCAATCTTGCTATATGCTTCCGGGGCTTGGTGGCGCCGAAACAGGGATCAGAAGGTGGCAAAAACTCTAGAGAGAGTGCAGAGGACAGCGGCACTCAGAATCACAGGGGGATATCGCACTACCAGCAGTTAGGCCTTTTTGGTCCTCGCTGGGCTTATTCCCCTGGGATTGAAACTAAAGGAGGAGACCATCAGACAGAAGATCTGGGAGAACAGGGAAAGTGGAATTGGAGTCCTGGAGGGCCGACAGGGATTGGCACGGAGGTTTTCACTGATTGTAGTAAGTCTGGAACCAATACTGGAGCTGGGGTAGTGATATTCACTAATGGAGAGCTGATCTTCCAAGAAAGTTTAACACTCAGAGTGGACGAATTGGTCTTTTCAGCCGAGCTGGTTGCGATCAGGGTAGCCCTCAGAGTGTGTGCCGAGAAGAACTTCAGCCCGGACCGCCTCTATTCAGATTGTATGTCGGCCCCGTCGCCATCAATCTGGAGAAAGGGCAACTCGCGCATCAAATAATCCAGGAGCTGGAGATGATGACGCGGGCTCCGGAGCTCCCTTGGTTTAGGAGACACAACCTCATCGAAGGTAATGAGTTCGCAGACAGGATCGCTAAGGCAGGATGCTTTAGAGGTAGATCACTGAGGACCCCAGTGACCAAGAAATAAGTTTATAGGAGGATCAGGGGGCACGTCCAGGACTTATGGTTGGACAGATGGAGGAACAGTGTGAAGGGGAGAAAGGTATTCAATGGGGTAACAACACCCAAGTACCTCTGTAAGGTAATGTCCCACAAACTCATTAGGGTAGTTCGGGACATGGGCTCTCTTCCCCAAGTCTCCACAGATTTAAAATTAAGAGAAACCCTGATTGCGTCTATGGAGAAAGGGATATGAATGCACGCCACTACGTCTTGGATTGTCAAAGGGTAGTGGGTGTGCAGGAAGAGAGAAGGAGGGCGAGGGGCGCGATCAAGAGTAAGCTGCTGAGAAATCACAGCAAGCTTCTTGAGAAAGCCCACGACGTGGCAGCTGAGCTTTTCCTCAGCTGTGAGTGAACAGAGTCGACCGGGGGCTGCCTCCCCGCGGTCCCTGCTGGACACAGTAGATAGTTTCCTATTTTGCTATGATTAAAGGCCACCGGTATAGAAATCCTTCCAGACACGTTGTCTGGGAGGTGGTGTTTCCAGGTACAATGTCCAAGCACTAGCTTGGATACCGTTACTTGGCTTATGAGTAGAACAGAATAGCAGCGAAGGGCATGCTTAGCATGCCGGCTTGTGGACCTAAAGGTCTGGGTGGCCATCTGCTTCTAGGGTATACCAACTGTGCTTAGGTGGGATCCTCCAGTTCTTGTTTATTTTGGCTACTGTTTCTATTTCTTTAAAGTAAGTTTATTTTTCTGTAGCAAGGTTTCTTTTGTGCCTTTTTTCGCTAGCGCATTAGCAGCTTCATTGCCTTCAATGCTAACATGTAAGGGTATCCATTGAAGGTGAATTTTTGAGGTATTGAGAGTTTTTGGAGATAACCAATTATGTTCCTGCTTAATTTGTCTCTAAGATCCCCTGTGTGACTCAAGTGTTGTATGGCACTTCTACTATCAGTAAGAATCCATATATCGTGATGTTTAATGTGTCTGATGGATTTTAAGACTTCATTGATGGCTATAAGTTCTGTTCTGAAGACTGAGCAAATTCCTGGGTTTCTTCTGTTTATTTTCTCATTGCCATTTGTGGTCTTAATGAGAGAGCCACTGCCAGTGTGTCCCAACTCGTCTCTGCTACCATCGGTATAGATAGTTATTGCATTTTTTTAGGAATTTTATTAATTATTTATAATGATAATTGTTTTAAGTATTCTGGATTTTGGTATTGTCTGTTGGAAGGTTCATTTAAAGTGGCATTAAAAATAACATTTTGTTAGTGGTTCGCATGGAGATATTTTTTCAGCTAAATAATATTTTTCCACTTTATATTTTAAAAATCTATTTCTTTTGGCCAGGTGGAGAGGGCCTTCTTTTTTGAGTCTTATATTGGGTTCTCAATTAGGTATGTAATTGAAAGTTCTGTGTTTGTTTCCATAATTCTTGATTTTGTTTATATATTTTGGCAGATTGTAGCTTCTTCTATCCTTTAAGGGCATAATGTCTGCCTCATAAAGTAGAATATCGTTAGGGCAGGTATTTCGAAGACCTGTAATAATTCTAGCTGCACTTAGTCATATCCTTTCCAGTGATTTTAGATTTGTTTCAGATGCTGTACCATAGATTTGATATCCATATTCCAGGATAGGTCTAATTAGAGATGTGTAAGTTAATTTTAGTGTGGTTGCATCGGCTCCCCACTCTATTCCTGAAATATATTTCAGGATTTTTAGTCGGTCTCTTCCTTTTCTAATAACTTCTTCAATATGTTTACTGGAGTTAATTTCTGGATCCAGGGTGTAGCCAAGAAATTTAGGATGTTTATTATATTGTAATTGCTGTTCTTTCAGAATAATATTCGGCCTTATTTTGTATAGTTTCTTATCGGTAGTAAAAAAACCGGTTTCACATTTTTGGGGGTTAAATTCTAATTTATGTTTATTAGCAAATTTTTCTAGGTGGAGAAGAGTCTTGTTCAAATCCCTTTCAGCTTTTTTCCAGTTAATGTTACTGCTCCATAGAATAATGTCATCAGCGAAAAGTCCAATATTGGTATTATGTGAATTTTTTTCTTCTATGCCTGCAATAAATAGGGTGAAGAGAGTTGGGCTAAGGACTGATCCTTGTGGTAATCCTTGGTACAATTTGAAGGTTTTAGATAGAGTTCCATTATATTTGACCCTGATGTATCTATTTTTAAGGGAATCATTTATCCAAGTGATAGCTTTTCCATCAATTTTGAAATGCTTGTATAATTTTGTAATTAACTTGTTTTTCCATACTTTATCAAACTTTGTGTAAGGTCTAAAAAATCAGCTAGGGTGTGGTTAGTTGGTTTTCTGTTTGTGCATCTTTTACCTTTTTTGTGAAAAATAAGAGTTGATCTATTGTCCCATGTCCTTTCCTAAATACATATTGTTCTTCTGGTAAGAGATTTATTGTGTCGGGGTGGTAGGTGAGTCGTCTGAGTATAATTTTTTCCATTAATTTGCAGCAAATATTTGTTAGGGAGATAGGTCGGTAGTTTTTTGGGTCATCAGCAGATTTGTCAAGTTTTTTAATGGGAATTATTGTTGCATTTTTACAGTCTTGAGGCAATTTTACAGTTTTCCAGGAGTTATTGAAAATATCAAGAAGTCTTTCTTTGCCAATTTTGCGCAAGTTTGATATCATTCGGCCATGGATTCCATCTGGCCCAGCAGTCTTGTTCAGGTCAGTGTTTTCTAATGCATAAGCTAGCTCTTTCATATTGATTTTTTCATGGAAAATATTATGAGTGCTGGTGATATTTTACAGTCATGAATAATCTTTCTTTTTTCAACCTTGATTTTACTACTTATTTGATATGAATTGTGTAATTAGTTGCTGGTGTACTATCTGTATTCTTAATCATATTTGTGTTTTCAGTTTGTGGCTGGGCTCTGTCAATTTGTTTTGCCAAATTCCAAAGTTTTGTATTTGGGTTTCTTGGGTTCAGGTTTTCACAAGTTTGTTTCCATTTTTCCCTTTTTACATTTACGTATAATCTTTTTATTTTTGCAATCACAATGTTCAGTTCAGTTATACAATTTGTTTGGTTTTTGGTGCACTTTTTTGTAGTTAATATCTTTTAGTTATAAGTGTTTGAATATTTTTTTGCCTGGTGTGTATAATATGGAATCCATTTCTTAATATTACCTCTTCGTATTGAAACTTTGGCTGCTTTAATAATGGTGTTTTCGAAAGATATCATATTAGCCTTTTTGAAGTTCCAGACTTTTTCTTAATTGAGCTAGTTTTGGTCTTGATGCTAATTTCTATCAAATTAGGCAAATGATCACTTACAAAACTTTTTAATATTTGCTATTTGCATTTGTGGAAAATGTCAGGATAGTAAAAACTTATATCAAGGGCTTGTGCAGTATTATATCTTATTATATCATCGTCAATAAATGTATTGTTTGGAGGGTGATACATATTGTATATGTTGATGGCTTTGTTTTGATTAAGGTAGACTTTGATACCTTGGGCTTCGAGGTCTGATGTGTTTGTAATATTAACGGCTATGTCCTCATAGTACAAATTCTTGATTAAAAATGCTAGGCCACGCCCTTTAACAGCATTTACAGATGGATCTTCAGACCTTACCCTGAGTAATGGAGTGGCCGGAATTAACATAATACAGCAAGATGGAACAAACATCAAAATCAAAGAAGGAGCAGGACAGATTTCGTCAAACTTCACTTGTGAACTGACAGCTATCTGGAAAGCTCTTGATTTATGCCTTACCAACCATCCCTGCATCAAGCAGAAGGAATTTTAATATACAGCGACTCCATATCCGCTCTAGAAGAAATCAGAAGGGCAATACTAGAATCACACAGAAAATACACTCGTTACTTACCCAACTGGAATCATTGGAGAATAACTGCATTCTACAATGGATTCCTGCCCGTGTTGAGATCGGGGGTAATGAAATGACAGTTGATTTGGCAAAGGAAGCCAGAAAGCTGAGCCAAAATAAAGAACAAATGTCAGTATTTGACGCTGATGCTTTGGCAAAATACAATATAATTAAACAAAAAATAAGAAAAGATCAAATATGTGAAATAAACTCTGAGAGAAAACTGACAAAAACTATAACAAGACCTAGAACAAAACATTATAAAGGAATTAAAATACATCCAGATGGCACAAGAACCTATAGAACATGCAACAACTGTCCTGGTGTGGAACTAACAACTACCCACATATTCTCATGCCCGCAGCCTTGCAGAAAATTGACATAGACCCAGAGCAACAGCTGTATACATCCAAGATAGTGGACATTGCTGCTGCTGCTGTGATAGAAATGCATGGAGACATCTGAGGCTATTTGTTGGACACGACAAAAACAACAACGAAATTCCAGAGTAAAATAAATTATCAGAGATAGATACATATTTTTCAAATGAATTAAAATAAACATAATCGACACTGAGTGAGAGTTGAATTAAAAATATTAGAAATTTATTATCTTCGGAAACAAACCGTATCTAAAATATCAATTTTCTTTTTGCTACATGTTTTAATTTGCATTTACCTATTTTACATATCTCTGATTGTATTTGAAAATCGTTAACCAATTCTTCATACTTTTGGCGAAGTGGTGTTTTATTAATTTGTTATTTGATATTATAAGGGTTCTTTCCTGGTATTCAAAAAGGAAAAATACGTGTCGATCAGTTATATTTTTCAATTTATCAAACAATTTGGCCGCTGAATCTCTGATTCTGGTTAGAGCGCCATCTGGCGAATAAAATTGTAACTAAAATCAATTTCGAATTTTTCATTATTTGCCATAAAAAATCCCATTGCATCCTGAACACAATGGTGTTTACCGCATTGCTCTAGCGCAAATATTCGCGGAGTTATTAATTTTTAAAGTTGTGCGGGACTTTTGGATCACCCCTGTATTTACAAAGGGTAGCTTAGTGGAGAGACATGGCATCTGCCCGGTAAGCGGATATTTGTGGGTTTGATTCCCATCCCTGGACACTCTTATTTTTCCGTTTATCACTACTCTTCACAATTCATCCTTTCATACTTCATCCCTAAGGTTAGGTAATAGTCGTTATTTCTCTTTAAAATAAATTATGATTTTTCGTTCAAAAGAAACATTTGCAGTAAAACTAGTCAAACGTCGAAAAATTCTATATACAGTTACGAGCGTCATGCGTTCTTCATCTCTGTCACCGTTTGCTTTTTTTTTTTTTTTTTTTGGAATGGCGCTCTCCTATTGGTTCGCTACGATGGCGCCGCCACTGCGCGAGACACTTTGCCCCCCCCACTCGCTTTTTGGGTTTTGTAACTATTGTGTTGGAGCGGGTCGCTCCTTAAATAAATGCATATATTAGTTAATAACTAAATGGAATCCTCTCTTTCTTTTTCCCAGTAAGAGACGCCTACGGAAGCCAACAGTACATAGACAGATAAAACACATAGGCTATAGTTATTAACTAATATATATATTTATTTAAGGCGCAAATTTATAATTGTAACAAATAGTATTTGAATAAAAACATTCAATCGGGTAAAATACGGGCGTTAATGATCCAACAGGTCCAGGTGTCTAAATTAAAACACGGGCGTTGCCCGGGTCATTCGGCTAGTGAAATATAACAGCGGTAGATTAAACTGGGAGGGTTCACCACTGATTTCAAGTTTTAGAATATCATTTGTGGGTTGGAAATTTGTTTAGAAAAATATATGGCTACATCTCAACCAAATATTTATTTAATCTCCTGAGAAGAATGACAGTGAGAGCGACACTGAAACGTCGGGAATTGAATAATTGGTTGTTGTAGCTTTTTTTTCCAAGAATAATTTCTTTTATTGGTATATTACACGAATTCCATGAGTTCATGCTCCTCGAGCTGTTTGATGATAAGCAGCGGACTCTCCCAAAGGTCCTGTTTAGTGCATCTAATGTAAGCCAAAATGTGTTCTGGAGCTGCAGGTGCCAAGCTACATTTTGGGCAGGTGGGGTAGATTTTGGTATTTTCTATCTTCAATTGCTTGAGATGGCCTGTTCTAAATCTTGTTAGTGTTTTTTGATTGCGTCTATTTCTGAGGTTCAGAGCTCCTCCTGGGTTCACTCCACTGTACCAGCTGTGCTTAGGTAGGATCTTCCAGTTCTTGTTAATTTTTATTTAGCTACTGTCTCTATGTCTTTAAAACTCCATGAACCTCTAACTGCCTAAGTTTATCATTCTGTGATAAGATTTTTCCTGTGCCTTTTTTTTGCTGGCGTGTTATCAACTTCATTAGTAATTACAGTACTTAGGTAAAAAATT
Organism: Cordylochernes scorpioides; assembly: GCA_030710605.1. NCBI lineage: Eukaryota > Metazoa > Arthropoda > Arachnida > Pseudoscorpiones > Chernetidae > Cordylochernes > Cordylochernes scorpioides. Next base: position 136,651,432 of record CP092864.1, on the reverse strand, counting down.
AACGTATAGTTAAACAGTCATTCCGTCAGAGCTTGTTCATTCGTCTGGTTAATAACACAGAACAACTTATTGACTCACTTGATTATTTAAATAGCTTATTTGATTCCTTGTTAGTAGAGAGGACGATTTTACAAAAGTTCTCCCAGAAGAAAATAATGCCCAGCAATGGCCGCCGCCTTGCAGGAAATTGACATGGACCCAGAAGAGCAGCTTTACCCACCCAAGATAGAGGACATTGTGACTGCTGTGATAGAGATGTATGGAGATATCTGAGGCTCTTCATTGGACACGACAACAACAATACAGTATACATACCCAAGATAGTGGACATTGCGACTGCTGTGATTGGGATGTATGGAGACATGTGAGGCTCACAGGAAATTGACATGGACCCAAAACTTTACAAACACAAGATAGAGGACATTGCGACTGCTGTGATAGAAATGTACGGAGACATCTAAGGCTCTTCATTGGACACGACAACAACAACCATAAACAAATATTAATCCATATATATAAGTTTGTTATTAACCATTTAATCTAAATTCTTTAATGTTTACAGATCTTCTTTTAAGCATCTAACCTCTCTTAAACGTCCATTTAATCGATCTCAAATGTTATCGTTTAACCGAGTTTTTTAAAGTATAAATACGTTGTTGTACCCTGAAAAGGTTTGGCGTTCAGCCAACTGAAATATTGCTAAATAAATTACTTTATTATCCAATATATGCCCTTTTCAAATATCTTACCTTTTTGTATCGTAGTTATGCCTGTTGAAGGGTTGTTAAGTCCGAAAGCTTGTATTGTTGTGATTGAAAAAGAAACTCTTCCCTCAGTGAATTTTCCTTTATTCATAAAAATAATGTGATAATAATCTTCAGAAATCCAAAATAAAAAAGTTTTTCCAAAAAATATTATCTTCACTTGTTATAGCGTGTGAAATGTAATAGGTAAGCTTAGACGGCCTTGGAAATAAAAAGCGTGTTGATGTGTTGTTTGTGTGTGTGCATTCTGTTTGCTCAAATTTCAAACTTTAAGAATAACCTGAAAAAGATGCGTTCTGTTCATAAAAATTATATAATCTTTAAAATATGTTTTCTAAAAAAAAGGCATCTATATAAACGCAATGTCTGACTGTCTTGTCTATGATACATAAAAATGAGCTTACTCCTGTAGAAGGGCAGAAATGCTTGAAAACTCAGTTAAATAGAAAACCTAGCAATAAATTATTCGTTTCACAATTTTAATCTTTTGATAAAATTTTGTTCACTTGTTATATCTTCTACCTATTACAATTATTTATAAAGAAATTTTGAAATTAATTTTTCATACGATTTTTTATTATTCTTTAAAACAAAATACTTTCTTTCAAGGAAGAATTTATGTTTTTAACAAATCGGTCCAATATTTCGTCATTTTGTCTATAGCCTTGAAACCCCAAGTAGAAAAACTTCAATCTCTAAAAAAGTAAAAGGTCAAAGACCGATGTTTTTTCTTCTTCAATTTTATCCATTTTGTAAACCAAGCTCCTCTCTACATCCTTAACTTTTTTTAATTCTCTTCATCTCCAATAGAGACTTCATTACTTTTTTTATGCGTTTGGTTTTTTGTTGCATCGCGGAAGTGATGGCAATCCACTTAGTCTTGTTTTTCTATTTGTTTTCTTATGGTCAATGGTCAATAAAAATGTTTTTATTTATGTTCATAGAGAGAACCACTCCATTAGTTCTAAGATAACATCTGAGAGTGGAATGCAATTATTCTGTGAATCATATTTTGATTTTTTTTACGAAATGACTTTTTTTACTTGATTTTTAAATCTCATAAATATAGATTAAAATAATAAAAGTAGGGGTTTCTGTAGATGAGTTTCTTTTTATTAATTTAATCTCAAGCTTTCAGGCATCTCTGCTCTTCTACAGGAGTATGTAAAAACGAATAATAATAAACGACGTTTATTAGAAGGACAAGAATACCCGAGAACTTGAAAAAGAAACCCATCTCCAGAAAGCTGTTGTATTACGAAATGACTTTATTTCATGAACTAATATTCTATATGCATATAGTTTAATAATTAAAATCTTTATTTTATTCTGTAAATTATAGAAAAAATGTGTGAGAGAGAAAAATGTTATGAATTAATAGAAATATGAAATGATACACTAAATTTCTTATCCTTTAGCACGTAAATTCTACTTACCTATAAAGCTGGGCCAACGATCTCTTGTGCAGCTGTTATAGATCTTGCAGTCAAGGTGCCTCAATGATCAACTTCTTGAGCTTTCAGAACGTAAGCTTTAAAAGCAGCGACCAGATTTTGTAGCCGTGTTGCTTCAATGATCAACTTCTTGAGCTTTCGCAACGTCAGCCTTAAAAAGCAGCGGCCATAACTTGCAGCCATGCTGTCTTCTTGAAGCTTTATGAACACGAGCTTTTAAAAGCAGCGGCCAGATTTCGCAGTTATGGTGTCTCAATGATTAACTTCTTGAGTTCTCAGAACGCGAGTTTTTAAAAAGCAACGGCCATAACTTGCAGCCATGCTGTCTTCTTGAAGCTTTATGAATACGAGCTTCAAAAAGCAACGCCAGGTTTTCAGCTGCAGTGCCGCCATCAACTTCTTGAGCTTTCAGAACGTGAGCTTTTAAAAGCAGCGCCCATTTTTGCAGTCGTGCTGTCTCAAAGATCAATTTATTGAGCTTTATGAACGCGAGCTATAAAAGCAGCGGTCATAACTTGCAGCCGTGCTGCCTCAATGATCAACTTCTTGGGCTTTCTGAATGGGAACTTTTAAAAGCAGCGACTATAATCTGCAGCCATGGTGTCTCAATGTTCAACTTCTTTAGCTTACTGAACATGAGCTTTTAAAAGCAGTGACCATAACTTGCAGCCGTGCTGTCTCAATGATCAATTCCTTGAGCTTTCTGAACGCGAGCTTTAAAAAGCAGCGGCCATAACTTGCAGCCGTGCTGTCTCAATGATCAATTCCTTGAGATTTCACAACGTGAGCCTTTAAAATCATAGGTCAAATTTTTCAATCGTGGTACCTCAAAGATCAATTTATTGAACTTTATGAACGCGAGTTTTTAAAAGCAGCGGCCAGATTTTGCAGCCGTGGTGTCTCAATGATAAACTTCTTTAGCTTTCTGAACGTGATCTTTTAAAATCAGCGGTCAGATTTTGAAGTTTTCGTGTCTCATTGATCAACTTCTTGAGATTTTTTAACATGAACTTTTAAAAATAGCGGCCATAACTTGCAACCGTGCTGTCTCAATCATCAACTTCTTGAGCTTTTCAGAACGTGAGCTTTTAAAATCATAGGTCAAATATTTCAGTCGTGCTGCCCCAAAGATCAATTTATTGAGCTTTCTGAACGCGAGCTTTAAAAGCAGCGGCAGGATTTTGCAACTGGGGTATCTCAATAATAAACTTCTTGAGATTTCTGAACGTGAGCTCTTAAAAGCAGCGGCCATAACTTGTAGCCAGGCTGTCTTCTTGAAGCTTTCTGAACGTGAACTTTTAAAAGCAGCTGTCAGATTTTGCAGCTTTAGCATCACCATGATCAATTTATTGAGCTTCAAAACGTGAGATTTTACAAATTATCAGTCAGATTTTGCATCCGTACTGCTTCAATGATCAATTCTTTGATTTTTCAGAACGTAAACTTTTAAAAGCTTTGGCCACATTTTGAAGTTGTAACATCACCATCATCAAATTATTGAGTTTTCTGAACGTAGGTTTTGAAAAGCAGAAGTCAGATTTTGGATCTCTGTGATCCCGCTCCTTCCTTACTTGAGCCTTCGCATCATTCCCGATCTTTTAAACAAGCAGCCAGAACTTGCAGACAATACCGGCACTCTGATCAATTCCTTGGATCTTCGCAAAATGCGGCTCAAAAAAGAGCTAATTATTATTAAGCAACTTAGTAAACTTCATTCATGGCTTAAGATATAATCTTTCTTCTATTTCGATACACTCTCTAAAATTGTTATTTCAAGCTTAACCGGTACCATTCTGATATAAATGATCCTTCAATAAAACTATATTTATCCCCATTGTTGTGCTTGGTTCACTCTAACAACAAACTTTTCCCAATATTTTAGTTTTTTTACAATTGTACAAATTCCTTGCCACCTAAACAACTTATCCAATTTACTATCAGCTATCTAACTTCGCCTTTGCCGGTCCCAAGCCTGGATGAAAAAGGAGGAGGGGGAGCAGTAACAAGCTTACTAAAAAACCTGGGTTCAGCTGGCCCGGCTGATAGTACCCTGTAAGGACTCCTAATCCAGGGATACAGGATGAGCAGCGTTTGTACTCCATGTTAGGAGCGGCTGCACATGGCGTCTATTCCTCATGTCAGAGGCGGCCATTTATTTTAGAGCTAAGTCGGCCTGCCACTGAGTAGTGCTCCCAGTCTTAATGACAAAGGCAGAGGCATTCTACTTCACCCAATCATGATGGTTGTCAACAGACACCATCAAAAGTTTCAAGCTTTACAAGCTTGACACCTTATTATGATTGAGTAGAGATAAGAAAGAGAAGACGACTATCAGCTATCTATAGAGTAGAGAAATTCTAAATGAAGCTTCAATTAGTTCAATTGATAGATTCGCCAAGAGGCAAAGTTCTAACTAATTCCAACATACTACACACACACACACACAAGCAACACACAAAGCCGCCCCTGTACTAATGTGGTCAAAAGCTAGAAACCGTAGTATATAGGTTGGCAAATACATTTTAAACGTGGATATGCACTTTTGGAGCAGGAATATTTCTCTTTTACTTTTACACACACTACATTACTTAGTTTATTTTATAATTTGCCTGTCTACCTCTTACCTGATTTTCCCTTCAAGTGAAGGAAAATCGTGGTTCCGTGATGACCCGTCTGACTTCCAATTTAAGGCAGCTTCAAATCTTAGACATCAATTACCATCCCTAAGTACAAAAAAGGATTTTCATAAAATGTGACTGGAAGAAAGAATAAAAATATCCAAAATGGTCAGTTTGCTTATAAAATTATTTTCCACACACTACACACACATACATACACACACTAATACACACAATAGAGTTTCATAATAATCAAACTCTCTTTATAAAGCAGCATTTCCAAGTTCGAAAATGGCAAAAACTAGCTCAGTTTTGATGAGGAATTAAAAAATAAATACATAGACAACTCTCTTTAATAAAATTCTTGATGAAGAAATTTCTATAACAAAACTCTTTTATAGCAAAAACCTCAATAGAGAAACTCCTTAACGAAACTCATACACACACTACATACACACACACTACACACACTTTCTCGTTTAGAATACTACAACTCCACAGTTAAAACATTTCACTAACCTTTCTCTCCCTTTTTTAAGAGTTATAAACTCTGTAATCTTAAGAGAAGACAAATATTCATTTGTGAAAGTAATAGACTCCATTTAAAAATGCATTAGAACAATACATTTGTTTAATCATCTTTTTTTGCTCATGTGAGCAGTCAGGATATGCCATTTTTATTTTCAATATTTTTATTATCTTTTTTGAAATTACATTTGATTAACTGTATTATATAGAGGGTTGTTCGAGCATTTCCTTTTTATTTTCATATTAAAATGAAATGCTCCAATGGCCCCCGATTCTTGCAAAAGTCCAACCACACCAGCGAGTGCAAGTAACTAAACAGGGTTCTGGCACATTTGTAAGTGCAAAAGTCGAACTGCTTTTCATGTGTAGACATGTGATGCTCTTACAGTAAAAGCAGTCGTCTGCTTCTACCCACCATGATTACCATGGCCTGTACCACGTGTACTAGGGATAATAAAAAAAACTATATTATTAACCATATACCAAACGATTAAAGAAATCCAAATAACCAAACTATGTCATTAATTTCAAGAGCAATTAAACATTTAAAATAATTTAGTTTCAAAAAGAATAATCCCTTGCATAATGCAACTTGAGAGACAATATCCTATCCAGAGGAGAAAGCCACTTTGGCAGCTAAACACCTCTTTAGCAGATTGTGAAGATTCCATTGGATCCCGTGTGAATCTCATGGAATAATTAAGGCCATTAACCCGAAACCATGGTCTCTAGGTAGACACTTCACAGTTCGCCAAAGCTGGTGTTGTGGCTTTGTTACCGACTTGAGGCCGCTAGTTTGCGGCGACAGTCAATAGATCGCGTCTAGTTTTGACGTTTAATTTGACAGGAGAGACGTCCTATGCTTTTTTTAGATAGGCCTAACTTGGTGTATGTTCTCTAGGCTTAACGTGGTGTATGTTTGTACGCCTAACGTGGTGTTCTCTAGGCCTAACGTGGGGTATGATCCTTAGGCCTAACATGGCCTATGATACTTAGGCCTAACGTGGTGTATGTGTCCTAGGCCTAACGTGGTGTATGATCTCTAGGCTTAACATGGCGTATGTTCTCTAGGCCCAACGTGTGCGGCCGCACGGATTGCTGCCCGGGATGGAGCCGCATGCCAGGCCGCAGTACCCTTTGTATCATCCGTAAGTACATGTTGCATCCTGTTTCACACACAATGATTGAATTTGTATTTTGGATGACAATTTCAAAAGAGGATGGGCAAGAAGAATTACACATACACTCATGGACAAACCTGAAGGAAATCTAGCTTTAAGCATGTATATCGGGATTCAAACATGAACTTTACTTTGAGTTTTGTCCCCATGAGTGTAAACAATCTACCCTATATGTGCATACCTCATATAAGTAGCTGTCATTCTAAGCTCATGTCCATATATCCTTTAAATACCATAACTTAGAATTCCTTTCTAGTTCTGCATATATAAGAAGAATGTCCCATTACAATAGTAGAAACCAGCCAAACCGCTGGAAAGCTTCACCACTGATGAACTAAGCCCTCTCAATATTTTTCATCGCGGTAAGAAGAGTTGTTAGATGCTTCATTTATATAAAAAAAAATCATAAAAATGATTTATTTATTCTATGAAATTACCTCTAGATTGATATAAAATACTTTTTAGCCAAATTGTTGTTCGCTTTTCTTAAATGATCTCTTTTTAAAATCGGTTTAAACTTGACCGTTCTTATATTGCAAGAGATGTATTCATTTTACAACTTAAAAATAAATATCATAGATTAATACATAAAGTTAGTCTTGTTGATATTTACACTACCTGGCAACTTATCACCATCTCTGCGAGTCAAACTAAATACAACAACAACTGCTTTATTAGGACATTTCCTTCCTGTAAGGACTCGCCATACATCATTTTCATGGAGAAAGGGGGAAAAAACATAAATAAAGGCGAGAAGGGAAAATGAAAGGAAATCAAAGTATTCAACATAACTATACAAATTAACTATGAATGGAAATTGTTCTGTAATTTTAGTTCTTAGAGATTACCTTGTTCTCTATCGCTTTATGAAAGTTAAACAATTCTATCCCTATATATTTTTTCTTGGACATTATTCTGATTAGCTGAACTGGGTTCACGTAGACTTGGATAATGTTCTTTAAGATCTTATTCCGTTCCTCGTTAACAATAGTGCATTCAGAGATGTAGTGGGTCATTTCTTCTATGCTTTCAGTTTTGCAGAATTTACAAATTACATCTTTCTTTTTAATTATTTGAATGTGACTTTCTCTTAGTAAAGTCGAAGTGATTCTTGTTTGAGTAATGTAACCTTTTATGTCTAACGATAGGTTCCAGGATAAAAATTGTTCAGGCATTAAATACTTATATAATAATTTGTAATTAGAATATAATCTTGTATGATCCATTTTTGCTAAGTCCTGCTGAATTAATTGTTCAGTTTTTGTACGAAAAATCCCTGGTAATTCGTTTTGAATGGTCTCATAGTCGATAGCATTGTTTGTCCAGGGAAGGCCGCATTGGTGGTAAATTGCTAAAATAGTCCTGTAGAGTCCAATAGGTTTTCCTGTATTTATGGATATTTCTCTTAATATATTCCAGCATATATTGGGAAACCTATGGTTACCCATTCAAACTAAATACATCAATTATTCCTAAATTTCCAAACAATGGGCGTAAAACACAGAAATAAATATTTATTTTGAATGTATATTTTTGGAATAAATACCTGTAGAAAAGTCATTAAACTCAAAAGCTTGCTAATTATAATATAAATTAGAAATATTTTTCAGAATAGTTAATAATAATATATAGGAATAGTTTAAAATAATTTTCTGCAATTTCAAACATGACAGAATATAAACAGATAATGGATTCAACTTGAAGAAAGGTCGATGTTAATCTTCACTTTCTGTAGATAACTGTTATGTTTACTTCTGTTTACCTATCTGGGAGAATTCTGTATGGGACGGGTGTCCTTAAAAAAGGCTTTTTCTTGTTGTTGTTCCTAAGTTTCTTTATTTTTTGATGTTTCAATGATTCACTTCAGAAGGAAACTTCCAAGTAGCAAATGACAGCTATAAGGTCCAATTTGGGGAAAATCCACGCTTATAAAACCAAGAATTCTATAGTTAATTCTAAAAAGCTGTATATGGTGGATTAAATTGGTGACAGTAGGATTCCAAGCAGAATGTCCCTATATGATAGTAAAGCGATTTCCATGCAACGTTAGTCCTATCTAAGGCATAGAGCTCCTCTCCTGTCAAATTAAAGGTCAAAATTAGACGTCATCTATTGACCATCGCCGCAAACTAGCGGTCTCAGGTCGGTGACAAAGCCTCAACACCAGCTTTGGCAAACTGCGAAGTGTCTACCTGTAGAAAAGTCATTAAACTCAAAAGCTTGCTAATTATAATAAATTGAAATTAAATCTTTTGCGAAATAGTTAATAATAATATATAGGAATAGTTTAAAATAATTGTCTGCAATTTCAAACACGACAGAATATAAACAGATGATGGCACCAACTTGGTTTCGGGTTAATGGCCCTAATTATTCCATGAGATTCACACGGGATCCAATGGAATCTTCACAATGTTCATCGCAGTAAGAACATCAGAAAGTTTGTTTTATTCGAAAGAACGAATGTTTCTTTATAATGCTTCTATTTCTTATCTATAGATGGCATGTTATTGTCTTGTAAGTAATTCTTCAATACCTTTGCAATTTTCTAGTCAGCGGAAACTGCTGCATGTTCGTGCACCGAGAAACCATGTGGTAGATTCCTACTTTCACCTTTTAGGTCAGGCTCTATGGGGTTGACCACATAACCCACCAGCGTCTACAGGAGTTACTTTGATGTCCTGACTATCCTTATTGGACTTAAGCAAATCTATCCTACACTCCAGTAGGACTCCCCTCACCCATTTTGGCCACCATACCCTTAACCATCACACTCTAAACCCGCCGACAAGTTAGGGTCCTCTTGAGGAACGAAGTTGACAGGATGTCAAGATAGGGGTTAGTTACTTCTGTGTCCAGCCTTTAGTTCCTCATGGCGGGCTCGGCAAAATAGTCAATGGACATTCGTAATTTGTCATTGCTCGATGCATTTCCTTGTAAATTGATGTATTAGTAAATAGAACATATATCACCATATCATCATCACTATATTAATGATGAAATTATTCCACGTTATTTATTCAATTTTGACAAAATTCCTATAGTGTAAACCTCCACAATTATAATGATACCCTAATATCAATTTAAAAGTGGAAGCGGAAAGTATTTTTATGTCGCCACTCCTCTGTTTTTTTTTTTTTAAGGAGACAGAGGCAATTTTGTTTACACTTGGTTATCTCGTGTGTCTTCACTAAAGATCACTGTAATATCTTTCAGAGTTATTGTCTGAATCCCAATATACATTTTAAACGTACATCTTTCTTAAGTTTTGTCCATCAGTGTACCTTTCAGAGTTATTGTCTGAATCCCAATATACATTCTAAACGTACATCTTTCTTAAGTTTTGTCCATCAGTGTACCTTTCAGAGTTATTGTCTGAATCCCGATATACACCTATCCCCCGATTTACACGGTAGATACGTTCCTGAGAAAAACGTGTAAATCGGGGGATAGGTGTACACAGAAATAAAAATAAAATTCATTGACAGGTTAAAATATGTAATCAGCACATAAGCTCGGATTCCTCGTGAGATGTGTACACAGCGCATGTGTTCAATCACAGTAGCATTTAGTATAGTGCGATAAAAACAAAAAAAAACTTATTTGGAAAACCGTGTAAAAGCGAAAACGTGTAAAACAAGTACCGTGTAAATCGGGGGATAGGTGTACATGCTAAAAGGTACAAGTTCCTTTTGTCCATGAGTGTATATAAATGTTAAGAGAGATTAGTTGCAAGAATTGAAAGAGAAGGGAAGTAGAAGGAAGATCGAGAGTAAGAAAGGATAGGAAAGGATGCTGAAAGAAAACTCGCCTCTCTTGGACCCAGCATACAATCATCTGGATGATAGTCCTACATATAGTTCACTGATTTACAAAATGGTAAATCCATAGAACGGTCCATAGAAATCTCTATGGATGTGTACAGCCCTATGTACAAGAGGCTGCGGGGGAGATGGCCGCTGTATCCGACCCAATCTGTGCTACTGCCCGAGAGGTGTGGTAGCTCCCCGGTGTCCTGGCCCAGGGGACTCCACAGGCGGTATAGTGGCCTCCACTACCCTCGCCCCACCGTCTTCACAAGGTAGGTCACTTATCCTGATTCACCATGATACTTTACAATCTAGCTTTATCATCTCATTTATACACATAGTAAAACCTATCATCATAAATCTCATCACCATTAGCACTCACCTTTGTAAAAATAAAATAAAATGACATAACCTAACCTCCAGTAACTACCCCTTTATAAACACGGGCCTTTCCTAACTCAGGGCATTTGACATTATTCAGATGTCCCTTCAAAGAGGGATCGTGTCTGATGTAAATATTTATACATTTATATATATTTATTATTTTCTTTTATTACTCTGTATTATATTTTTTTCTTTCAGTTGGTACAATATAATTTTATATGGGCGATTAATAAAAGTTGTTTCAATCTCCAGTAGATACCAGTATTATCCATGGCCTCTCTTTGGAGGTTCTACTGTACATCATATCCTTCATCAGAGAGAGCTTCGTGAGATTGCTTCATCTTACTAACTCGAGTTCGTTTTGACTGCCAGTCAAAGCTTGGAGAAAATGGCTTTGTAGAACATTGAAAACGAAATACATTAAACCCTAGGAAGACCTAAGGCTGTGGTATCTCTTACAGTGGCGGAGAATTCGCCCCAACCTAGGACTCCAAATTCTTGGCCAACTTACCACTATTGGGAACACCATCACCGGTAGTGGAATTCAACCAGGCAAAAGAATTCGTCTCTCAGTTATGCTCGTAGAAATCGAGCTATTAGTCCTTGAATCACTAACTTAGCACACAGGAAATTTGGTATTTCCCATGCTACTGGCATTAAAAATGGTGATTCCAGCCTTCCTCAATGGATAGCCAGTTTAGGATTAGGAAATAAAGGTTTTGTCAGCTCTGAAGCTACCATTTACATTTTCAAAGCACATAATGAGAAAGATCCTTGTACTCCAATTATTCCAGCCAAATATACCTGAAAGTTAGCCCTCTTCTCAACATAATGATCTAGGCTCTGCTGGTCTTCCTAAAGGATAACAAAAAGGGAAACTACGAATCAAAACCAGACTCTTCAGTACTGACATACCCCATATCCAGAATACCTTTGTCCTTCAGTCTGAACCTTGAAATCGCAACAACATTATTAATTTCACAAGTGTACCGAAATGCGATTCAGTAGTTGTCTCTGGATTATTCTCCCTTCCCAAGACCAGTAGACAGTTCTAGATTTTCACACAGGCTGCACGGACTTTTAATTATTTCTTGGGATTGCGGATCCGCTCTAGCAGCTATCTGCACTTCTGAATCGGCTCGATCATATTTGGTTGCGGAATTTCTAAATAGATCACTTCATATTAGGCTGTGTTGGATACTAGAGATAGTGAGGTCAACGGCAGTGAAATAGAAAAAAAATGCTGTAAAGAATGCTGCTTATAACTTAGAACAATAATGCTCCATCCTGCCTCAAATCTTGACCACTGTTTGTGTACGACTGCTTCAGAGTTCTCTGGACAGAAGTATATGGTCAGACTACTCTATAAGACCTCGCAGGAGAATTGTCTCCACTCCAAGCCATCTTGAGTGTGGACAGGCCCTTGCTTATTGTTCAGTTTTTGTCTCCAACATGCTCAATGGCAATGTTGAGGAATTCGCACAGAATTTTCTTTTTTTTCAGGCGAGAGTGTCTCAACGACTTCCCTCCTCTCAGGGCGGTATAGAACCCCGTACATGACGTCGTCCCTATATATTTCCTCATATAGGGAGCCTAGGAATGATTCTCATCGTTCAATTGGTTAAAAAATTTTCTCTACCTGATCCTCCAGCTCCTTCTCCTGAAAGGGAAGCTGGATTTGGGTCATGGGGGTAGAAGACTGGATGGATGACGCAGTCTTGTCCTGGATCTCTGTAGCAAAAGCCGCTGTTGGCTCAGTAATGGTCATGGAGGGCAACTGGCTGGTGCTCGGCGCTGGAACCGGAGGCTCAGTAGTTAGAATCCCCTGAGGATGGATAGGGATGTTCGCCCCGGGCGAAGACGTGACAGGGCTGAAGGCTGTTGAGGGGGTCTGCTTTAGGGGTGCAGAAAATTCCGCAGCTGGTGTAGAGAGGGCGGAGTTGTTGGAGGGCATGGGCTTGGAGGAGGGAGGCTTCGACACTGGATCCTGCCGGGTGTTCTGATGATGTCCACCATTGATCCCCAAGGGGCATGTGGGGCGCCGATGTCCTTGACGGTGGCATTTGCTACACCTTAGGTCGTAGGTTATGTAGGCAGGCGTCGATTCTCCTTTCGAGACAATGACCAGTTTGGCAGGGAGCTGGTGAAGTTTCAATCCTTCATTTAAAAGGATGAAGGCCTCCCTCTTGCCAGTGGTCCAGGTGTAGCCACCACTCGTCACTACCTCATGGGTCAGGGAGACAACCCTACAGTAGGGCCGCAGCGACGCGACGACGTCTTCGTCCCTTATAGCGTCCCTTATATTATGCCACTATCTTGTCTGCGTGTTTCCTGTAGGGGAAACACTTTGAGAAGATGATTCCCGATGGTGAGACCCTCCTCGGATAGACGCTCCGCCTTTTCGATGGTCTCTAGCCCGACTAGCACCTGGCCGGACATCATCATCAACTAGAGGACCGCGCCTTTTCAAGCATTTCCTCCAGTGTCTTGATGTACTGCACTGGGCTGAAGTCAGCACAGTATTCAATGTAGCAACAATGGTCAAATGACGCTGCCGCTGACCTGGCCTTACTCAGAGCCTGCTACTCTCGGTTGTTATTCAGCTGTGTCACAGCGTCTCTTGTCACCCTTCCCTTTGTTGGTAGTTGAGTTGGCCTTGCTGCGATGTTGCCTGCCTTTGGGACCTTAGCTGGATTGCCTTCAGGTCCCGGTCCTTTCTTTTACCGCTTTTAGGCTTGCGGTAACCTTCGGAAATAGATTTTTTCCGAGGCCTCAACGCGGTCGGCCCAATTTGCATAGCTGATGCTAGAATTTGCTGAAAAATTTGCATATATTCTTGGCGCATTGTTGCTTTGATCGCTAACAATCATTTTTGAATATTCAACTTTATCCAATAGCTCGGACATTACTAGGTCTTTATCAACAAGACCTACATAGGTCGACAACTCATGATCGGAGCATTCTGCCAGTAAGGCACATTGGTTTTTCTGGTCAATATATCTTGCCTCCATCGGCGAAAAAGAGAGAGATTGAGATTTAAACTACTTTATAACAACATCATATAAGGTTAAATATAAAATAAAAATATATATGAATAAATAAGATTATATAATGATAAATATATAGAGAGAGAGAGAGAAGAGGAGAAAGTAGATATTGAATGCTGTGTTTTACTAATTCTGGTAGGAAGCGCTTTGAACCAAGTATGACCAGTCACTAAGCCTACTGCCCAGGGAAAATAACTATATTGAAAGTTATTTCTTCTCCCAAAGATAAGGGCGGTTGGCCAAACCTTTGTAAAATGATTTTGGTCAAATGGTTCAATTTTTATTCTTCCAGATACTAGTTTCTTTTTAAATTATCTTAAATAACTAAAAGTTTATAAGTTTAAATAAAAGGGGACACTCCACAGAAGTGACACGATGTTGACTTCCTAGCAAATTATTTTTCCTAATGTTGCCTAAACAATTACTGTGGCCTTTGATCCAAGTAACTAATATTCTATCTCTTCATCTAATTGTGCCCATGATATCATTTAAAGCTGAGATACTGCAACCTTATTATTCAGTTTTAACTTAAGATGCTCAGAGAGGCAGTATTTTTGCATTTTCAAGTACATTAATTAAGGCTATCGCTTCAGCCTGGTATACAGAACACTTGACTCAAATGAACAAACTAAGACTTGTTTTGCTAGAATGCTTACACACACATTGAAGAGATTTTAACAGCTACATCACTATTCCTTGGTTTATAAAAATCAATGTAAGAGAACAGTCATATGGAAGTAATTCTTTAAATATTGATGGAGGAAAGATTATATGCAAGTTAAATTGAGCTCAGCAATTAGGATGAATCCAAATGGATTGAGGTGGAATATCTTACAATAAAATTAAACCTGTCTATAGCGCCCCCTCTAAATAGCACCCCCTCTCTATAGCACCCTATTTTGGTGAGTCCCAAGATGGGGCGCTATAGACAGGTTTAACTGTATCAGTTTATTCACCAGCATTTGAGTTACTACTATCCTGTGGCCTTAATTAGCAATCCAACGTTGATTTTCTTAAGCAATTAGTGATTTATGTTTTGGCTCAGTGGTTGCATTCAGCAGCAAAGCATTTTATAAAATATAAAATCGTGTATATAGTATCAGATTTTTTTAAGACACTAAAAATTTCATTTTTGTCATTAAATTTGTACATTTTAGAAACGATTTTATTGAGGTTTCTATTTATTAATCATACTTAATCTTTAAATTTTAGGAGAAGATGCTTGATCTCTTTATTCTCCAACTAAAAATAGCCCATAGTGTTAGAATTTTTTACAACACATTTATGAGTAATTATTTATTTGTATGAGTAATGTTCTAGCACAATATAATCTGCTCTAATTCTCGTTTTTATAATTAGATAGTTTTAATTTTAGAAGATCGTCACCTTAATAAAAAGAATCATCTGAAAGCGATATAATATTTAATATGTAATGGAATTTAGGTTTACTTATATAAACCACATTTGAAATATTTCGAAGTCAAAATAAAAGAAACTTTTACTTAGTTTGAAAATGTTACACACTAATAAAAAATACATCAGGTCCACAATGACAAACAAGGCTAATATATTTGCTTAAACACAAAGATAATGATAAATTTTTATGATATACACAGATTAAAAAGCTTCTGACTATATATTACAAAATTAAAATGTATTATCATATAAAAATATAGATTAAACTTTTATACAATTTTATTACAGATTTCAAACTCCAATCAGGCAGGAATAAGCTTTCAAATTTATTTATTAGTCCAATATTTAAAGTTAGTTCCCAATTAATCATAAATATATTTATTATCATTGAATAGTCGATTTTTTAACATATACATACAAAAAAAAAAAAAGAATCTCACTGTGAAAACTCTTAGAATAGCAATACTTTATAATGTACCTTAAATTAGTCAATAATTTTCGGGAAAATGGTATAAAAATATAAAATTATAATAAAAACATGCAATATATTTAATAAATGTGAACATTCAAAAAATAATTTTCTATATTTTTCTCATTCATTGATCGTTTTTAGTCGGCGATGACGACTGGTTACACTGTTATCATCGTAGATTGATGCAAAACATTCCTTATTTTCAAATTTTTATTTTTATTATAGTAAAACTAAATATTTTAAGAATATTATAAATAAAATTTAAATTAACCATAAGCAATGAGCACAGCGAGGACTCGTTGCGCACGAAATTGAGAAAAAATGGCGTTCTAATGATATAAAATTAGAAGAGGATGCCGATTTTTCTAGTCTTTGTTTATCCAAACCACTTTTAAATGGATTAAAACAGGCAGGTTTTATTAAACCATCACCTATTCAATTACGGGCAATACCTCTTGGAAAAGTTGGTCTCGATTTAATTGTTCAGGCAAAATCTGGTACAGGTAAAACTTGTGTTTTTACAGTAATTGCCTTGCAATCTCTATGTTTAAGTACCAAATTAGCCCAAGTATTAGTTATTGCTCCTACCAGAGAAATTGCTTATCAAATATGTCAAGTAATTACCTCAATTGGTTCAGAATATAAAGATCTTTCATGCCAAATTTTCATTGGGGGTTTGCCAATAGAACAAGATAAAAAGAAACTTACTAGTTGTCATATAGCAGTTGGTACCCCAGGAAGAATAAAACAACTTATTGAAATGAATATATTTAAACCTCAAAGCATACGTCTGCTTGTATTGGATGAAGCTGATAAACTAATTATGTCTAACGCAAAAGATGATGTTAATTGGATATATAGAAATTTACCAGAGAATAAACAAATTGTAACATGTAGTGCAACTTATCAAGATGATTTAATTAATTGGCTACAACATTATATGAGGAATCCAATGTGTGTTAGGCTTGATGCAGATAAACCTGCATTATTAGGCTTAATGCAATTTTACACAAAACTCCCATATCATCCTCAACAACACATAATGCATGATATAAAACAAAATATCCTCTGCAAAATATTGGGAGAAGTTAGTTTTTCTCAATGTTTAATATTTGCAAATTACCAAGCACAGGCTGAGAGGTTATATGATCAATTAAAAATTCAAAATTGGCCTGTTGCATTTATTTGTGGTACTCAAGATCAATTAAAAAGAATAGAAGTTATAAATAAGCTTAAAAATTTCCAATGCCGTATATTAATCTCTACAGATTTGACTGCCCGTGGTATTGATGCTGAACATGTGAACTTGGTGATAAACTATGAACCACCATGGGATGCAGAGACCTACTTACATCGTATAGGTCGAGCAGGAAGATATGGAAGCTATGGTCTAAGTATTACTTTAGCATCGGAGAGAGTTGAATTTGAAAGACTTCTAACTATTCAACATCAAGCTCATCTAGATCTTTACAACCTTCCATCTGAACTTGCAAAAATATGGGAGCATGTTCCTCAACCTGAAGACTTTATTTTATCGCAGAGAGATGAGACCGAGGTGAATAAATCTGTGAATTCTGTTCAAGATGAATCAGCAGAACAGAATATATCTACAGTAAGCCCATCTAATTCCTCAGTAAATCCAGTAACATCATCAACAGAATCGCAGAATTGTTCTACTGAGCCTTCACTTGAGTCAAATAACATATCCTCCAATCAGCATACCTTGGACTGGGCTGAAATGGTAGATTCTAATGAGAGTTCAAATGGTACCAAGGATACTGTCGAGGTCACCCCAACAGAAGACCAACTTCAGGAAACCCTTGAGGAAAATGCAGAAGCAATGTCGTTGGATAGAGAGATTGATTTGTCTTTCTTAAAGAAGGATTCCAAGAACCAGTGCGAGGCTCTTACTTATTCAGAAGCTAAAGAAGATTTAGAGGACTTTCTATCAGAGTCTAGTGTTGAATTACCCCAAACACAAGAGCTTCCCCCGACTTTGCCTTACACCAGACAGCAAACTCTGGAAATCTCCCTTTTCCTTCAGAAGGAGATTCAAAAACTGACTTCCCAAGTTGAGGAAGAGAAGAAGAAACACTCCAAAGAAGAGATGGTTGAAGAAAATGAGAAAAAGCCAGTTGACCAAACTTCTATTGGGGAGACTGCAGCAAGTAGCAGTGACCTAAGCCTGATGGAAAGTGGGTCAGATCTCCAACCCCCTTCTACACAGCCAGACACCACCATACGCTACACAAAAGAGGAGCTACTCAAGTACAGCCATGCCAAAGTTTCCCTCAATTCCCTCGCGCTAAACGAGAAGTTTTTAGAGTTGGACATGCTCAGGCAGCCTGGCAGAAAGCCAATCCAAAGCTTCCAAAAAAGAGATCTATTTAGAGAAAGGCCAGGTAGGGGCTAACAGGTTCCCCATGGCTGAGAAAGGTTCGCCAAGGAGACTAATCTCCAGAGAAAAAATAGCCAAAGATCCAATTGCCCCTCCTTCCAGTAAAAGTGACCTTCAAAAAGATAAAGTCATTAGAACTGCTCCTCAAGAAAAATTGGCCTCACCTGTTAATGGAAATAGTTCACAGATCTCTCCAAAGAAAATATTGGCTGAGGAAAAATTAGAAGAGAAAATCATTCAGCTTCCAGAAAAAGATAACCTGCCAGAAGAAAAGGTTGTACCCGGGGAAGTCTCAGCTGTATGGAACCCCCAATTCTCAAAGTTGATGTTCCACCAAACTCTACAGAGAATGATGTACCTCCTAAACAGCCAGTTGAGCTTCCTGAAGCCGAGACAAATGTTGTCTCTAATTCCCAGGAAAGTGAGTGGCCGAGAGAAGCTGTGACTGAAGTAAAGGTGCCTCTCTTTAAGAAGAAATCTTCCGGCCATCCTAAGGAGTGGACTATGACAGTGGAGCAGCAGATGAATCTGCTCACCTATCTCCAGCCCGGCAGTAAATCCTACAAGGCTCATCCACCTATCCATATAAGTGCTCCCTACACCCCTCCTCTACCAGAGTCTCGGCTCTCCCAGATGATGGACCCCCAGTTTCTCATCCACCCATCCAAACAGCAAGTCAGAGAGCCTTCCCGATCTGGTCTCATCTTCCAGAGAAGAAATGGAAGAACCTCCGCAGCGAAGGAAAGGGAAGAGATACAAGTCGAGGTTCTCTTTGCCTTCACGCCCGTGTGGCGGTACACCTAGGAAGCTCCCAACTCCCTGTTCCAATGTGTACCAACCCCATTACAATACTACACCTTGCTACTACCCTCCACCAACTTTCCACTCTGCCCATCACATCACACCTCACCAGCCATCAACACATCCCTGTTGTATGATGTCTTCCCCTCATCCCAGATATTGGCCATCTAACCACCATGCTACTATGCCAACACCTATCTGCAGGAATTCCTCAACCTTCCGCCCCAATATCACAAAATATTGCAATCTCGTTCAAAACTACCAGCACAATATCAACAGGATGAAACAATGGTTCAGGAGTGTTCACGCCCAAAACCAATGTTGTCATCCACCAACACCATCATGCAACTGTTTAAATCAACACCTCTTCCCACCCTTTCCTTAATTTGCCAATTTGTTTTTCCCTCTTGGCAACAATACATTGTAAACTGTTTAGCTTTAATTTAGACACAGGACTATAATCCTAAAATCTGGTCATTTTAATTGTTCCTCCTATATCAAGTTTAGCCTAAAAAATATAGAACCTTTATGAAATATATATATATAGCTGTAAATTAGCAGAATGATATATTTTTATGGCTGTAAATTGACAGAATTATATTTTATGGCTGTTATAGGTTTTATAATGCCAAATAAATTTCATGAAACAAATATTTGTACTTTTTTTTTTTTTTATTCTTTAAACCAAAATCTTCATATAAGATAGTGTTATGTGGAATTATAAATACATATTAAATACAGTAGAGCCCTCCATGCGAGGACACTTCTCTACAAATGACAGTTTTCATTGCCAAAATTTCTATTTTACTATTTAGTAACTCTTCAGTAAGAAGACATCTCTCCTAAAGGACAATTTAGCTCTGCAACTAGTTGCTGTCCTTTACAGGGAGGTTCTACTGTATATACAAACACAAGGTAATAAGACCAAATCTAAATAAATAGTATGTGACGTTTCGCTAACAGCGTTGTTACCATCTTCAGACAAAAGTTCAGTACTTTTGTCTGAAGATGGTAATAATGCTGTTACCAAAACGCCACACACTATTTATTTATTTGGATTTGGTCTTATTACCTTGTGTTTATAATCTATAATCCAAATTGTGCCCTATCATTACAGTATAACTTAATTTAACCGACTAATTCAACCAAAAATTCTGATCTCTTGAGGTTTTGAAGAAATTGGAATAATATTTGATATCTTTTACAATATTAGAATAAATTAGCCTGGATAGCCAACCAATGACATCAGCTCATTTTACCCACTTCGAGACTTATGGAGTAAATTTTGTCCATGAAATTCAATTTCCATGACCTTGTATAATGATAAGGCACAATTTGGATTATAGATTATAAACACAAGGTAATAAGACCTTATCTAAATAAATAGTGGGTTAATACTATTTATTCATACACTATTTATTTATTTCGATTTGGTCTTATTACCTTGTGTTTATAATCTACTAGCCGAATGACCCGGGCAACGCCCGTGTTTTACCCGATTGAATGTTTTTATTCAAATACTATTTGTTACAATTATAAATTGGCGCCTTAAAAGAAAAATATCTTCGTACGCTTCAAATCTTTTACTTAAATAAATGCATATATTAGTTAATAACTATAGCCTATGTGCTTTATCTGTCTATGTACTGTTGGCTTCCGTAGGCGTCTCTTACTGGGAAAAAGAAAGAGAGGATTCCATTTAGTTATTAACTAATATATGCATTTATTTAAGGAGCGACCCGCTCCAACACAATAGTTACAAAAATGAAAAAGCGAGTGGGGGGGGCATGATGGGGGGGGGGGGGGGGGGGGGCAAAGGTGGCGTGATCGTAGCCAACCAAGGAGAGCGCCATTCCAAAAAAAAAAAAAGCAAACGGTGACAGAGATGAAAACTGAAGAATTAAGAGATGAAGAACGCATGACGCTCGTAACTGTATATTGAATAATCAAATTGTACCATATCTATTTTTTTCCTAGTACACGTGGTACAGGCCATGATAATCATGGTGGGTAGAAGTAGGCGACTGCTTTTACAAATATGCCAGAGCCCCGTTTGGTTACTTCCACTCGCTGGTGGGGTTGGACTACTCATCTATTTGATAGACTTCAATGGGCCTAAGAAGTTATTCTTCCAATATACTATTTATTTATTTGGATTTGATATTATTGCTTTTTGTTTATGACATTGTATAAAATAAATATTAGAATGATTAAAATAAATGATTCTTAAAATATATATACAGTTAAACCTGTCTATAGCGCCCTCTCTAAAGAGCGCCTCCCTCTCTATAGCGTCCGATTTTAAATACTTAGTACGATTTGATTTACATTTAAAGTGACCTGTCTATAGCACCCCCTCTATAACACCATATTTTGGTGAGTCCCAAGAGGGGGCGCTATAAACATTGCAGTTGCCTAGATATGAGTTATTTACAGAAGAGCATTTCTCTTACGCAGTCATATTTCTACAGTTACAGAGGGAAACTTTATGATAAGCACAATTTTGATTATAAACACAAAGTAATAAGACCAAATCTAAATAAATAAATAGTGTGTGACGTTTCCGTAACAGTGTTGTTACCATTCTAAGAATAATATTTTAGGTTCCTCAGAAAACTATCTTCTTATCTGCTATATTTTTTACACACTTGATAATAGTAACTATTTAAAACATACTGTGATATTTTTTTCTCATTCAGCACTTTTGTCTGAAGATAGTAACAATGCTGTTACCAAAACATCACACACTATTTATTTATTTGGATTAGGTCTTATTACCTTGTATTCATAGCCGCTCTAACTCTAAATACCTCAACCAAGAGCTCTTCTAAAATGGTCCCTATATTAAGCTGAAAAACTCACTACAATAGTAGATATTGGTGTGGTTGATTAAACTGGTGAAACAGCTGGAAGGTTGAACTCTGATGAGCCACTCCCTCCCCTAAGATATTTTTCATCACAATAAGAATTTATTATAGTAAAACCCCTCTATAGTGAACCCCAATGGGACAGAGCTTTTGTTTCACTCTAGCCATGGTTTGGCCATTTTTTTTCCTCTTGTAAATTTTTAGACCGTATAATTGAAAAACAGCCATACAAACAGGAAAAGGCAGCCACTTAATAATGGTCACTTTGTTTTAATTCCCTAAATTGACCTATTTCTTTACAGTAATGCTGAATATCAAAAGAAGTCATTTGATAATAGGTTCTTTTTATCATTAGCATACATGTTTATATATAAACCTATGTATTATTTAAAAATTAAGCCAAATCCCCTAGGCAAAACTTTATTAATTATATATTTAAAAGGTATAAGAGTATTTTAGAACATCTTTCTCAAATAATATAATACTAAATTTATTTGAAAAAAATGCCTCTAATACCTTGTTGTTTTAAAGTGAAAAGTAAAATTTGAAAATAAGAATTGTCTTAAAATATTATTTCCATCAAAGGAATAAAGCTCCGTGTATTCTGAATCAATTGAGGATGAATCATAAGTATCCAATTCAGAAAAATCGGACGTGAAACATGTTGATACGATAGCGCGATCGGTAAAATTGCGAATAAAAAACACCAATTTGCAAACACAAAATCGGTGGTAAAACGGCCGGCCAGGGGGGATTATCCACGAACCCTGAATGAGTCATATACCTAACAAGGCTTCCCTTCTAAAAATAGAGCTGTAGTGGGAGTTTTTGAGAATTTATAGTTGATTTGTTTGTGGCCCATGAGACACAGGGCACAGTTTTTTTTTTTTCTTCTTCTTCTTTCCAATTCCAGTTTCCACATATTCTTCTGAAGTTTAGATTAAATTTTGTTTTTAACCTGTTATTCAAACCATATTTGGCTTTAAAATTATTTGGAATTATTTTTTAGCCTAGGTTAAACTTGACATAGAACGCTTCTAAAAGGGCATGCTGCCACTGTTTTTTTAGAACGCCATTCTTTGTTTCTTTTCTTTATTTTGGAAGCCATTTGTATATATATTTTTTAATATTTCAAAATTAACGAATGCAAAGATATTCTATTATATAAAAGTATAATGTGTAAAAATTTATACAACATACAGCAAAAATAGAATGGAAATGAAAACAAACAATGCCGCTAATTTTTTGTTTTGAAATCGCGATCCGTGAGCTGAAACATGCTCAAAATTTTGTTGTTTTAATATTTTTTTAAATCACAATTTTAAGTTCGTTATAAGCCTAGTATTTTTAATAGATTTTATCATTTTGGGACCGAAAATAGGTTCGTTATAGGGGTAGTTCGTTATTTCAAAAATCGCAAAGTTCGTTATAACGATGTTATTTTTAATGGAGTGGAATTGGGAATCTCCGTAGGTTCGTTATAAGGGAAGGTTCGCTATATCCAGGGTTCATATTAGCGGGGTTTTACTGTATTTAAAAAATAAACACAAGGTAATACAAGACCAAAGCCAAATAAATAGTGTGTGACATTTCGATAACAGTGTTGTTACCATCTTCAAACAAAAGTGCTGAATCTATTATCTGAAGATGGTATCAATGCTGTTACCGAAACATCACACACTATATATTTGTGGTCTTATTACCTTGTGTATAATAATCCAAATTGTGCCTTATCCTATAAAAAATAGAGAAAATTTGCAATAAATATTGTGAAATGTAAATACATCGCCATTTGGAAAGGATGGATGGATTGGAAGCCTAATTGCTTTGTGTTACGAACAAGGGGCTCTGAGGCGCATACGCGTGAGGCTTCAGTGTTTTCCCGTCAAATTTAATGGCTCACTTGCTTTGAAAGTGTCTGCACTTACTCTAATTCAAATAGAATTAAATCTGATTTAAATATTTATCCAATATGTGTACAATCAATAATTGTAAATTTGCTCTTGTCAGAGATACAGTAGAAGCTCCATGAGAGGACATCTCTCTATAAGGGATAGTTTTCATTTGCAAAAGGACCATTTTCCACAATTTAGGAACTCTCCGGTAAGAGGACACCTCTCCACAAATCACATTTTGGCTCTGCAATTAGGTGTCCTTTATATGGAGGTTTTACTGTATTTAGCAACTCTCGAGTAAGAGGACACCTCTCCCTAAAGGACACTATGGCTCTGTAATTAGGTGTCCTTTATATGGAGGTAGTTCTACTGTATATTAAAGGTATAGTTCTCCGATACTTTGAGTATTCTATTTAATTCTACCCGACAATATTATATAAAATATATCCATTCTCTGAATAATTTTCTTCTTTAATCATAAGCTTTCAAGCTCTTGCTCTTTAACAGGCAAAAAGAGATAGGAGTGAACATGGCAATTGACAATTAAAAAACAGTTTATTGATATCTAGTCAACGGTCAAAAGAGAGTTTACAAAGTTTAAAATAGTATAGGAAATATGTACACCAGACAAGGCCTTCACCGAAGGGACGTTTTGATCCTATCAGGAGCTTAAAGCCGCCTTGAGTTCGGACAGGCCGTTGCGGATTATGGAATCCATGTCCCCAGCATGCTCGATGACAGTGTTGAGGAATTCAACAAGAATAGGTCTGTGTTCAGGCAAGAGTTCCGCGAGGAGATCCTCCCTAAGATTGGGGTATAGGGCCGAATACAGGATTTCATCCACCTCCGTCCCCCGCATAAGTAGGGGCCTAAGGATAGTTTCATAGTTCAATTTTTTTAATATGTTCAGTAACTGATGATAGGAGTGAAAATGGGAGAGAGTGATCTATAGGATTCACTATTATTTTATAAGATAATCTTTCTTTCTTATCTCCACTCATCATTTTAGGGTATCAAGCTTGTAGAGCTTGTTGATGTGTCTGCTGGGGATGAGTAGATCTCATCAAAAGAGATTTTACAACCATCATGACTGGGTGAAGTAAAATGCATCCGCTTTTATCTTTAAGACTGGGTTACTACTTGGTAGCAGGCCGACTTAGCTCCAATATGAAATGGCCGCCTCTAACATGAGGAACAGATGCCATGTGTAACTGCTCTTAACATGAAGTACAAACGCTGCTCATCCTGTATACCTGGAGCCCTTACAGGATACTATCAGCCAGGCCAGCTGAGCCCAAGTTTTTTAGTGAGCTTGTTACTGCTCCCCCTCCTCCTTTTTCATCCGACTTGGGACCGGCAAAGACAGAGTTATAAGATTATCTGGTAGAACTGTGCTGGAATTTATATTCTCCTAGATGATCTTATAAAACAATAGTGAACTCATAAATCGTTCCCTCTCATGTTCACTCTATCATCTTTTACCATTTGAACTCCTTGTTTCTTATCTCCAATCATATTAAGGTATCAAGCTTGTAGAGCTTAAGACTTTTGATGGTGTGTCCTGGGGATGAGTAGAGCTCATTAATGAATGAGCCATCTCCGCCTTTGCCGGTCCCAAGCCCGGATGAAAAAGGAGGAGGGGGAGCAGTAACAAGCTTGCTAAAAAAACCCGGGTTCAGCTGGCCCGGCTGATAGTACCCTGTGAGAGGGCTCCTAATCCAGCAATACAGGATGAGCAGCGTTTGTACTCCTTGTTAGGAGCGGCTGCACATGACATCTGTTCATGTCAGAGGCGGCCATTTCTTTTGGAGCTAAGTCGGCCTGTCACTGAGTAATGCTCCCAGTATTAATGACAAAGGCAGACGCATTCTACTTCACCCAGACCCTAATATGATTGAGTGGAGATAAATAAGAAGATGTATGAACCGATACAGTAAAACCTTCCTTTAGTGGACACCCCGCTAGCGGACACCTCACCACAAAGGACAGTTTTCATTTGCAAAATTACCATTTTACTATTTAGCAACTCTCTGGTAAGAGGACACTTCTCCCTAAAGGACAGTTTGGATCTGCAATTAGGTGTCCTTTACAGGGAGGTTCTACTGTACAGCCAATAATGTGGTGGTTTGGGGTTGCAGGTTGAGAATTGCACTTAGTACCTAGTGGGAAAACTTTGCAACCATTCTGGAAATTCATTGTCGGTAGTTAACCAGACTTAAGTCTGGAAATCAAGTACTGTTGTTTTCTTGGGAGGACAGAATGGGTGCTTGTCCCTCCTGCTCTGTACCAGTCATGTGCAGCATTAGATTTCCATTCTCTTGCCTGTTAAATTGATATCCCGCATTGAACAAATTTTTTTCTGAATACATTTTTTTTAATAGGTCCCTGATTCTTTTATAAGTACAATCTTCCCCCACCAGTGAGTTCAAGTATTGATATGGGGGTTCTGGAACATTTGTAGGTGAAAAAAGTAACTGCTTTCTATATTAAAATTCGAAACTATTATAGACACGAATGGTTATTTTTAAAATAAACAATTCTGCTGCCATTACAGCAATGGAAAAATTAATGGGAGGGCCTGACTCATTAGTGGTGAACCCTCCTAGCGGTTTCGCCAGTTTAATCTATAATCTATTCTTTCTATATGCGTAAACATGCTGTGTACCTACAGTAAAAGCAAATGCTAACTATCCATCATGATCACATGGCCTGTACCATGAATACTTAGGATAAGTAAAGATTGTCAACATGGGCCAAATATTTGTGAATATGGCTTCTTGATGCGACATAACTTATCATTGTATCAATGGTCAGCCCTACTTCCTTATAGGATATCCTGTGTGACTGATAATTTCTGTCAGACTTTAACTTAGGAATGGAAGAAATGTCTTCTTATCCCTTATTTCATTGTTGTCTATCAAACTTGACAACTGTATTTGGCCTTCGGTGACTATATGGACAAATATTCTCCAATTAGATATTTAGTCCATATAGGTTTTTTAGCAATGCTTTAATTTCCAGACTTAAGTCTGGTCATCTAAGGACAATGACTTTCCAGAATGGTTGCAAGGTTTTCCCACTATGTACCAAGTGCAATTCTCAACCCGCAACCCCAAAACACATCATTGACTCATTGACATATTGACTCATCCATTGATGAGCTCTACTCATCCCCGACAGACACCATCAAAAGTATCAAGCTTTACAAGCTTGATACCTTAATATGATTGAGTGGAGATAGGAAAGAAGAAGAAGCAATGTTTGATACAAAAGTGGTTTGTCAGTGTCTTCTTTTACCAATGCCGTTGGACAAGTAAATTTGACTCTTCCATCTTTGGACTGAATTCTCCCTGTTTTCATTCAGTCCCCTTTTGTGCTAGCCATCCCATTGTCTGTTCTCTACCTGAGTTATACCTTATTTAGATGACCCTAAATCAACTTCTAGACATTTCAATTCTCTCTAAAACCATCTCTTTCTCTCTAAAAAAATGGTGTGCTGCTGATGATACAGTTAAACCTGTCTATAGCGCCCCCTCTTGGGACTCACCAAAATAGGGTGCTATAGACAGGTCACCTTTAATGTAAAATGTTTACAATTTAATGTTTAAAATCGGGCACTATAGAGAGGAAGGTGCTATTTAGAGGGGGCGCTATAGACAGGTTTAACTGTATATATATACTTGTTCTAATCAGTCTAATCTGTACAGCAGTCTTGGAGTTTGTGGATATCTAGTTTACTCAAGACTTCTTTTAGGTTCTGGGAGTAGTTTTCTGTTTGATCCAAAATTCGCACATTCACTAAAGCCTTTATTTTTTGATTTTTTTTCTTATTCCTAGTACACGTGGTACAGGCCATGATAATAATGGTGGGTAAAAGTAGGCGACTGCTTTTACTGTAAGTGCACCACATGTCTACACATCTAAAATTTGCAAGAATCGGGGGCCATTGGAGCATTTTTTTTATCAGAAAAAAAGTGCCCAATGCGGGAATCAAACCCGGGTCGTAGCGGTCATAAACCAACGGTTTAGACTATCCTTCCACTGACCCCCCTAAAGCCTTTATTAGATCATATAGTCTGCCTACAGAGTCTGCCAAGGTGAAAGAGTATAAAAAATGAATCCATTTTATATTTAATGATGTTTTTTTTTTTTTTTTTTTTTTTTTGCTTATCCCTAGTACACGTGGTACAGGCCATGATAATCATGGTGGGTAGTTAGCGACTGCTTTTTACTGTAAGCGCACCACATGTCTACACATGTGAAAGCAGTTTGACTTTGCACTTACAAATGTGCCAGAGCCCCGTTTGGTTACTTGCACTCGCTGGTGGGGTTGGACTTTTGCAAGAATCGGGGGGCCATTGGAGCATTTTTTTTTTAAACAGAAAAAAGTGTCCAATGCGGGGATCGAAACCGGGTCGTAGTGGTCATAAACCAAACGGTTTAACCAGCCTTCCACCGACCCCCCAATGATGATGTAAATGGTATAAGCACAAAAAAAAAAGAAGTTTATACTTATACTTGTTATCTCGTGTGTCTTCAATAAAGGTTACTGTGTATCAAATATATTCTAACCTCTTTATGATAAAGCACAATTTGGATTATAGATTATAGATACAAGAAAATAAGAACTAATCCAATATAATTTAATAATGGGTGACGTATCAGCAACAGTGTTGTTACCATCATCAGACAAAAGAATAAAAATCAAATTTTGATTTTTATTCTTGATATTCTTATACATTGATGTTTATTCTTTTGTCTGATGATGGTAACAATGCTGTTACCAAAACATCACACACTATTAAATTATTTGGATTAGGTCTTATTTTCTTGTATCTATAACTTCTTTAATTTGACACCCCAAGGGATCAAATATTTCAGTTGAATTAAAGTAAGTGTTGAATTAAAATTAGTTAGATGATTTCATCACAACATTCACTAATAGTGATGAAAAAAGTAGATGAAAAAGGAGGAGGGGAGCAGTAATAAGCTTGCTAAAAAACCTGGGCTCAGCTGGCCTGTCTGATAGTACCCTGTAAGGGCTCCTAATCCAGGGACACAGGATGAGCAGCGTTTGTACTCCGTGTTAGGAGCGGCTGCACATGACATCTATTCCTCATGTCAGAGGCGGCCATTTCTTGAGGAGCTAAGTCGGCCTGCCACTGAGTAGTGCTCCCAGTCTTAATGACAAAGGCAGACGCATTCTACTTCACCCAGTGTGGAGATAAGAAAGAAGACTGATACTGGACATTTTTCTAGGATAACCAAATACATATAATTAAAATTAAAATATTATAAAAGTATATAATTAAAATATTAATTTTATAAAATACTATTGTAATATATTTTAATATTGCAAATATGCTATGGCTGCTGTACCCCGTGTTCCAAAGTATTGTATTGTTAGCAATAAATTTGTATATAAACAAGAATTATACAATGTCAAAATTTGATTTACAAAACGGTCAAGTTATCAAAGGTGTCGAATTAAAGTTTATTATTTGATTGGCTGGATGGCATGAAATTAAAACATGATCGAATTATCGGGTGTCGAATTAACTACCTAGTTATACTGTTTTTCTTATTTCTTATCTCCACTCAATCATATCAGGGTATCAAGCCTGTAGGGCTTGAGATTTTTTATGGTGTCTGCTGGAGGTGTATATAGCTCATCAAAAGAGATTTGACAACCATAATGATTGGTTGAAGTAGAATGCATCTGCTTTGTGATTGTGACTGGGAGCACTACTCAGTAGCAGGCCGACTGACTTAACTCCAATATGAAATGGCTGCCTCTGACATGAGGAACAGACACCATGTACAGCCACTCCTAACATGGAGTACAGACTCATCCTGTATCCCTGAATTAGGAGTCCTTTACCAGGTTTCCAGGTTTTTACCAAGCTTGTTACTGCTCCCCCTCCTCCTTTTTCATTCAGGCTTGGGACAGGCAAAGGCAGAGTTGTACTTTCACCTGAGAAATTCTAATTAGTTAAAATGGTTAATTTATGCCTAATTGGTCTTTTTAGAGCTCTTCTAGTAGTTCCTTCCTCGAAGTGTCTGCACATATAGTGTTTGTACACTATAACTAAAGATTCAACCCTTCAGTGTTTGATATATAAGAAGAATCATCCAATAGGGCAGGGTAATAAAGGCAGGGTTCACCACTAGGCGCCCTTCCAATTTTATTATCACAGTAAGGATCCTTAGAAGAGATTGCTTAAAGGAAGTAGAATCAAGAATAACACCAAGAAAATGGATACAATTATGAAATTGTACAAGATTATGAAAGCTAAAAAGGCATTTCAATCAAGACAAAGAGAATTGTATAGGTATTGTTGTTCCCTGTGGTCACTTATGGATGTGAGAACTGGATTCTCAGAAAAGAATGGAAGCCTTTGAAATGTGGACATTGATAAATCTATTCAAAGAGTGCCAAAAACATATAAAAGGTTAAATGTTTCAATCTTAAATGAAATTAATCTTGTTAGATCCCCTAGAATCCAAAATATGCAAACAAAGAGTAACCTATTTTGGACATATAATGAGAGCAAATGCTTTTTAAAGACATTGATGTTGGGAAAAATAGAAAAAAGAGAAGAAGATCTGGAATGAGCTGGCTAGAAGGGATCAAGAAAATTGGAGAATATTTGTCTATATAGAACTAAAAGTTGAACTCGACTTGATGGACGCTAACAACAACATTTTATATACAACTAGCGGATGTACCCGGCTTCGCCCGGGTTTTACCTGAGTAAAGGTTTGTCTAACAAATCTCTCGATAAAGTGAACATTTTTTCCCGGTCCCTTGAAAAATACTCGATAAGTTGAATAAAATTAATATTACGATGCACTAGCGCGCCATCTGTTATCAAATTACAAAACTATTTTACAGGCGTATTATTCTTTTTAAAATAAAACAATTTCTACTGTCCTTATTGCAATGGAAAAATTAAAGGGAGAGCCTGGCTCATCAGTGGTGAACCCTCCCAGCGGTTTCACCAGTTTAATCTACCATACCGCTGTTATATTGCATTTTTGGAACTTCCTTTTATAGTGATACTGATGCTTGACTCTTCGAATGGGTATTTTAGATGAATAAAAGCTTATGTCCATAGTTCATCTAAAATACCCATTCAAAGAGTCAAGCATCAGTATCACTATAAAAGGAAGTTCCAAAAATGCAATATAACAGCGGTATGGTAGATTAAACTGGCGAAACCGCTGGGAGGGTTCACCACTGATGAGCCAGGCCCTCCCTTTAATTTTTCCATTGCAGTAAGGACAGTAGAAATTGTTTTATCTTAAAAAGAATATTACGTGTCTAGAATAGTTTTGTAATTTAAAAATCAATATTTATTGGTTCCCTCGGTAATTGGAAGTTAAAGGAATTAGTATCTTGCCTTGGAATTGTATCATTATTCTTGTCTCAAATAAATTGCCGTGTCATCCTGAATTTTGTCTTTCCTAATTTTCTACATTACAAAATCATCGTATCATCATGATAATATTTAGAGCAGATTGTTGAATTATAACAGATAAATTAGAATATTTATCTTGATTATTTTTAGGCGAAAAGTTATTTCAAAAATTTTATTTGCTAGAAACCTTCCCAGTACTATACTAAATAACTTCCCAAAGTTTCATGGCGTTCCAATGAGTGGTTTGGTCAGGCATAAAGGACAGACACACACACACATACATTCATTTTTATATATATAGATGAAACCTTGTTATGACATCCTCCTTTATAACAGCAACTTGATTATAGCATTATAATTCTAAGGTTCCAATTTTAAGTTCTATTTATTTGAGACATGGCTATAGTAACAAAATAAAATGGCTCCAAGTGATATTATTAAAGTAAGGTTTAACTGTACACTCATGAGCAAAACTTAAGGAAGGGGAAAGTCTTTGATGCTGCCGTCTATTTTTTAAAAGCGACAGTCAATTTTGTTCACATTTTGGTTATCTTGTGTGTCTTCCATAAAGGTCGCTGTAATATCTTTCAGAGTTATTGTCTCAATCCCGACATACATGCTGAAAGGTACAACTTCCTTAAGTTTTGTCCATGAGTGTATATTTCAGAGTTATTGTCTGAATCCCAATATACATGCTAAAAGGTACAACTTCCTTAAGTTTTGTCCATGAGTGTATATTATTTGAAGAAGTCATTCCTACCTGGGTAATTAGACCTGGTGGATTTTTGAGGATAAGGGTCTCTTTTAATCTTGAAAATGGGTGTAGCTTTCATGTCAGTCCACTGAATCAAGACTTGATCAAGGAGGCTGATGGTTTTAACATCTGGGACTAAAAAAATATTCACATTTGACCCTTTTTCTGAAAAAAAAAATCATTTTGAATAGGTCCAACCCCACCTATGAATGTATTCAAATGGGGTTCTGGCACTTTTTAAATACAGTATAACCTCGTTAATTCGACACACCCCAATTCGACACTCGGCGATAATTCGACCATGTTCCGATGTCCCGACCTCCGGCCTATCAAATAACAAACCGTAATTCGACAGTATCGATAATACGACAGTTCCGATAGTTCGACCATTTTAAAATTCGAATTTCGACAGTTGAATGTTATTTTACATGCAACTTTACCGCTAAACGGTATTACGGCGGCGACGATCGGCATCGGCGGGCGGCGACGATCGGCAACAGCGGGCGCCGATACGATCGCGCCTGCGCACTTTTGGTTTCTGGTTATTTTAAGTTTCACTTTGCAGTGCCGTTGCGCAATTTCGCGGATGTTATTGTTGTTTTTTTTACGCGGGAATTTCGGCATCATGCGCTAACTAATAATAATTTTTATTTTTTTATTTTTAACATTGAAATATTTTAGCTATTTTTAAATTTATAAATAATTTCTTTTTAAATAAATAAATCTTTATAAAATGATCCAACAATGATTATGATAACATTTTATTTCAATATTCCATTTCTGTGTTATTATAAAAGATTTAAACACAAAATCAATAACACCTGCAGCAGCAGTGGATGCCTTTAATACATTAAAATTTATTTATTAAAAGACATTTCAGAGGAAGAAAGGCATGCATGTTTTTTCAAAATGCCATCTGGAATACATCCTGAATAGGATTTCAGTGCAAAAACAGATATCTATAAAGGAATTTTTTAAAAGATCTCTTCATGATTATTTTAAAATAATATTTTAAAATTTTCTTTTTATATATTTACCATATTTATTTCCTTTCAACTGCTATATTTTTCAATTAGAATAAAATATTATTTAATATATTATATTTAATATTTTAATGTCTGTAGAGTTAATATTTGATTATATTACTGAAAAGAAACACATTGCCAATAAATTTATTTGTTACAATTATTTATGTTTCTAAAATATGTATTAATGCCATTTTGTCACTGATACTAAAAGTTAATCATGAAAATAATATAAAAACACACAATGGTTTCAATTAATATCATTAATTTATATTACAAAGCTATTAAAAAATATATATTTTAGCGAGTTAGATGATTACCTAATCATATAACCATATAACCTTAATTCAACACTTCCTTTAATTCAACCGAAAGCTCTGATCCCTTGGGGTGTTGAATTAAAGAGGTTCGACTGTATAAGGTCAAACTTTTCTATATGTAAAGTTATTATTGTACAGTATATGTTGCTAGCTGTCCTCTCTCTCTCACCATAATTATCATAGTATGCACCCTGTTTACCTGGATACATGAAAAAATGACTGGATCATTAAAATATCCTATGGAATACTGCAAGGGGTCTTAACCAGCACTATCATTATAAAAATTGACATACAAAAAAAAAATTTTTTTCAGTGTGAAAGATTTTATAACATTTCCTTGTCTTTTTTTTTTTTTTTTTTTTTCATCTAAAAACCAAATCCCTTTTTATTAAATAAAATTGTGCCACCTCAAAAATATTTGACAAAATTTAAAGAAATATTTAAAATCAATAGTGAGTGTTGCTTTCTATTTAAATTAAATTTAGTGTTTTAAATTTTCAGTGTACTGTTACTGCTGAGTCTTCACCTAGTGGCTTTATCAAATGTATACAGACATAGAACTAACTGTTAGTGATTTTGAAACTCTTATTATCAAATAGAAAATTTTTGCACCAATTAACCAAAAAATTAACTTTCAAATGTTTTTCCCTAATCTTATATTTATAACACATAATTTCATTAATTTGTTACCAGTCTTGAACTAGATTAATATGAACTCTTGCTTCAAAGGAAACTGAGACAAAATTACATTCTATTGAAGATGGTTAAAGTCAATGAAACAAATATACATAGTTGGCTTATCTTGTTCTGAAAACTGTGTATTTCAAGTACCTAATTTTATTCATTAGTGATTGATGTGGCTATTTTTAAGGAGTGGTAATTCTAACACTTTAATTAGCATTAGGTGTTCAATATTTTCCCATTCTTCTTTTTAATTAAGATATGAGAAAATTTGAATTCTAACAACCAATAAGTATTAACTTTTTAATATTTATACATATAAATTCTCTCCCCCTAAAGTTCTATAAAACTATCACATTTTGAGTTAATTTTATTTCTGTTATTCTGTTTGAAAATTCAAATCCTCAAAGTGTTTATATATAATAGGGCTTTTCCAAAAAATGTATTTACAAAAGAAAATAAATTTACCATTAATATGAGGATATACTGTTATAGCCAAGGTACTATCACCCTCAGACACATGCACAATATAAATAATAAAGTACAATACCATTTAAAATATGTTTAAAATAAGACAAATAAAATAAATACAGAAATATTTAATAAAAGCATAACAACTATGATTAATAATTAGATATACTACAAGTGTGTTTTCTATTTGTACATCTGGTTTTAGGCAAAAGATAATATTTGGGATATTAGACTGACTTTGCTATGGATCATGCTTACATTATTCAAAGGAAGGAAATGAATTAGAATATCAATTAAAATGGAAAATACTTTAGAACTTTCCAAAATTGGATCTCAGATTGGGAAAATCTGACTGAATGGAACACTTATCATTCTCCTTCTTTACTTCCCAGTCCAGTCCTGACAACTACTTTCATTTATAGTATTTCGCCCCACCTCTTCTTTACCCTCCTACAAATCTTTTTTATAATCACACATATCTCATTTAATTAATAGCAAAAGTGAAACTTAAACTAAATGATATGAATCTTAACATTTATATAATGAATTTTCATTCTCGATATACCATAATTTGGATTTGAAAGGAAATAAGAGAAAAATCACATTTTGATGTTTCAGCTCGGTGTCAAGAACCTTGCCAGAATGGTGGAAGGTGCATTGGCTCAGACAGGTGTGTCTGCGTCTACGGATTTACTGGGAAAAGATGTGAAAAAGGTAAGAGAAAATTAATAAAATATTACCTTATGAGAAAAGTTAATACTCGACTCTGGTAAATTTTTTCTTTTTGAATATATTCATATATATATTATAGCAAAGCATTTGCTTAAAAAGTATTATTTCTATAAATTAAAACATTTCAAGTGAGGTGGATGCTAAAGATATCCCCGTGGGTAGGATTAGTCTTTTTCTTCAAATTTTTGCAAGAATATGTCAAATTTAAAACATTCATATTTTATTTCTAAAGCGTAGATAATAAGTATGAGATAAGGAATTTTGTTTCTATTTTTGCTGAAAATATTTATTTGGACAGATATTTTCAGAAAAATAATTCTTTGACTCATTTTAGAAAGATCTGGCAACCCATTGAGTTATCGTCTTCACATCTTTCCTAAATAACAACTTTTAATCTTTAATGTCCGCGGTTGACATGTTGGTTTGAGAGAATGAATACTTTTTACAACATTCCAGATTTTGTTCAGGAATAGTATTTAATTGAGATACTTTGTTGGTTACTATACGATTAGGTGCATTCTATATCATTCCGTAACTTGACGCAAGTTTTATTACTTTTTAAAACATATTTTCATTTATTTTTCCTAAGATATAAAAGTAATACTTATTTCTTTACAAAAGTTTATTTTAAAAATACAATCGCATAACATTTAACATTGACAATTGGTTTAAGCTAAACCGATTTTCAATCGTTTTGAACATTCCAGATTTTTGACACTTCTATTTTATTTTTGATATTTTACTATTTATACATGGTTTTCCATTTAACAAAACACAGCTGCATGTTTAGGTTGGTGACATTTTTGCTTTTATCTTTCATAATTTCTTTGTTTATTTATTTTGCTATTAATAATCATTTGTTTGATTTTTGATATAGTCAAATACATTTATTTTTATTTTAAAAAGTAAAATTAATTTCAAACTAACATATAAAAAATTAAATATAAATTATTAAGATTCATTTAAAGTATATTTTCACATTCAAAAATGACAGAAGATGTAACAAATTCTAATCAGCAGACGCCAATTAAACCACCAAAGAGAAAATGTCATTCAATAGAAGAAAAATATAAAATCATACTGGAAGCAGAAAGGAACCCACATATGACAAAAGCAGAATTAGCAAAACATTGCCATTTACCAGAATCAACATTAAAAGGTATATTGGCAAAAAGAAATGAAATAAAAGATCTAGCATCAAAATATGCTATTCAATTATGTAAACGTACCAAACTTCAAACAGCAAGATATGCTGAATTGGAAAATATATTAATTAAATGGTTTAACGAGATGAGATCATTAAAGTCACCAATAAGTTCTCAAATTATGAGAGAAAAAGCTTGTGAGATTGCTCATAGGTTGGATATAAAGACTTTTACAGCATCTTGTGGTTGGTTAGACAAGTTTAAGAAAAGGAATGGTCTGGCTTTTAGTTCAATTGGTGGAGAAAATATTTTTATTCATTCTAAAGATGTACAACCACTTGCTATGCACATTCGAAATCTCTGTCAAGGCTACGAGTTGAAAGATATCTTCAATGCAGATGAATGTGGACTTTTTACAGTTTGCTTCCAGGTCGTGCAAGACCCTACTTCGGAGAAACCTGCCAAGATGGTAAACTCAACAAAGAAAGATTAACTATGCTGTTAGCTTGTAATGCAGATGGTAGCGAGAAGTTATCCATTATGGTGGTTGGAAAAAGTGAAATCCCTCATTGCTTTAAGAATGTGAAATGTCTACCGTGTGATTATGAATGTAGTAGAAATGCTTGGATGACTAGCGGACTCTTTCAACAGTTTCTCTACAAGTTGGATGCAGAGATGATACGACAAGGAAGAACCATTATGTTGTTTATTGACGAATGTCCGGTTCATACAAGCGATGTTCCACCATTAAAGAATGTGAGATTGGTGTTCTTCCCTGGTTCTGGCAATTACCATATTGTACAGCCCTTACAACAGGGTGTTATCCGTAGCATTAAAGCCAGATATCGTATGCTTTTAGTCAAGAAACTTCTCATGCATGTGGATAACAGAGAAGTTCCAAAAAAGATCACAATTCTGGATGCTATGCATTTTCTACGTTCAGCTTGGGAAAGTGTTTCTTGCATTACAATCGCAAATGCATTTAAGAAAGCAGGAATCATCTCTAATGATGAATTTGATGATGACCCACCAGATGAAACTGAAATCATCGATGAAGCAGATATTACACAAGCTGAATGGGATTTAATTTCAAATGAAGAACTGACTTTCGATGAGTTTGTCAATGTTGATGAGAATCTAGTCACAAGTGAACTTAGAGATCTGGATCAAATCATCAACGAGGTGAAGAATAACTTCGGCAAAGAGGATGAAAGCAGCGAGGAAGAGGAAGATGAAATACTACCGACAGTCGGAGATGCCTTCAAGTCTCTCGCCATTCTACAGAAGTTCCTGACCATGCATGAGATAGATGATACCAACTTCACCCTACTCAACAGAATCGGGAAAGAAGTCTGGAAAATTCGCCAACAGCAGAGCCAGAACATGTAAAAAAAAAAACTTTAATTTTTTATCCCCTGGAAAATCCTGGTATGCCATAAACCCCCATGTTGTCGTGGGCCATTCCTTTACCTCCCTTCTGTGCATGTAAAAGTAGGAAATCCTCATTTTTCCAGCTTTTTGTTAAATCTTGAATGCTATTATCTTTTTTTTATGGAATTCTTTCGTTGTTTTTTTATTAGAGAGTGAGTTCTTCCCTAAAAGTGCCATGATGTTGGAATTATAGCCTCTCCCTCTATCCTCCTTACCTCCCACCCAGCTTTTGTCCCTTTTTCTCCTAAAAAAGTTCTTGTGGTTAATAAATCAATGTTTAAAAAGTGTTATTTCTCCTCTTGTAAATCATTTTCAATCCAACTTTTTTTTTCTTTCTCTTATCTATTTCTCTTCAAACCATATAGCTACAAGAAAATAAGACCTAATCCAAATAAATTAATAGTGTGTGTCGTTTCGGTAACAGCATTGTTACCATCTTCAAACAAAAGAATAAAATCATTTTATCATATTCATTATGAAAATTCAAAGCTATTATAGACGCGTATGATTCTTTTTAAAATGAAACAATTTCTACTGCCCTTACTGCAATATAAAAATTAATGGGAGGGCCTGGTTCATCAGTGGTGAACCCTCCCAGCAGTTTCGCCAGTTTAATTTCATTATTCATTAAATTCATATTTCATTTTATCATATTACAGTTAAACCTATCTATAGCGTCTCCCTCTCAATAGCGCCCGATTTTAAATACGTAGTACAATGCGATTTACATTAAAAGTGACCTGTCTATAGCACCCTATTTTGGTGAGTCTCAAGAGGGGGCGCTATAGACAGGTTTTACTGTATATTTTATTCTTTTGTCTGAAGATGATAACAATGCTGTTACCAAAACCTCACACACTATTGATTTATTTGGATTAGGTTTTTTTTTCTTGTAGCTATAATCTATAATCCAAATTGTGCCTCATCATCCTCAAACCATATAGTTTGGTTGTAGGTATTATTCCTGTTCTTTTAGAGCTTCTTTTCTGTGGATAATCTTTTGATGATATTGTAGGGTCAAAAGTGACCAAGATCCTTTTTTTTGTCCCTAGGATAAATCATAATTAAGAAAAAGACATCTCCTGATTGTGCAACTAAAAGTTGCTGATGGCTTGCACCATCTGTCTGAATAAATATAAACTACAGTAGAACCTCCCTGTAAAGGACAACACCTAATTGCAGAGTCAAAATGTCCTTTAGTGAGAGGTATTCTCTTACTGGAGAGTTGCTAAATAGTAAAAATGGTAATTTTGCAAATGAAAACTGTCCTTTGTAGAGAGGTGTTTTCTAGCATGAGTGTCCTATTATGGAGGTTCTACTGTATTCGTTGATTTTTAAGTATTACAGAATTAGCCAAATACCCATTCTTGATTAATCAAGAAAAGCTAACCACGTACGCGTTTCAGGCTGTTGGCCCTCGTCAGTGTGGTGTAAGCTGGTGCAAAAGAGCTTTTGATACTAAAGGTAATAAGACCAAATCCAAATAGTGTGCGGCGTTTTGGTAACAGCATTGTTATCATCATCAGACAAAAGTACTGAATTTTATTTATATTCATTCAATACTTTTGTCTGATGATGGTGACAACGCTGTTTTACTGACACATCACACACTATTTATTTATTTGGATTTCTTATTATCTTATACAGTAGAACCTCCCTGTAAAGGACAACTAATTGCAGAGCCAAATTGTCCTTTAGGGAGAGGTGTCCTCTTACTGGAGAGTTACTAAATAGCAAAAATGGCAATTTTGAAAATGAAAACTGTCCTTTGTGAAGAGGTGTCTGCTAAAGGGAGGTTCTACTTTATATTAAAAGCTCATTTTTAACCTTTTTTATAAAAATAATTATATTTGTTGGGCAAAATGTATCTTTTATTTTAAAGTGATGCACAAGCTTTCAAACAAGTTATCACTTTTACAGGCCACAAAATAATAAAAGATATATTTTGCCCTACAAAAACAATGTTTTAAGAATTACTCTGGGTGACTATACTTCACATAAAATAGCCCTTTTATAATCATTTTTCTTATTAAAATGTTTTGAAAAACTACAAAGAGTTTTTATATAAAAAGTATTCTCTCCATCAACCAAATATTTTTACTTTACAAGGTAATAAGACCAAATAAATTAATAGTGTGTGTGACGTTTTGGAAACACCATTGTTGTCATCATCGGACAAAAGAATAAAATATTTGATGACAACAACACTGTTACCGAAATGTACACACACTATTTTATTTGGATTAGGTCTTATTACCTTGTAGTTCTAATCTATAATCCAAATTGTACTTTATCCTATTTTTATATTAATTTCCCAATACAGTAGAACTTCTCTGGAAAGGACACCTAATTGCAGAGCCAAAATGTTCTTTAGGACAAGGTGTCCTTTTACCGGAGAGTTACAAATTAGTAAAAATGATGTTTTCCCACCATGTTCTAAGTGCAATTCTCAACCTGCAAACCCAAAACACATTATTGACTGTGTTGACTCATCCATTGATGAGCTCTACTCTTCCCCGGCAGACACCATCAACAAGCTTTACTAGTTTGATACCCTAATATGATTGAGTGGAGATAAGAAAGAAGAAGAGTAAAAATGATAATTTTATTCTTGAAAACTGTCCTTTATAGATAGGTGTTCTCTAGTGAGAGTGTCCTTTCATGAAGGTTCAACTGTATATCAGAAGTTTTCTGTGGACATCCTTATCAAATGTTTTTTGTAAGTTGTTTATAGTTTGAATGATACATCTTTTGATAAAGGAAGCAGTAAATCACCAAAGCATCAAGTAAATAAAGAAATATTATTAGGTTGATATGGAGAAATATATATACAGTAGAACCTCTCCTTAAAAGACAACACCTAATTACAGAGCCAAAATGTCCTTTACGGAGAGGTGTCCTCTTACCAGAGAGTTGCTAAATACAGTAGAACTACCTCCCTGTATAGGACACTTAATTGCAGAGCCAAAGTGTCCTTTAGGGAGAGGTCTTCTCTTACCGGAGAGTTTCTAAATACAGTAGAACCTCCCTGTAAAGGACATCTAATTGCAGAGCCAAAGTGTCCTTTATGGAGAGGTGTCTTCTTATCAGAGAATTGCTAAATACAGTAGAACCTCCCTGTAAAGGACATCTAATTGCAGAGCCAAAGTGTCCTTTAGAGAGAGAGGTGTCTTCTTATCAGAGAATTGCTAAATACAGTAGAACCTCCCTGTAAAGGACATCTAATTGCAGAGCCAAAGTGTCCTTTAGTGAGAGGTCTCCTCTTACCCGAGAGTTTCTAAATACAGTAGAACCTCCCTGTAAAGGACATCTAATTGCAGAGCCAAAGTGTCCTTTAGGGAGAGGTCTCCTCTTACCGGAGAGTTTCTAAATACAGTAGAACCTCCCTGTAAAGGACATCTAATTGCAGAGCCAAAGTGTCCTTTAGTGAGAGGTCTCCTCTTACCGGAGAGTTTCTAAATACAGTAGAACCTCCCTGTAAAGGACATCTAATTGCAGAGCCAAAGTGTCCTTTAGGGAGAGGTCTCCTCTTACCGGAGACTTTCTAAATACAGTAGAACCTCCCTGTAAAGGACATCTAATTGCAGAGCCAAAGTGTCCTTTAGGGAGAGGTCTCCTCTTACCGGAGAGTTTTTAAATACAGTAGAACCTCCCTGTAAAGGACATCTAATTGCAGAGCCAAAGTGTCCTTTGGAGAGAGGTGTCTTCTTATCAGAGAATTGCTAAATACAGTAGAACCTCCCTGTAAAGGACATCTAATTGCAGAGCCAAAGTGTCCTTTAGTGAGAGGTCTCCTCTTACCGGAGAGTTTCTAAATACAGTAGAACCTCCCTGTAAAGGACATCTAATTGCAGAGCCAAAGTGTCCTTTAGGGAGAGGTCTCCTCTTACCGGAGAGTTTCTAAATACAGTAGAACCTCCCTGTAAAGGACATCTAATTGCAGAGCCAAAGTGTCCTTTAGGGAGAGGTCTCCTCTTACCGGAGAGTTTCTAAATACAGTAGAACCTCCCTGTAAAGGACATCTAATTGCAGAGCCAAAGTGTCCTTTAGGGAGAGGTCTCCTCTTACCAGAGAATTGCTAAATACAGTAGAACCTCCCTGTAAAGGACATCTAATTGCAGAGCCAAAGTGTCCTTTAGTGAGAGGTCTCCTCTTACCGGAGAGTTTCTAAATACAGTAGAACCTCCCTGTAAAGGACATCTAATTGCAGAGCCAAAGTGTCCTTTAGGGAGAGGTCTCCTCTTACCGGAGAGTTTCTAAATACAGTAGAACCTCCTGTAAAGGACATCTAATTGCAGAGCCAAAGTGTCCTTTAGGGAGAGGTCTCCTCTTACCGGAGAGTTTTTAAATACAGTAGAACCTCCCTGTAAAGGACATCTAATTGCAGAGCCAAAGTGTCCTTTAGGGAGAGGTGTCTTCTTATCAGAGAATTGCT
The DNA here is from genome assembly GCA_030710605.1 of Cordylochernes scorpioides. Taxonomy (NCBI): domain Eukaryota; kingdom Metazoa; phylum Arthropoda; class Arachnida; order Pseudoscorpiones; family Chernetidae; genus Cordylochernes; species Cordylochernes scorpioides. The sequence continues at coordinate 136,609,383 of CP092864.1, read as the reverse complement.
AAATACAGTAGAACCTCCCTGTAAAGGACATCTAATTACAGAGCCAAAGTGTCCTTAAGGGAGAGGTGTCCTCTTACCGGAGAGTTGCTAAATAGTTAAAATGGTAATTTAGAAAATGAAAACTGTCCTTTATAGAGAGGTGCCCTCTCATGGAGTTTCTACTGTATATACTTACTCAGGAATAAAATGAAATCAATATTTATATGATATATATTCTGATAGATGGCTCTATTCCATCTTTATTCTCATTTGAGTAAAATATTATCTTTTTTCATCATATTTTTATACACTTGTGGACAAAACTTAAGGAAGTTGTACCTTTTAGCGTGTATTACAGGATTCAAACAATAACTGAAAGATATTTGATACACAGTGATTTTTATTGAAGACACGAGATAACAAAGTGTGAACAAAATTGCCTCTGTCTCCTTAAAAGTAATAGATGACCGGCGACATCAAAGACATTCCACTTCCTTATGTTTTGTCCATGAGTGTATATATGAAACACTTAACATATGCAATTTCATCTGTATCATATTATTTGTTAAAAATAAAAAAAGAACTTTCTGGGAAAATCCTTTATATCATTACAGTAATTTTCAGCCTTAAGGTAAGGGCCTTAGGAAAGAAAATAGATGACTGGTGACATCAAAGACTTTCCACTTGCTTTATTTTGTCCATGAGTATAAATGCAAAAGTAACATTTCTTTCTATATATGTAGACATTTGGTGGCTTCTTCTGTAAAAGTAATTGCTAACTACCCACCATAATTATCATGGCCTGTATTAAATGTACATGAGATAGGTAAAAAAAATTAAGTTATATATACAATGGTTCCTCAAGCATCAATTATATGGGAAAGACGAGTCTTCTCTAGATAGGAACTTAAGATAACAAGACATCAATAATGGTGTTTCACTAACACACTTGCTGGTCCCAAGCCCGGATGAAAAAGGAGGGGGGGGGGGGGGGAGCAGTAACAAGCTCACTAAAAAACCTGGGTTCAGCTGGCCCGGCTGATAGTACCCTGTAAGGGCTCTTAATCCAGGTAACAGGATGAGCAGTGTTTGTACTCCATGTTAGGAGCAGCTGCACATGGCGTCTGTTCCTCATGTCAGAGGCGGCCATTTCTTTTGGAGCTGAGTCGGCCTGCCACTGAGTAGTGCTCCCAGTCTAAATGACAAAGGCAGACGCATCCTACTTCACCCAGTGTGGAGATAAGAAAGAAGAAGAAGAAGAAGACTAACACACAACCCTGTTATATTGAAGCATTATTCTTAATTTATTTATTTGGATATTATCAACAACAATAACAAAGAGGCTTTTATTAGGGCCCATTGCTCTGTATGGATTTGCCATACAAACAACAAAATAACACAGCAATTTTTCTCCCTTTCCCCTTGTGCACGCAAATCTTTGTTTGAAATGGGATTTATTTACACATCTGTTCTAAAACTTTCCTCACTACCTCTTTTGTGTATGAATCTATTTACAATTGATCCGTAGAAATTATAGAGTTCTATTGCTATATTTTTCTTTTCTGAAATAGTTCTCAGCGTCTTCAGTGGGTTGCTAAGTCTCCAGAAGGTGTTTTTTAAAGAGTTTTGTCTCTTTCTTCACCTAAATATTTTCATTCTATGATATAGTGGGAGATTTCATCAGATATCATATTCCCACAAATCCTGCAATGAATATTTTCCTTTTTAATGATGAGAATATGACTTTCTCTATCTAGAGTTGAAGTAATTCTAGTCCTTGCAATGAAGGCTTCATCTTCGATGACATTTTCCATGACAAGTATCATTCTGGCATAAATGAATTACAGAGAAGTTTATAGTTTGAAAAAATTTTCAAATTGTCGAGTCTAGTGAAGTCTTGTTGAATAAGCTGTTCTATTTTTGTTTTCATAATATTTGGATATTATCTTGTTATCTTTTGTTTCTAATTTATTTTATTTTTTTACTTATCCTTTTAGTCTAAATTAGACAAGATCTTGGAGGTCGTGCTCATAAAGAAATTCAAGAACTCTTCTTGGTTCTTGATAAGGCACAATTTGGATTATAGATTATAAACACAAGGTAATAAGACCAAATCCAAATAAATAAATAGTGTGTGACGTTTCGGTAACAGCGTTGTTACCATCTTCAGACAGTTCAGTACTTTTGTCTGAAGATGGTAACAACGCTGTTACCGAAACGTCACACACTATTTATTTATTTGGATTTGGTCTTATTACCTTGTGTTTTTTTCTTCTTGGTTCTCTGTACAGGGATCCCTTGTCCTCTTTTTTAAGTTTCTAATTTATAAGCCCATCTTATCATCCCTAAATAATGATAAGGTACAATTTGGATTATAGATTATAAACACAAAGTAATAAGTTCAAATCCAAACACTATTTATTTATTTGGATTTGGTCGTATTACCTTGTGTTTATCCTAAATAATGAATTATAATGGAACCTTGATTATGTACAATATGAAATATAGATTAGAAACATGTCTTCTTCTTTTTCTTTTTTCTTATCTCCACTCAATCATATTAAGGTATCAAGCTTATAGAGCGGAGATTTGACAACCTTCATGACTGGGTGAAGTAGAATGTGTCTGTCTCTGACATGAGGGAACAGACGCCATGTGCAGTGGCTCCTAACATGGAGTACAGACTCATTCTGTATTCCTGGAGCCCTTACAGGGTACTATCAGCTGAGCCCAGGTCAAGCCCAGGTTTTTTTAGCAAGCTTGTTACTGCTCCCCCTCCTCCTTTTTTATCCGGGCTTGGGACCGGCAAAGGCAGAGTTGAGACATAAGGTAATAAGACTAAATCCAAATAAATAAATAGTGTGTTACGTTTAGGTGACAATGGTATTTAATAAAGAAGGCAGCTTAGAGGTGTTTAGGAAACCTATAGACATGAGCTTGGTATAAAAGAAAACCAATGCAATATAATAGTATGGAGATTAATTTGGCGAAACCACTGAGATGGTTCACCACTGATGAGCCAAGCCCTCTCATTCAATAACTATTATCATTTCAGTAAGGTCTGTAAAGATAAACTTTGATGATATATGTGAAAAGAGAAACATATTGCCAAAATATTTTTTTCAAATTTTATCGATAGATGGCAATTAAATTTATAAAAGGCCTTTTTATTCTTTATACTAGCGGATGTACCCGGCTTTGCCCGGATTTTACCCGAGTAAAGGTTTGTTAAAGAACATTTGTTAAAACAATTCTCTATAAACTTATAAAAAAAAAAAGATATATTTTGATAATTTGAAACTCGTAAATTTGAATCTCTCGATAAAGTGATCATTTTTCCTCGGTCCCTGTGTGCCGTGTCATTCTGAATTTTGGCTTTCCTAATTTTCTACATTACAAAATCATCGTTTTATATAGTGAAAATTTTTTTCCCGGTCCCTTGAAAAATACTCGAAAATAATAGATATATTTTGATAATTTGAAACTCGTAAATTTGAATCTCTCGATAAAGTGATCATTTTTTCCTGGTCCCTGTGTGCCGTGTCATTCTGAATTTTGGCTTTCCTAATTTTCTACATTACTAAATCATTTTATCTAGTGAACATTTTTTCCCGGTCCCTTGAAAAATACTCGAAAATAATAGATATATTTTGATAATTTGAAACTCGTAAATTTGAATCTCTCGATAAAGTGATCATTTTTTCCTGGTCCCTGTGTGCCGTGTCATTCTGAATTTTGGCTTTCCTAATTTTCTACATTACAAAATCATTTTATCTAGTGAACATTTTTTCCCGGTCCCTTGAAAAATACTCGATAAGTTGAATAAAATCATGGTCGTTTATGGAAGACTAGAGGGGGGCAGGGAGGACACGTGTTCCCTGTCAGCCAATGAGCGCGCAATCTATCCGTGAGCTTCAGACAAACAGACAAACAGACAGAATAAGGCAAATATATAAGTAGATGGACGAAGTTCCCGCCGAGCCTTTTTTTCTTGTCTACTTGGCACAGCTGTGTCACCAACTCTGCCCCAGCGCGCCAGGATATCTTGACCCCTCTGATTGGTCGGTGGGTACTTGGACTGTCCATCCGGCAGACCTAAGCCTATCTCCGTCGCAAGGTGGCGCTGCTTGTGAGTTAAAGCTACAAATCTGCAAATAACTCTAAGGATATTTCAAGATATTCAAGAAATTATTTTTCGAAAACCTTTCCGGGGATATACCTAATAATATCCCAAAATTTCACGGCGATTGGATGTATGGTTTTTTAATCTATAGAGAACACACACACACAGACATTCATTTTTATATATATACTAGCGGACGTACCTGGCTTCGCCCGGGGTTTTACCCGAGTAAAGGTTTGTCTAGCGAACATTTGTTAAAACAATTCTCTAAAAACTTATATAAAAAAAAAAGATATATTTTGATAATTTGAAACTCGTAAATTTGAATCTCTCGATAAAGTGAACATTTTTTCCCGGTCCCTGTGTGCCGTGTCATCCTGAATTTTGTCTTTCCTAATTTTCTACATTAGAAAATCATAGTTTTATCTAGTGAACATTTTTTCCCAGTCCCTTGAAAAATACTCGATAAGTTGAATAAAATCAATATTAATTGGTTCCCTCGGTAATTGGAAGTTAAGGGAATAGTATCTTCGCCTTGGAATTGTATCATTATTCTTGTCTCAAATAAATTGCCGTGTCATCCTGAGATAATCTTACTTTTGATAAATAATATTTAAGATAACAAACTTAGTGATAAGAAAACTTGTTATCATCGTCACAATGGGGGCGCTGCTTGCGAGTTAAATATACAAATCTGCAAATAACTCTAAGGATATTCAAGATATTCATGAAATTATTTTTCAAAAACCTTCCCGGTGATATACCTAATAATATCCCAAAATTTCACGGCGATTGGATGTATGGTTTTTGAATCTATAGAGTACAGACAGACATTCAATTTTATATATATAGATAGATTATAGGAATCTGACTCAATTCTGTGGTTTAAGATTTTAGCAGAATGTGAATAATTTGATATTCTTCTGGTGAAATCTGAGAGTGGTTTACATTAGGCGCCATTTCTCTGGTTTTTCACTCTTCCAACATTCAAAGGCATTGTATTAAATAACATTGTACTTTTTTATTAAGAAGGAAGGGGAGCAGTAACAAGCTTGCTAAAAAACCTGGGCTCAGCTGGCCTGGCTGATAGTACCCTGTAAGGGCTCCTAATCCAGGGATACAGGATGTACTCCATGTTAGGAGCGGTTGCACATGGCGTCTGTTCCTCATGTCAGAGGTGGTTATTTCATATTGGAGCTAAGTCGGCCTGCCACTGAGTAGTGTTCCCTGTCTTGATGTCAAAAGCAGACACATTCTACTTCACCACATCTCATTATTGATGTCAAATCTCCTTTGATAAGATCTACTCATCCCTAGCAGACACCATCTTAAGTTCTACAGGCTTTATACCCTGATAAGGTTGAGTAGAGATAAGAAAGACGATGACACTCTTTTTTTAATCATTAAAAAAATTATTGTATTTAATTTTATTTATATCAAGCTTATTTTTTTTAATAATTTTTTTTTTGTAGTTCTTTTTGTATTCACATCATAGCTTGCAGTTTGGCCAGTTTTTCTGCTTTAATTTTCTCTTTACACATGACCTACATCTTTACAGAGCATGTTTCAACCATTATAAAATATAAATAAGGGAATGACAAAGCAATCTCCTCCAAATATATTCAATATTTATTTCTCATCTACTTCTTGTCAAACATAAATAAATAATCAAGATATAAACAATAACAATTCAAAAAAAGGAATGATACCATAGTATATACTCTGTTTAATATTAATTTAAAATATCATAAATTATTTTGAATAAATGGAGGAACACATCAAACATGAAGCAACTATATATAGAAAAAGGTGCTTATAGTTGACTTGAGCACTCCCAGAAATCTATAGAGACAAGTTGATTTACTCATATCAGGTGAGAAGTAAGTATTGGAAGCGATAAGGTACAATTTGGATTATAGATCTTCTTTTTTCCTATCTCCACTCAATCCTATCAGGGTTAGTGGTGTCTGTTAGGGAAGAGTAGAGTTCATCAATGGATGAGTCAATACAGTCAATGATGTGTTTTGGGGTTGCAGGTTGACACTTAGTACATAGTGGGAAAACCTTGCAACCATTCTGGAAAGTCATTGTCTGTAGATGACCAGACTTAAGTCTGGAAATCAAAGACTGTTGTTCTCTTGGAAGTATCATGATATGTGGTAAGGTAATAAGATCAAATCTAAATAAATAAATAGTGTGATGTTTCTGTAACAGCATTGTTACCATCAGACAAAGACAGACTGATGATGGTAACAATGCTGTTACAGAAATGTCACACAATATTTATTTACTTGGTCTTATTACCTTGTGTTTAAGTATTGGAAGCATAAGACATCACACAGAGAGAATAGTAAAAATACCTTTTCTGTGTCAAAATAAGACGTAAAAAGAATTGCACTCTCTGTTGACCATCTCTACAATTTAGTAGACTTGGGGTGGTAACAAAGCCATAACACTTGATTTAGTAAATTTAGAATTCTCACCCAAAATCCTTTTTTGTTAAATTATCCCATTGTTGAATTATACAAGGTCATGGAGACTAAATTCATGGATTAAATTTACACTCTTGGTAGGGTTGGAATATAGGTCCTGTCTTTAGGCTCCCATACATTCCAAGAGGTGGTCTGGTGAGGTCTCTTTGGTCCTGTAAATGGTGCATTGTGGGAAGGTCTTCACACCATCATGGAAGAGAAGCAGTCTTGTATGGCCAGTTTTGAGCCTGGAAATACAGCTTGCTCATCCCACATTCTAGAATAGCTCCAGACTTTTGGTTCAGATACCAATGATGGAATGTTGACTTCCTGTATTTTTGCCTGGATGTTTATTTTTTTTGTAGGCATTTGAAGGAGTTGAATTCAAGGTCTTGAGTTAGACATTGATGATTTTGCAATCGCATGTGCTGTGTCATTGTCCTTCAGTCCTATGTGGGATGGGATCCACTGGAAGGTGATTTGTGTGTCCCTGTGAAGCTTGTCTAAATTCAAAGCAATTTTCTTTAGAGATATTATAGAGCTGGTGTAACAATGTTTTGCAGCTTGTAGAATTGACAGGAAGTCTGTGACTATGCCCTCATTAATTCAGGATAGCTTTCTTTTTTTCTTCTTCTTCTTTTTTTTTTTTTCTTATCCCTAGTACACGTGGTACAGGCCATGATAATCATGGTGGGTAGTTAGCGACTGCTTTTACTGTAAGCGCACCACATGTCTACACATGTGAAAAGCAGTTCGACTTTGCACTTACAAATGTGCCAGAGCCCCGTTTGGTTACTTGCACTCGCTGGTGGGGTTGGACTTTTGCAAGAATCGGGGGCCATTGGAGCATTTTTTTTTTAAACAGAAAAAGTGTCCAATGCGGGAATTGAACCCAGGTCCTAGTGGTCAAAAACCAAACGGTTTAACCAGCCTTCCACCGACCCCCTCTTCTTCTTCTAATCCATCATAGTGTTGCACCAGGTTGCGGCTTGGCAGGCTCTTCAACCTTGATTCTCTCCTGTGCCTGGTCTTGCATCTTACCAGAACGTGTTTCAACCATCCTACAAATTTATATAAGGAAATAATGAGATAACTCTAAGTAGCCTCCAGAATAATTTATTTATTTCTCACATAAGAGAGCAGTGAAGTCACACAGTGTACCAAGATATAAATGGTGATTTTATAATACATAAATCTATTTATAATGTATATATTCTAAAACAAGGTAATAAGACCAAATCCATTTATTTATTTGGATTTGGTCTTATTACCTTGTTTTATAATCTATAATCCAAATTGTGCCTTATCAATGTATATATTCTGTTTGATAAAATGAATAAATATAAAATATATACATATATTTGAATTTAAAATATATCAAAAATAATATTACAAATTAAAATAAAATAGGTGCATTAGTCATGATGCAACAATAGATACAAGAAAATAAGACCTAATCCAAATAATTTAATAGTGTGTGATGTTTCGGCAACAGCATTGTTTGGGTACATCCTTGTAAGATTGATTTCCTTTTTTTCAAACCAACTAGGAATTGATGAAATATATTCTCAAGTCATCAAAGGAATGCTTATTTAGTAAAGTGGTTATATGTGTGATCCAATTCTATGTCTAAAACCACAAGGTAATAAGACCAAATCCAAATAATGTGTGATGTTTCGGTAACAGCGTTTTTTTTCAGTACTTTTGTCTGATGATAGTAACAACGCTGTTACCAAAACATCAGACACTATTTATTTATTTAGATTTTGTCTTATTACCTTGTGTTTATAATCTATAATCCAAATTTTGCTTATAATTGCTCAAACCACATCACTTGGTTAGACCAAGATTGTTATAACCATGTTTTTTTATTATCCCTGGTACACGTGGTACAGGCCATGATAATCTTGGTGGGTAGAAGTTGGCGACTTCTTTTACTGTAATTACACCCCATGTCTACACATGTTAAAAGCAGAGTTCGACTTTGCACTTACAAATATGCCAGAGCCCTGTTTGGTTACTTGCACTCGCTGGTGGAGTTGGACTTTTGTAAGAATCAGGGTCCATTGGAGCATTTCCTTTAATTAGAAAAAAGTGCCCAATGCGGGATTTGATTCTGAGTCGTAGAGGTCAAAAATCAATGGTTTAGACCACCCTTCCACCGACCCTGGTATAACAATGTTGTTACTATAACTATTGGGGCCTTAGAATAAAGATCTTAGAACCAAGTCATTCTTATAAGCGAGACTGTTCCAACAAGGCACCTATGTAGATAGAAATTTTATCAGAGAGTATATTTTTCTATTAAAAATAACCCTCAAGTTATTCTGAAAAAATATACAGTTAAACCTGTCTATAACTCCCCCTCTAAATAGCACCTTCCTCTCTATAGAACCCGATTTTAAATACATAGTAGATGAGATTTACATTAAAAGTGACCAGTCTATAGCACCCCCTCTCTATAGCACCCTATTTTGGTTAGTCCCAAGAGGGGGCGCTATAGACAGGTTTAACTGTAGCCACAGAAACAAATTCCAATAAATCATTGGTTGATGTAGCTACTTTCAACCAACAAATGATCTTCGGAACCTCAAGATATTGTTATTCTGCTTCTTCTTTCTTATCTCCAACTGGGTGAAGTAGAAATGAACTGGGTGCTATAGACAGGTCACTTTTAATGTATATATATATATAAATCGCATTGTACTACGTATTTAAAATCGGGCTATATAGAGAGGGAGGCGCTATTTAGAGGGGGCGCTATAGACAGGTTTAACTGTATTACTAAAATTTATAAAGTATTTATTTATTTGGAATGGGTCTTATTATCTTAAGTTTGACTCTATTTTCAATGTAGTTATTCACATTTTTACGTTGGGTACATGTGACATTACAAAGATCTCACAGAGGTGTTTTTTTGCGTAGACTTCAGGACTGGCCCATGCTACAGGAGAATCAACAACCAGCACTGTGCGGGCCAGATCACTGGAGTGGTGTGTACGCGCATGCTCTGCTGCGCAACCATCGGCGTAGCCTGGGGACATCCATGTGAACATTGCCCTGCTACATTACAATGTGAAAGGGGCTATTTATTCAACACTGAATCCAACACTTGTCAAGGTAGGTAAACATCAACATTTCACATAGAAATGCTTGAATAACAATATGCAGGCTTTCTAGTGGCTTCTACTGAACAACTGGGTGAATGAACTAACTAACTAACACCTAAGTCTTTATATTCTGACTTTAGACAACCCTCTACCCTTGATACACCCATGTATGAAACTGTATAGACGCCTGATTATTATTTTTAATACATTGTTGTATATTCCTTTTTCAATTGTGCTAATCTAAATTTCTGTCAATACAGTAGAACCTCCCTGTAAAGGACAACACTTAATTGCAGAGTCAAAGTGTCCTTTAGGGAGAGGTGTCATCTTACCAGAGTTGATAAATAGTAAAAATGTTAATTTTAACTATGAAAACTGTCCTTTATAGAGATGTGTCTTCTAGCGCAAGTGTCCTCTCATAGAGGTTCTACTGTATTGGCAATGAAAACTGTCCTTTATAGAGAGGTGCCCTCTAGTGTGAGTGTCCTCTCGTGGAGTATGTTCTACTTTACTACTAATTATTGTTCTTTAAGAAAATGAACTTCTTGTTCTCGATTGCTTGTATATAAGTTTATGCCTCAAGCCCTTTCTTTCTTCTTCCCCCTATCTGATACATTATAAATAACATTGCTGGTTATTTTTACTATTACTGTTTTTCCTGTATATACCCTCTTCTACTTGGAGAACCTGTATAAGACCTAAAGGTCTTAATAAAGCTTTTGGTTCTTGTAATAGGTTGGCTTATCTTGGATCAAAAGTGTTTCTTTAACAAAGTAGAATACAGTATAACTTTGTCATAGAGAACCCTGAGATGAGGCTGAACATTTGGTTCACTATAGCAATGTTTGACCATATCATTATATAAGAAGTGAGGATCATTTTAGGTTTGTTTTAAGAGAAGGTATGCTATACCCCTAGCTCATTTTAATGTGGTTTTACTTCAATTAAGGACATATACACTCATGGACAAAACTTAAGGAAGTTGTACCTTTTTGGATGCATATCGGGATTCAGACAATAACTCTGAAAGATACACTCATGGACAAAACTTAAGAAAGTTGTACCTTTTTGGATGCATATCGGGATTCAGACAATAACTCTGAAAGATATTACAGTGATCTTTATTGAAGACACACAAGATAGAGAAGTCAAATATCTTTCAGAGTTATTGTCTGACTCCCGATATACATTCTAAAAAGTACAACTTCGTTAAGTTTTGTCCATGAGTGTATCTTTCGGAGTTATTGTCTGAATCCCAATATACATGCTAAAAGGTACAACTTCCTTAAGTTTTGTCCTTGAGTGTATCTTTCAGAGTTATTGTCTGAATCCCGATATACATACTGAAAGGTATTTCTTCCTTAAGTTTTCTACTGTATTTGAAACTGTCTTGATACTGTAGTTGTTCTATAGTCCTAATCTATCCAAATTTACATATGTTTGCTGCAGAGATTGATGAGTGCGAGGCCATCCCAGATCTCTGTCCCTCAGGAATCTGTGTTAACACACCCGGGTCATACCGCTGTGAATGTCGACATGAGGGATACCAACCTGGACCCGACGGCACCTGTGTCGGTATGTGGCTACATCATTTCTGGTATCACTTTATCTCATTGCCTCTCTCCACTGTGGATACACACTAACACCTCTTATTAAAAGTACAAAATCGTGAGGCAAAAAATTTATACTTTCAATAATTTAATGCTCTCTTCAGACAATTATTCAACTCCCATCAGTTTTGTGGTCGGTGGAAGGATGATCTAAACTTTTGGTTTTCGACCACTACGACCCGGGTTTGAGTACCAAGTTCACATGGTGCAGGCTATGGTAATCATGATAGTTAGTTAGCAACTGCTTTTAATGTAAGAGCATCACACATGTCTATCTATGTGCAGTTTGACCTTTGCACTTACAAATGTGCCAAAGTCCCTTTTGATTACTGGTACTCACTGGTGGGGTTAGATTTGTTTAAGAATCAGAGACCATTGAAGCATTTTTTAAAAAGAAAAACAGTGTCCAAAGTGGGTTTCAATCTTGAGTTTGGCAGTTGAATAGCATCATCACACAAAGACTCATACACTCATGGACAAAACTTAAGGAAGTGGAAAGTCTTTGATGCCGCCCCGGTAATCTATTTTTTTTTTTTTTGAAGGAGACAGGGCAATTTAGTTCACACTTGGTTAGCTCGTATGTCTTCAATAAAGGTCACTTTAATATCTTTCAGAGTTATTGTCTGAATCTCGATATACATGCTAAAAGGTACAAATTCCTTAAGTTTTGTCCAAGAGTGTATCTTTCAGAGTTATTGTCTGAATCTCGATATACATGCTAAAAGGTACAAATTCCTTAAGTTTTGTCCATGAGTGTATCTTTCAGAGTTATTGTCTGAATCCCGATATACATGCTGAAAGGTACAACTTCCTTAAGTTTTGCTCATGAGTGTACATTTGCAAAAAAATAAACAAAATTTTCATTTCCAATCTCCACATTGTAGATGACCAACCATATATTGTAGATGAATATGTCACCATTTTGAGAATATTCTCATAAAAATAAATATCTACATACATAGTTGCCCTCATGAGGATGTTCTAATAGCATCTCTAAAAAGATTTAAAAGATGATGTGTCTCATGAATTACACTGTCTTGATTACTAAGGTGAAGGAGTGCCAGCTTCCAACAAGAAACACATCATCTACTAACAGCTGTTGTTGCAGACATTGATGAGTGTGAGGATGCCTACAAAGTGTGCTACAATGGTAGATGTGCCAACACACCCGGCGGCTACAACTGCATCTGTGACAATGGCTATGTTCCTTCACAGGATAGGAAAGCTTGTTTAGGTAAGTCATTTACATATGTACCACCTTTCTGTAGCGTATGTAGCTTTGTTTAACTACCAACAAAGCTTAACTATGGTAAATTTATCTACAATATCTACAATCTGCCTCTCTAATCAAAACTAGATTGCAGCTAAATACCTCTTTGGCAGATTGTGAAGATTCCATTGGATCCCTTGTGGATCTCATGGAATAAAGTCCGTCCTAGACTGACGAGGGCCATTAGCCCGAAACCAGGGTCTCTAGGTGGATGCTTCTCAGTTTGCCAAAGCTGGAGTTGTGGCTTTGTCACTGACCTGAGACCACTAGTTTGCCGCGGTGATCAATAGATGGCGTCTAGTTTTACGTCTATTTTGACGGGAGAGGCAACCTTATCTTAGTAGATCAATGTTCTCCCAGCAAAATTTAAATCTATATGGTAAATTTGGTTAAATTCAATGCCAAAGTATAGATCACTAGGTAAAATACAGTGAAATTTTTATACCAATAGATGGCGCAAACCATCAAGAATTGTCAGTTGAATCATCAGAAGATGTCTTTCTCTTAATTTAGCAACCTGATGTTAGTACAATTTTACTTTTATACTACAGTAGAACAACCTCTCTGTAAAGAACAACACCTAGTTGCTGAACAAAGTGTCCTTTAGAGAGATAAGTCTCTATATACCAGAGAGCAACTAAATTGTCCTTTGTAGACAATTGACAATTAACATAATTTTATTGACATATTGTCAATACATGCAAATGTGTACAGTCTGCATTATTTTAAATGATAATTATATATATACATAACACTATGTACAATGAATATTGCACCGCTGCAGAGTTTGGTGGAGAATCACCAGTGGGTCTCCAGCGACACCATGCATTTTGCGATCTACAAAGAATACGTAGATCGCGTGCTTCGCCGCTAAAGAAATGGTGATGGCGTGGTCCTCAAGATCAACTAGAAAGATCCAGGACTTCAGGTCTGGCCTATGATGGGGAACACTTCTCGGATAACAGGGTGAACGGCGCTGGAGGACCAGTAGCGACAGGTCGGTGGAGCTGCAGGAGATGCAGACAGGCTGACTTGACGCCAGGTGCTCCGGATGGGGCAGGGCCAGCTGCATTGCGATGTCCTCCACATGGCCCCCTCCTTTGTAGAGAGGTGTCCTCTAATGGGAGTGTACTCTTTTGGAGGTTTTTCTGTATTTTTCATATACTTCCCAATTTGTGTATGCAAAAATGTAATGCCTCGATAAAGCTTGGCATTCAGCCAACCGAAATATTGGCAATAAATATTTTATTCAATCCAATATATGCCTTTTTACTATCTAATACTTCCCAATTTTTTTATTTAGTGTAAAGAGTGTGTCTCAGCAATGATGGTTGTACAGACACAAGGCAAGGGATCTGCTACACCGAGTATTCAGTAGGACAATGCCGCAATCCTCTTGGAGTCCGACTGACCAAGCTGGAGTGTTGCTGTGGAGAGAACATGGGTCAAGGCTGGGGCAGCAGTATCTGTGAGGCCTGTCCTCTGCCTAAGACAGGTACTGTCAATCTTTCTCACTCCTTCATATACAGAATGAAAGCATTAAAGCATAAATGTTTCTTTTACGCATAAAATAAACTTCTACTGTCCTTACTGCCATGGATAAATCCCTATATATTGTTGCGTGCTCTACCCCTCTTAACGCTTCCTTACTGTGGCTGACCCTTTGGACCGTTGGCCTTCCCTACACTACCACCTGGGAGCCACGCCGCACGTGAAACTCCCCTAACCTCTGGCAGTATCCGTCAGCCTTACCACGGGTGGGGGGACAGTCAGGACTGACCAGAGGCGCAGCGATGTGTTGTCGGAAGGAGAGTCACGACCGCACAACGCCGAAGAACAAGGGGATTTATTAAAACACTTTATCTACATTATAAATGGTCGCAATATCATATAACAAGTACTTTACATAATGCAGGTGGCAGGATGAGGCCGGAGGAGGAATCATGCACAGAACCATTTATTACAGGGGATGGCGAAGGAACAGGACTAACAACAGAGTCAGAGCAGAGAAACGCCGCATAAATCCATGGCGCCACCTATTGGCCACTTTTAGAACTATTTTCTAACGCCATGCATGCCACACTGCCCCCCAATCAAACCTGATCGTCCCGATCAGGTCCACTCTGATTGCTCTCCCTGGAAGAGTGCCAACCGGCTCAAATGGATGACCCTTGGTTTTGCTTTCGAACTTCGCTGGTGCCGCTTCTCGCAGGAGCCAATCTTTCTCGCTGGAGCTGCTCCTCACGCCGGAGTCGCCTCCTCGCCAGAGCCGTCCTTCTTGCCGGGATCGCCTCTCCCGCCGGAGCCGCCTCTTTCTCCGGAGCCGTCCCTCTCGCCGGAGCCGCTTCTCACGCCGGAACCGCCTCTCACGCCGGAGGCACCTCTCATGCCGGCTCAGCCTCTTATGCCGACTCCGCATCTTATAGCGGTACCGCCTTTCGTGCCGGAGGTGCTTCTCATGCCGGCACCGCCTTTTATGCTGGTACCACCTTTCTCGCCGAGACCACCTCTCTCGCCAGTACCATTCATCCCGCCGGGTCTCCTCTCGCCGGTACCGCTTTTCCCGCTGGCACCGTTTCTCTTGCCGGGACCACTCTTCTCTCCGGGACCATTCCTCTCGCCGAGACCACTTCTCTCGCTGGGACCATTCCTTTCGGCGGGACCACTCCTCTCGCTGGGACCATTCTTCTCGCCGAGACCACTCCCTTCGCCGGTGCCGCTTCTCTCGCCGTAGCCGTTTTTCTCCCTGGCACCGCTTCTCCCGAGGGCACTGCTTCCCTCGCCGGTACCGCTTTTCTCCCGGGCACCACTTCTCCCGAGGGCACTGCTTCTCTCGCCGTAGCCGTTTTTCTCCCTGGCACCGCTTCTCCCAAGGGCACTGCTTCCCTCGCCGGTACCGCTTTTCTCGATGGGGCCGCTTCATTCGCGGGTCTGCGTGACGCAGATTCAAGGTCTGTCCAGGAGGCTCCTCAATCAGGCCCTCCACTCCACGCAATTCCCCCATGTTTCCCGGCTCGACTTCCAGTCCTCGGGACTCTGCCCGGCCCTCGCTGTCTTCATCCAAAGCTGTCTCGGCCATACCTGTCCCATTCTGCAAGTGGGCCCCTATTTGAGACAGCAGCCTCTCCAACTCTAAGTCTCTGAGAAGCCTTCTCTCTTCCATTCGGCGCTTTAATCTATCCCGCTTGCTGTCCAGGGCAGCCAGTTCCCCCTTGAGCTCCACCCCTATCCCCGACAGCATTTTGGCCCATTTCTCCTCTTTTTCCTCTCTTCGCTTCAGCTTCTCTTCCCTTTCTTGTTCTCGTCTCCGCTCTTCCTCCTCCTTTTCACGCTTCAGCTTCTCCTCTTTTTCTTCTCTTCGCTTCAGCTTCTCTTCCCTTTCTTGTTCTCGTCTCCGTTCTTCCTCCTCCTTTTCTTGCTCCCTTTCTTGCCTCATAAGGCCCATGAACTGCTTCAAAAGTTCTTCTGAGGCCATTTTCTGTCCTCTGGTCTCCACAGGCATACAAACAAGGTGGCAACTATCTGGTTCCTTCCAGAGCCTCAACCCCGACTCTCCACCAGATACTGCCGGTCAGTCCACTAATAAGGATCCCACTTCTGACACCAAGTGTTGCGTGCTCTACCCCTCTTAACGCTTCCTTACTGTGGCTGACCCTTTGGACCGTTGGCCTTCCCTACACTACCACCTGGGAGCCACGCCGCACGTGAAACTCCCCTAACCTCTGGCAGTATCCGTCAGCCTTACCACGGGTGGGGGGACAGTCAGGACTGACCAGAGGCGCAGCGATGTGTTGTCGGAAGGAGAGTCACGACCGCACAACGCCGAAGAACAAGGGGATTTATTAAAACACTTTATCTACATTATAAATGGTCGCAATATCATATAACAAGTACTTTACATAATGCAGGTGGCAGGATGAGGCCGGAGGAGGAATCATGCACAGAACCATTTATTACAGGGGATGGCGAAGGAACAGGACTAACAACAGAGTCAGAGCAGAGAAACGCCGCATAAATCCATGGCGGCACCTATTGGCCACTTTTAGAACTATTTTCTAACGCCATGCATGCCACAATATATAAAAGTCAGTGTATATATGTATGTATATGTGTATGTTTATTGGCTATACACATCCACAATACATAACTAATCTGGCTGAAATTTTAACAGTATATATAGCAGAATTTGAAAAAACTTATAGTGAAAATTTCAAGTCTCTATCCTGAATATTTCTTAGAGTTATTAGCAGATTTGCCCTTTCGTTTGGGAACAGCACCTCTAGCGGTGAAGACAGGAAGTAATATCAGCTGACCTAATGTACATGTAAAGTTTGGAGCGGGACGTTTCACAAGAGTGACATCCACGGCGCTAATTTATAATTGTAACAAATAGTATTTGAAAATTAAAATAATATAATTTTCAAATATCGTTTTGAAAATTTACATTTCTATTTTTATATTTTAAAAACACACAAAGTTTGGAGTGGGACGTTTCACAAGGGTGACATCCACTGCGTCAATTTATAATTGTAATGAATAGTATTTGAATAAAAACATTTAATCGGGTAAAACCCGGGCATTGCCCGGGTCATTCGGCTAGTATTAAATATAAATGGAACACAGAAGGAGAGCTGGGTAGACTGTTGTATAAATATCACATTGATATAGCATGTCTCCAAGAAACCAAGCTCAATGAAAACCTGAAATGTTCAATACCTGGTTACATCACTGTAAGGAAAGATCGTGAGCGGGGATGGACAAGAAGACACCACATGGAAAAATATTTGAATGGCTTGGCTTATCAGTGGTTAACCCTTTCAGAGATTTTGCCATTATAATCTAACAGATCACTTCTTAAAACTCTAATAGTGTATTGGATCATTCTGTTTATATATGCTACACTGAAAGGTGGGTGTAGAATAGTGTGAAATATATAAGTGATGTGAATTTAAGAAGAGGAATTAAGAACAATAGACTGACTGTGTTTTGTAAATATATAATTAATCTTTACTAAATTTAAATGTGTGTGATAAATAAATAATTATAATTAAATAATAAATATATAAGTTGTAGTTTATAAAAGATAAACAACACAACATATTTGGCGACGAGGATTAAAAAAATAATAATAATAATTAAATAAGCGTAACAGAAGATGGCAAATAATTTGACGTCTCCATTACCGTTGAACCTTAATGCTACAGATTTGTATTCCGAGTACAAACATTGGATGAATTCATATTTAATTTATGAATTAGCAAGCGGTGTTTCAACAAAGAAAGATGACGTTAAAAGGGCAACACTTTTGCATTGCCTTGGACCACAAGTCCAAAGAATTTTCTTTAATTTGCCAGAAGAAAAAGATACGTATGAAAAAGCAAAAGAAGCTTTAACTAAATATTTCACACCACAAAAAAATATTGTATCAGAACGATTTGAATTTAGGCAAAGAAAACAAAATACAGATGAAAATATTGATTCATATGTCATTGCCCTAAGAGAATTAGTCAAATCCTGTGAATTTGGAAATTTAGAAGAAGACATGATCAGAGATCAGATAATAGAAAAATGCTATAATAGGCAATTAAAAGAAAAGTTGTTGCAACAAGATAATTTGAATCTTCAAAGAACAATTGAGATATCAAGAATGTTTGAAACAGCCAAAGAAGAATTTAGAGTATTGACAAATGAAGATATGACCTCAATAAATAGAGTAAACTATAAAAATAATTTCCAAGCAGCTAATGAATCAACTGTTAAAGGACCAAAAGCTCATAATGTGTACCATCAAAAAGGAAGCACCTCCAAGGTAAGTGTACCTAATTTGGAAGAATGCTATAGATGTGGCTTAACTACACATCCTCCATATAAATGTGGAGCTAGAAATATGAAATGCACATTTTGTAACAAGATGGGTCATCTTAATAGAGTTTGTAGAAATAAAAATAAATATAAAAATATTGAAGGAAAGAAAAGAAATATTCAAAATATTTCAGAAAATAATGAAGACTCAGATGAATACACTTTCTTTTTAGGCTCTGATAACAAAGAAAATATCTATATAGATGGAAAGGAAATAACAATGACTATTGATACAGGTAGTGATACAACATTCATAGGACTTGAAAATTTGAAAAATATTTTTCCTAAGTCTCAAATGCCAACTTTAAATGGTACAGAAAGGAAATTTTATGCCTATGGACAAACTTCACCTCTTCCATGTTGTGGATATTTCTTTGCAGATATTTCATGGGGTGAAAGGTCTATAAAGGAACAGATTTTTGTGATTGAAGGTAAAGCAGAACCTCTTTTAGGAAAGAAAGCAAGTTTCGAATTAGAAATTATAAAGCGTGGAACAAAAATAAGGAATATTCAACAGGAAGTTATTCCGAAGGATATATATAATTTGATACAAGAAAACATGAACCTTTTTCAAGGTCAAGGAAATGTGAAGGGTTATAGTCAAAAAATAACTCTAAAAGAAAATGTTACTCCTGTAGCTCAGAGATGCAGACATTTTCCATATAAAATGGTAGAAGCCATCAATCAAGAGCTAGACAAAATGATAGAAGATGGCATTATTGAGGAAGTCCATGAAGCTTCTGAATGGATCTCAAACATTGTGGCAGTTCCAAAAAAGGGTACTGAAGAAATCAGACTATGTGTTGATCTGAGAGAAGTGAATAAAGCCATAGTTAGAGAGAGATATCCTATACCAACAGTTGACAATATATTGCAAGCATTGCAGGGAGCAAAAGTTTTTGCTAAACTTGATGCGAAGAAAGGCTTTTGGCAAATTGAACTAGATGAAAATTCCAGGCCATTGACCACCTTTATTACACCCAGAGGATGCTACAGATTTTGCAAAATTCCTTTTGGACTTTGCAGCGCACCTGAAGCTTTTCAAAAAGCTATGAACTCAATATTGTCTCATTTAGAAGGAGTGTTATGCTACATAGACGATGTGATTGTATATGCGCAATCTATAGAACAATTGGATCAAAGACTGAAAAAAGTATTTGAAAGATTTCAACAAGTTGGACTCAAACTAAACAAAAGTAAATGTAAATTTTCTCTAAATGAATTGGAAATATTAGGCCATATTGTTAGTAAAGATGGAATTAGACCTGATCCAAAGAAAATAGAAAGTGTTCTAAGTTTTTCAAAACCTGAAAATGTAGATTCTCTAAAATCATTTTTAGGTACATGCGGATTTTTAAGAAAATTCATTCCAGACTTTTCAAAGTTAGCCGAACCACTTAATAATTTGACAAGAAAGGACATAAAATGGAAGTGGAGCAAGAAAGAAGAGGACTCATTCAGAAAATTGAAAGAAGCTCTTACAAAAAATCCATGTTTAGCCTATTTTGACATGAATGCACCTACCGAAGTAATTGCTGATGCTAGTCCTGTAGGTTTAGGAGCTGTTTTACTACAAAGACAAAATGATGGAAGACAAATACATGTTCCTTCTAGATTTAAGGACATGATTAGATACTAACTAAACAAGGGAGGAATATGTAGAATAGTGTGAAATATATAAGTGATGTGAATTTAAGAAGAGGAATTAAGAACAATAGACTGACTGTGTTTTGTAAATATATAATTAATCTTTACTAAATTTAAATGTGTGTGATAAATAAATAATTATAATTAAATAATAAATATATAAGTTGTAGTTTATAAAAGATAAACAACACAACAGTGGGATCTCAGAAATGGTATTCATGTAAACTATGGACATAAGTAATTCTACTGTCCTTACTGCGATAAAAAATATTTGGAGGGCTTGGCTCATCAGTGTTTACTGTCCCATCAGTTTCACCAATTTAATCTACCAGACCGCCTCTTATAACTCTAATACTGTATTGGATCATTCTGCTTACACACTAGAACCTCCCTGTAAAAGATACCTAATTGCAGAGCCAAAGTGTCCTTTAGGGAGAGGTGTCCTCTTACCAGAGAGTTGCTAAATATTAAAAATGGTAATTTTGCAAATGAAAACTGTCCTTTGTGGGGAGGTGTCCTTTAGTACAAGTGTCCTCTCATGGAGGTTCTACTGTATATGCTACATTGAAGAGTGGAATCTCAAAAATGGTATTCAAGCCAAACAATGGACATAAGCTTTTAGGACAGTAGAATTACATTGAAGGTGGAATCTCAAAAATGGTATTCAAGCCAAACAATGGACATAAGCTTTTAGGACGTAGAATTACATTGAAGGTGGAATCTCAAAAATGGTATTCAAGCCAAACAATGGACATAAGCTTTTAGGACAGTAGAATTACATTGAAGGGTGGAATCTCAAAAATGTATTCAAGCCAAACAATGGACATAGGCTTTTAGGACAGTAGAATTGCATTGAAGGTGGAATCTCAAAAATGGTATTCAAGCCAAACAATGGACATAAGCTTTTAGGACAGTAGAATTACATTGAAGGTGGAATCTCAAAAATGGTATTCAAGCCAAACAATGGACATAAGCTTTTAGGACAGTAGAATTACATTGAAGGGTGGAATCTCAAAAATGGTATTCAAGCCAAACAATGGACATAGGCTTTTAGGACAGTAGAATTGCATTGAAGGTGGAATCTCAAAAATGGTATTCAAGCCAAACAATGGACATAAGCTTTTAGGACAGTAGAATTACATTGAAGGGTGGAATCTCAAAAATGGTATTCAAGCCAAACAATGGACATAAGCTTTTAGGACAGTAGAATTACATTGAAGGGTGGAATCTCAAAAATGGTATTCAAGCCAAACAATGGACATAGGCTTTTAGGACAGTAGAATTGCATTGAAGGTGGAATCTCAAAAATGGTATTCAAGCCAAACAATGGACATAGGCTTTTAGGACAGTAGAATTGCATTGAAGGGTGGAATCTCAAAAATGGTATTCAAGCCAAACAATGGACATAAGCTTTTAGGACAGTAGAATTACATTGAAGGGTGGAATCTCAAAAATGGTATTCAAGCCAAACAATGGACATAAGCTTTTAGGACAGTAGAATTGCATTGAAGGGTGGAATCTCAAAAATGGTATTCAAGCCAAACAATGGACATAAGCTTTTAGGACAGTAGAATTACATTGAAGGGTGAAATCTCAAAAATGGTATTCAAGCCAAACAATGGACATAAGCTTTTAGGACAGTAGAATTGCATTTAAATTTTTCATTGCAGTGAGGATAGTGGAGAAGTTTGTTTAGGTATAAAAGAAACATTCATGTTTTAATGCTCTCAGTTCTTATAACTTCTTATTCTTTGAGAGAAAACCTATTTGTAAGTACATAGGTTGTCTATCTGTATAGATATGTGTCCTATCCACCATGGTTATTATGGCCTGTACCATGTGTTTAATTTAGTTAGAATATTTATGTTTATATAAAGGTTTAATATAATTTTTCTATGATTGTGTAAATATTCATTGAATTTATCATCATCACCTTTTTTGTTTACAAAAATGTTATATGAAAAATAATGTAATTGAGTGAAATGGTTGCCCTCATGTTTACTGATCCAATATTTTAATAATCCATGGTTTATGTTGTAAGAAAATTATACATTGAGAAGAACTATACACCATGTATACTTGATTTAAATACAATGACATGCTGTGAGCAGACAACTATGAACGACTCTGTCTGCCGGGGTCCTCCTTCAAGATCAACGAATGTGACCTCCGTCCGGGGCTGTGTGAAAATGGCATCTGTGTCAACACTCCGGAGTCCTACCGTTGTGAATGTAACCCTGGCTACCAGCTCGCTCCAAATGGACGCCAATGTTACGGTACCTGAACATTTACTCCACATTCTTAGTGGCTATGTCGGTTTCTGGGAGATTGTTAGGATATAGAAAAAATGTGAAATTACAATCAACTCCTATACAGTAGAACCTCCTTGTAAAGGACACCTAATTTCAAAGTCAAAGTGTCCTTTATGAAGAGGTGCCCTCTTACTAGAGAGTTTTTAAATAGTAAAAATGGTAATTTTGACATTGAAAACTGTCCTTTGTACAGAGGTGTCCTCTAGCCGGAGTGTCCTCTCATGGAGGTTCTACTGTAGTCCCAATTATCACTATTCCCAATTAACAGTAGTCCCAATTAATATCAGTCACAATTAACAGTATTTAAATTATATATTCTCACCCACATCAACCAATATAATTATCTAAACAGTCTCAATTATCATTAATTACAATTCTATATAGTCTTTTTTTTTTTGCATACCCCTTGTACAGTGGTACAGGCTAGGGTAATCATGGTGGTAGAAGTAGGCGTCTGCTTTTACTGTAAGTGCACCACATGTCCACACATGTGAAAAGCAGTTCAACTTTGCACTTAAAAATGTGCCAGATCCCCATTTGGTTACTTGCACTTGCACTCGTAGGGTTGGAATTTTGTAAGAATCGGGGGCCATTGAAGTATTTTTTTCAAATCAGAAAAAAGTGTCCAATGCGGGAATCAAACCTGGGTCATAGCGGTCAAAAACCAACAGTTTAGACCATCCTTCCACTGACCCCCTATATAGTCCTAATAGAATTGCCAGTTATCAATAGTACCAATTATCACTAGTCTGAACGATGCTGCATATGACTGGTACAGAGCAGGAGGGACAAGCACCAGTTCTGTCCTCCCAAGAGAACAACAGTCTTTGATTTCCAGACTTAAGTCTGGTCATCTACGGACAATGACTTTCCAGAATGGTTGCAGGGTTTTACCACTATGTACTAAGTGCAATTCTCAGCCTGCAACCCCAAGACATATTATTGACTGTATTGACTCATCCATTGATGAGCTCTACTCTTCCCCGGCAGACACCATAAAAAATCTCAAGCTTTACAAGCTTGATATCTTAGTGTGATTGAGTGGAGATAAGAAAGAAGAAGACTAGTCTGAACTAAAAGTAGTCCCAATTAACAAATATTATTTAATTATGTGCATATATCTCACAAATTGGAATAAAATAAACTTTCTGTCGTGACTAGTGATAATTAAAAACCAATATTTATCTTCTCAGCCAATCCCAGCTAACAAAAACTGAGACTATGTGTAAAAAAGGTGTGTTTATGCAAAAACAACAAATTTTTTTATCCAGTTACAAATATTATGTAGAGGTCCTTAGCATTTGTATATAATGATAAGGCACAATTTGGATTATAGATTATAAACACAAGGTAATAAGACCAAATCCAAATAAATATTGTATATATTTTACTAGCCGAATGACCCGGGCAACGCCCGTGTTTTACCCGATTGAATGTTTTTATTCAAATACTATTTGTTACAATTATAAATTGGCGCCTTTAATAAATGCATATATTAGTTAATAACTATAGCCTATGTGCTTTATCTGTCTATGTACTGTTGGCTTCCATAGGCGTCTCTTACTGGGAAAAAGAAAGAGAGGATTCCATTTAGTTATTAACTAATATATGCATTTATTTAAGGAGCGACCCGCTCCAACACAATAGTTACAAAAACGAAAAAGCGAGTGGGGGAGGCAAAGGTGGCGTGATCGTAGCCAACCAATAGGAAAGCGCCATTCCAAAAAAAAAGCTAACGGTGACAGAGATGCAAACTGAAGAATTAAGAGATGAAGAACGCATGACGCTCGTAACTGTATATTGAATATTATATTTATATCATAATAAATTTTCTCATTCAGTACTTTCTCTGAAGATGGTAACAACGCTGTTACTAAAACGTCACACAATATTTATTTATTTGAATTTGGTCTTATTATCTTGTGTTTATGCATAATGTATTGTAGTGGCTTGAATGTTCATTAGAAAATATAATGAATAAATCAAATAAAATAAAGCGTGAAGGAAGATGAGTTTCTTTCATCTTCCTTCACGCTTTATTTTATTTGATTACCTTAAACAGGAAGAGTTCTATCGCTTATAAAGAATAAATGTTTATTAAGATTTTGATTTTTGCTACTAGAGAGAGAGGGAGTCTTTAAAATATGAAAATTTACATATTAAAGATTTTATATGCTACAATTAATTGAGATTTCAGCTTTATTTGCTTAAATATAATTGAATTTAAGAAAACAATACAAAACAATAGGATCCAACAGTATTGTTGTTGGCGTGTCCAATGAAGAGCCTCAGATGTCTCCGTACATCTCTATCACAGCAGTCACAATATTCTCTATCTTGGGTGTGTATACTGTATTGTTGTTGTCATGTCCAAGGAAGAGTCTCAGATGTCTCCATACATCTCTATCACAGCAGTCGCAATGTCCTCTATCTTGGGTGTGTATACTGTATTGTTGTTGTTGTCGTGTCCAATGAAGAGTCTCAGATGTCTCCATACATCTCTATCATAGCAGTCGCAATGTCCACTATCTTGGGTGTGTAAAGCTGTTAGGTCCATGTCAATTTTCTGCAAGGCTGCAGCCATCGCTAGACAATTAGTGTAAAGTAACTCCCCAATTTAATCACAAGGTAATAAGACCAAATCCAAATAAATAAATAGTGTGTGACGTTTCAGTAACAGCGTTGTTACCGAAACGTCACACACTATTTATTTGGATTTGGTCATATTACCTTGTGTTTATAATCTATAATCCAAATTGTGCCTTATCCCCAATTTAATGGAATTTACTGATTTAACAGGGTTATATAAGTCTAAAAACGATTTATTGCATATCATTTCTGTTAATAATTTGCACATTGGCCATGAAATTTGATATATCATGGTTGCCTTAATCTCATTTACCCTGGTATATATATATATATGTCACATTCTGCTTATAAATTATTAGTAGATGTAAATTTTTACGCTGTTAGGAATTATGTAAATATTTGTAACTATATAAAAGGCGCGTGATTGAAATAAATTTAGTCAGACGGTTGATTGTTCTCTCTTTCTTTACGCAAAACAATATCCTCTGCATATTGGCGTGTTACATATATGTATATAATTGACTGTATTTTCTTTATAATTCTTATCCCTAATCAATCATTTTAAGGGGTAAAGACTGGAAGCACTATTCATTAGCAGACCACTAACTTAGCTCCAATATGTAATGACCGCCTCTGACATGAGATAGAGACACTCACATGGAGTACAGACTCATCCTCTATCCCTGGAGCCCTTACAGGGTACTATCAACTCGACTAGGTGAGTCTAGTTTTTTCATTTAGTAAGCTTGTTATTTCTCCCTCTCTTCTTCTTTCATTCAGGCTTGGGACCAGCAATGATGGAGTTTGAGAAAGAGTGTGTTATTAAATTAAAAAAAAAAAGGAAATTGGATAACAGAATAAAAGGGTAGCCATAACCAAAGTAGCTATAACCAAATAAGTAAATTATATTTGACATTTTGCTAATGGCATTGTTTCCACTGGACACTTGCTGTTAATGATAAGTTCTGTATAGTTGGCTTATTTGGATTAGGAGAGTGTTGCTACATTTTGATACTTTATTTTTATTAATTGTAGGTTTTTTAAGTAATGTGAAAGCTTTTTCATTAAATTGGGAATTGTGCAAGGAAAACTAAATTTAGTCCTAATTACACTCATGGACAAAACTTAAGGAAGTTGTACCTTTTAGCATGTATATCGGGATTCAGACAATAACTCTGAAAGGTATTACAGTGATTTTTATTGAAGACACATGAGATAACCAAGTGTGAACAAAATTTCCTCTCATTCATCAAAACATGACATCAAAATATGAAACTTCTTTAAGTTTTGTCCATGAAGGTATATGTGCATCAGAACTTTCCATGAAAGAACATCTTTCTACAAAGGAGAATTTGCCAATTTAACTAATTAGAATCTCTCAGTTGAAAGTACAACTCCGCCTTTGCCGGTCCCAAGCCTGGATGAAAAAGGAGGAAGGGGAGCAGTAACAAGCTTGCTAAAAAACCTGGGCTCAGCTGGCCCGGCTGATAGTACCCTGTAAGGGCTCCTGATCAAGGGATACAGGATGAATATGTACTCCATGTTAGAAGCGGCTGCACATGGTGTCTGTTCCTCATGTCAGAGGCGGCTATTTTTCAGGAGCTAAGTCGACCTGCTACTGAGTAGTGCTCCAGTCTTAATGACAAAGGCAGATACATTCTACTTCACAGAGTCATGAGTCTCATGCTCTACAAGCTTGATACCCTAATATGATTGAGTGAAAGAAGATGAAAGTACACCTCTCCCTACTAGACACTTTGCCACAAGGTATTGTCCTTTAAAGAGTGGTAAAGATACTATATATCCTATAGCTATATGGCTACTATATTAGCAAAAGTTTGTTTTAATATTCATCTGTGAGATTAAGGTATTTAAAATAAACATTTTATTACTTCAAGAACTCATAATTAGGACTACTCTTTTCTATGTGAAGCCCATATGATGAGAGATTTCCTATATTTTACTTAAGAAAAAATGACCATTGAAAATGTGTGCTACAGATATCGATGAATGTAGGAACCCCGACTATTGCAGATTTGGAAGATGCTTCAACACCCAGGGTAGTTACCGGTGTGTCTGCAATCCTGGTTACAATCCAACACCGGATGGAAAGAATTGTACTGGTGAGTGTCCTCCTCTATCATTATTCTTATTGATCAACAACTTGATTTGCATACTGTAATCACTAATTTACATATTTACACACATAAAAATAGCTAACTTAACTTGATTTGCATACTGTAATCACTGTTTTACATATTCACACACATATTATAGAGATAG
Organism: Cordylochernes scorpioides; assembly: GCA_030710605.1. Lineage (NCBI taxonomy): Eukaryota > Metazoa > Arthropoda > Arachnida > Pseudoscorpiones > Chernetidae > Cordylochernes > Cordylochernes scorpioides. Next base: position 136,582,127 of record CP092864.1, on the reverse strand, counting down.
CTAACTTGATTTGCATACTGTAATCACTGATTTACATATTTACACATATTATAGAGATAGCTAACTTGATTTGCATACCGTAATCACTGATTTACATATCTACACACATATTATAGAGATAGCTAACTTAACTTGATTTGTATACCATAATCACAGATTTACATATTTACACACATATTATAGAGATAGGTAACTTGATTTGCATACTGTAATCACTGATTTACATATTCACAAACATAGAGATAGTTAACTTGACTTGATTTGCATACCGTAATCACTGATTTACTTTACAAACATATTATAGAGATAGGTAACTTAACTTGATTTGCATACCGTAATCACTGATTTACATATTCACATACATATTATAGAGATAGCTAACTTGATTCACATACCATAATCACTGATTTACATATTCACACATATTATAGAGATAGTTAACTTGATTTGCATACCGTAATCACTGATTTACATATTCACACATATTATATAGTTAACTTGATTTGCATACCGTAATCACTGATTTACATATTCACATACATATTATAGAGATAGCTAACTTGATTTGCATACTATAATCACTGATTTACATATTCAAACATATTATAGAGATAGCTAACTTGATTTGCATACTGTAATGACTTATTTACATATTCACATATATAATAGAGATTGCTAACTTGATTTGCATACCGTAATCACTGATTTACATATTCACACATATTATAGAGATAGTTAACTTGATTTGCATACCGTTATCACTGATTTAAATATTCACACATATTATAGAGATAGCTAACTTGATTTGCATACCGTAATCACTGATTTAGATATTTACACACATTTTATAGAGATAGCTAACTTAACTTGATTTACATACCGTAATCACTAATTTACATATTCACACACATATTATAGAGATAAATGAAATAGGTATTTGCCATTTTTAATTTTCCCTCTTAACCTATACTTCTATCCATCATTATTTAGTAAGTGCATTACTTGTTATCGTTGTTTCTTATCCCCTTGTGCAAATAATTTTTTTTGCTTATCCCTAGTACACGTGGTACAGGCCATGATAATCATGGTGGGTTGAAGTAGGCGACTGCTTTTACTGTAAGTGCATCACATGTCTACCTACACATGTGAAAAGCAGTTTGACTTTGCACTTATAAATGTGCCAGAGCCCCGTTTGGTTACTTGCACTCGCTGGTGGGGTTGGACTTTTGCAAGAATTGGGGACCATTGGAGCATTTTTTTTAATCAGAAAAAAAGAAGTGCTCAATGCGGGATTTGATCCCGGGTCGGAACGATCGAAACCCAATGGTTTAGACCACCCTTCCACCGAGCTCCCAAAGATTACATGAATTCCAGGAGTCCATGCTTCTCAAGCTAGAACATTACTTGATAGGATGGAGAACTTGGTTCTATAAATTGGTTGAAATGAAAGGAACAACCTATATTATAGGTAAGACAATGTTAATCTCTCTATTTGCTATAGAAACACAAGTCAGGGAGAAGAGCTTCTTTCATAAGAGGATTCTATATACAGTTACGAGCGTCATGCGTCATGTCTTCATCTCTGTCACCGTTTGCTTTTTTTTTGGAATGGCGCTCTCCTATTGGTTGGCTACGATCACGCCACCACTATGCGAGACACTTTGTTTTTGACTTTGCCCCCCCACTCTCTTTTTGGTTTTTGTAACTATTGTGTTAGAGCGGGTCGCTCCTTAAATAAATGCATATATTAGTTAATAACTAAATGGAATCCTCTCTTTCCTTTTCCCAGTAAGAGACGCCTACGGAAGCCAACAGTACATAGACAGATAAAGCACATAGGCTATAGTTATTAACTAATATATGCATTTATTTAAGGCGCCAATTTATAATTGTAACAAATAGTATTTGAATAAAAACATTCAATCGGGTAAAACACGGGCATTGCCCGGGTCATTCGGCTAGTGATCATACAAGTTCAGACAAGATGCTCTTCTTTTGTATCCATAGAAAGACATCTTGCCTGAAAGCTTTTACGATCATTCTCTTATAAAAGAAGCTCTTTTCCCTGACTTGTGTTTCTTTTTTCTATATTGGAGGATTTTCAGAAATGCCATTTGGTCTCAATCTCAATGAATGGAAAACTCCTATTTCTAGTGTGAGTACAACTCCAATAGAGGACAGACAACATCCTAATTGGATGGTTAACACAAAAGGAATGATTTTGTCTTTCCCTGCATCCTAAGGTAGTCATCCTTTTCTCAGAACAAATTTGTTTACATAGATAAAGAGAAAATAATTTTGTACAATAATCATTTATTTCACTAAGAAAGGTTTTTAATTATGTAAATATTTATCTGTATATATATATATATTATCTTCTAGGTTCTTGGAAAGTTTTCTGTTGAAGGACGTCAAAGTCCGAAAGCTTGCCGAATTTACAGCATTAATAAAAGAAACTCGTCGCCGTTAACTTTTGTTTCTTGTTTAAGATGAGGTCTCGGCGATTCCTTCTCTTATAGCTGAGATTCTTCTTCATCTTGTATTGAAAGTAAATTACCTTGTGTTTATAATCTACTAGCCGAATGACCCGGGCAACGCCCGTGTTTTACCCGATTCAATGTTTTGATTTAAATACTATTTGTTACAATTATAAATTGGCGCCTTATATAAATGCATATGTTAGTTAATAACTATAGCCTATATGCTTTGTCTGTCTATGTACTGTTGGCTTCCGTAGGCGTCTCTTACTGGGAAAAAGAAAGAGAGGATTCCATTTGGTTATTAACTAATATATGCATTTATTTAAGGAGCGACCCGCTCCAACACAATGGTTACAGAAACGAAAAAGCGAGTGGGGGGGGGTGCAAAGGTGGCGTGATCGTAGCGAACCAATAGGAGGGCGCCATTCCAAAAAAAAAGCAAACGGTGACAGAGATGACTGATGAAGAATGACGCTCGTAACTGTATATAGAATAGTCCAAATTGTACCTTATCATTTTTATAGACTTCAATGGACCTTAGAAGTAAATATTTTACCTTGTGCTTATGTCTCTTAATATAAAGTTGTAGATATTACAATACAATAGTTCTATCTTTTTTTTTTTTTTTTGCTTATCCCTAGTACACGTGGTACAGGCCATGATAATCATGGTGGGTAGTTAGCGACTGCTTTTTACTGCAAGCGCACCACATATCTACACATGCAAAAGCAGTTCGACTTTGCACTTACAAATGTGCCAGAGCCCCGTTTGGTTACTTGCACTCACTGGTGGGGTTGGACTTTTGCAAGAATCGGGGACCCATTGGAGCATTTTTTTTTTAACAGAAAAAAGTGTCCAATGCGGGAATCGAACCCGGGTCGTAGTGGTCGAAAACCAAACGGTTTAACCAGCCTTCCACCGAACCCCCAGTTCTATCTTAGTTTCAAAATGCTGTCTAACCCTACCTCTCTGATGCCAATGGCCATTGTTGTGTCCAGACAAAGATGAATGCTCCACCACAGGAATGTGTGCCAACGGACGATGTATCAATGCTGACGGTTCCTACGCCTGCGTCTGTAACCCTGGTTTTATGCTCGCCCCTAGCCGACAGACTTGTATTGGTTGGTATGAATTTATTATCTCAATACCCAATTTACCTTCAACTTGTCCATAGCTAATGTTTATAAATTATCATTCTTCATCCTTTTTGAGCTTAAAATAAATACAATAGAACCTCCTTGTAAAGAACACCTAAAATTGCAGAGCCAAAGTGTCCTTTAGAGAGAGGTGTCCTCTTACCGGAGAGTTTCTAAATTGTAAAAATGGTAATTTTGCAAATGAAAACTGTCCTTTGTGGAGAGATGTCCACTAGCGAGGTGTCCGCTAAAGGGAGGTTCTACTGTATATCCCACCATTGATGATCATACATGTAGAACTGCAGATAATTCAACAGATAAATGCTGCCATTACATTAGTCAAAAGAGAAAAGGTACAATTTGTTGTTGTTGTTGTTTCTTATCCCCTTGTGTAAAGATTACACGAATTCCATGAGTTCATGCTCCTCGAGCTGTTTTATGATGAGCAGCGGCCTCTCCCAAAGGTCCTGTTTAGTGCATCTAATGCAAGCCAAAATGTGTTCTGGAGCTGCAGGTGACAAGCTACATTTTGGGCAAGTGGGGTAGATTTTGTTATTATTTTCTATCTTCAATGGCTTGAGATGGCCTGTTCTAAATCTTGTTAGTGTTGTTTGATGCTGTCTATTTCTGATGTTTAGAGCTCCTCCTGGTTTCACTCCACTGTACCAACTGTGCTTAGGTGGGATCCTCCAGTTCTTGTTTATTTTTGTTTTGGCTACTGTTTCTATTTCTTTAAAAGTAAGTTTATTTTTCTGTGGCAAGGGTTCTTTTGTGCCTTTTTTCGCTAGAACATCAGCAGCTTCATTGCCTTCAATTCCAACATGTGAGGGTATCCATTGAAGGTGAATTTTTGAGGTTTTTGAGAGTTTTTGGAGATAACCAATTATGTTCCTGCTTACTTTGTCTCTGAGTTCCCCTGTGTGACTCAAGTGTTGTATGGCACTTCTACTATCAGTAAGAATCCAGATATCTTGATAATTAGTATTTCTGATGGATTTTAAGGCTTCATAGATGGCTATAAGTTCTGATCTGAAGACTGAGCAAAAATCTGGGTTTCTTCTGTTCATTTTCTCAATGCCATTTGTAGTTTTGATGAGACAGCCACTGCCAGTGTGTCCCAACTCATCTCTGCTACCATCGGTATAAATAGTTATTGCATTTTTAGGAATGTTATTAATTATTTCTAATGATAATTGTTTTAAGTATTCTGGATTTTGGTATTGTTTGTTGGTGGGTTCATTTAAAGTGTCATTAAAAATAACATTTTGTAGTGGTTCGCATGGAGAAATTTTTTCTGCTAAATAATTTTTTTCTACTTTATATTTTAAAAATCCATTTCTTTTGGCCAGGTGGAGAGGACCTTCTTTTTTGAGTCTTAGATTGGATTCCCAATTAAGTATGTAATTGGAAGTTCTGTGTTTGTTTCCATAACTCTTGATTTTGTTTATATATTTTGGCAGATTGTAGCTTCTTCTATCCTTTAAGGGCATAATGTCTGCCTCGTAAAGTACAATATCGTTAGGGCAGGTATTTCGAAGACCTGTAATAATTCTAGCTGCACTTAGTTGTATCCTTTCCAGTGATTTTAGATTTGTTTCAGATGCTGTACCATAGATTTGATATCCATATTCCAGGATAGGTCTAATTAGAGATGTGTAAGTTAATTTTAGTGTGGTTGCATCGGCTCCCCACTCTCTTCCTGAAATATATTTCAGGATTTTTAGTCGGTCTCTTCCTTTTCTAATAACTTCTTCAATATGTTTACTGGAGTTAATTTCTGGATCCAGGGTGTAGCCAAGATATTTAGGATGTTTATTATATTGTAATTGTTGTTCTTTCAGAATAATTTTTGGCCTTATTTTGTATAGTTTCTTATCGGTAGTAAAAAGACAGGTTTCAGATTTTTGGGGGTTAAATTCTAATTTATGTTTATTAGCAAATTTTTCTAGGTGGAGAAGAGTCTTGTTCAAATCCCTTTCAGCTTTTTTCCAGTTAGTGTTACTGCTCCATAGAATAATGTCATCAGCGAAAAGTCCAATATTGGTTTTATGTGAAATTTTTTCTTCTATGCCTGCAATAAATAGGGTGAAGAGAGTTGGGCTAAGGACTGATCCTTGTGGTAATCCTTGGTACAATTTGAAGGTTTTAGATAGAGTTCCATTATATTTGACCCTGATGTATCTATTTTTAAGGAAATCATTTATCCAAGTGATAGCTTTTCCATCAATTTTGAAATGCTTGTATAATTTTGTAATCAACTTGTTTTTCCATACTTTATCAAAAGCTTGTGTAAGGTCTAAAAAAGCAGCTATGGTGTGGCTAGTTGGTTTTCTGTTTTGTGCATCTTTTACCTTTTGTGTGAAAAATAAGAGTTGGTCTATTGTCCCATGTCCTTTCCTAAATCCATATTGTTCTTCTGGTAAGAGATTTCTTGTGTCAAGGTGGTAGGTAAGTCGTCTGAGTATAATTTTTTCCATTAATTTGCAGCAAATACTTGTGAGGGAGATAGGTCGGTAGTTTTTTGGGTCATCAGCAGATTTGTCAAGTTTTTTTAATAGGAATTATTGTTGCAGTTTTCCAGTCTTGAGGCAATTTTCCAGTTTTCCAGGAGTTATTGAAAATATCAAGAAGTATTTCTTTGCCATTTTTGCCCAAGTTTGATATCATTTGGCCATGGATTCCATCTGGCCCAGGAGTCTTGTTTAGGTCAGTGTTTTCTAATGCATAATCTAGCTCTTTCATATTGATTTTTTCATGGAAAATATTATGAGTGCTGGTGAAATTTTTACAGTCATGAATAATCTTTCGGGCCTTTTTTTCAACTTTCTTATCTTTTATTTCGAATTTGATTTTACTACTTATTTGATATGAATTACCTAAAAGATTAGCAGCATTTTTGTCATTAGTTGCTGGGGTACCATCCGTATTCTTAATCATATTTGTGTTTTCAGTTTGTGGCTGGGCTCTGTCAATTTGTTTTGCCAAATGCCAAAGTTTTGTATTCGGGTTTCTTGGGTTCAGGTTTTCACAAGTTTGTTTCCATTTTTCCCTTTTCATATTTACGTATAACCTTTTTATTTTTGCATTCACAATGTTCAGTTCAGTTCTACAATTTGTTTGGTTTTGGGTGCACTTTTTTTGTAGTTCATTTCTTTTAGTTATAAGTGTTTGAATATCTTTTGCCTGGTGTGTATAATTTGGAATCCATTTCTTAATATTACCTCTTGGTATTGAAACTTTGGCTGCTTTAATAATGGTGTTTTTGAAAGATATCCAATTTTGTTCCAGATCTTTTATTCTAGTGGGTGCTTTTCTAAAGTCTTCATTGGTGTTTTTTCTGGTAAAGATTCCAATTAGCCTTTTTGAAGTTCCAGAATTTTTCTTTAATTGAGCTGGTTTTGGTCTTGGTGCTAATTTCTATCAAAATAGGCAAATGATCACTTCCAATACTTTTTAATATTTGCCATTTGCATTTGTGGAAAATGTCAGGACTGGAGAAACTTATATCAAGTGCTTGTGCAGTATTATAGCTGTAGGAATGGTGGGTGGGATTCCCATCATTTAAGCACATGAAGGCATTGTCGTCAAATATGTTTGAAAGTATTTTGCCTCTTGGGTTTGGCATGGAACATCCCCATAGTTGATGTTTGGCATTAAGGTCACCTACAATAATTGTGTTGTCTGTAAGAAATCGAGCCATTGTTCCATCGTCAATAAGTTTATTGTTTGGTGGGTGATACATATTGAATATGTTGATGGTTTTGTTTTGACTGAGGTAGACTTTGATACCTTGGGCTTCGAGGTCTGATGTGTTTGGAATATTAATGGCTATGTCTTCATAGTACAAATTCTTGATTAAAAATGCAAGGCCACCCCCTTCTTTATTTCTGTCTTTTCTGAGGATATTATAGTTTTTATATTTGAGATTGTACTTTTCATTTAATTTGGTTTCCTGTAAGGCTATAATTTGTATCTTTTGTTTTTCAGCTATTTCCATTATTTCTTCTAATTTTATTTTTGTTGCTGTTGAGCACAATCCATTTATGTTGCACTGCAAAATTCTCAATTGCTTGGAAGCTGCAAAGTTAGAAGTTTGTGGAGACTGTATTATACTTATCGGACAGAACCCTCTACCTAAGTCCTGACCGCGCCCCTGTTTATTCTGCGCGACGGGCGATGCAGCATGCAAATCAACATCTGATCTCATGGAATGGGGTATAGGGGTGCAGCTTTCGTTGATCATGGCACCATGATCCAGGCACACTTTGATGAAAGTCTGACTTTGCCTGTAGTTTGAGGCCGTTCCTAACATGGAAGCAGACGCCTTTGCTGCCGACTCTAACATGAGTACAGACGCAGCTCCTCCGTATCCCTGGAGTGGGACCCTTGCTGAGGTTTATCAACTGGGTCAGTTGAAGTCAGGATTTTTAAAGAGGTCTACTCCTCTTCTAACAATGCTGCTGTTGGTCCGCGACTGCTTATTCGTCAGAGTTATTCTGCTCGTTTCGCAGCTGGCCTTCATATCTGAAGGTCGTTCCCCTATCCGCCACCTGGGGACGCGCCCTATAGCAGTCAGCTCTGCCAAGGAAAGGTACAATTTGGATTATAGATTAGAAACACAAGGTAATAAGACTAAGTATAAATAAATGAATAATGTATCAAAATCTCAAGGTAATAAGACCAAATCCAAATAAATAAATAGTGTGTGACATTTCGGTAACAGCGTTGTTACCAAAATGTCACACACTATTTATTTATTTGGATTTGGTCTTATTACCTTGTGTTTATAATATATAATCCAAATAGTGCCTTATCTTCTGTATCAAAATCTAAATAAATAGTGTGTTTTTTTTTTTTTTGGATTTGGTCTTATTATACATTGTGTTTATAATCTATAATACAAATTGTACCTAATCAACTACAGTATAACATACTCCTCATGCTAGAGAACATCTCTCTATAAAGGACAGTTTTCATCACCAAAAGTACCATTTCTACTATTTAGTAATTCTCCAGTAAGAGGACATCTCTTCCTAAAGGACACTTTGGCTCTGCAACTAGGGAGGTTTTACTGTATATGCATTGTTGGTGGTGGTGTCTTGTCCAATATGCATTGTTTTAATGCATATTTAAAGGGAGAGGTGTCACTTTCAGTACATGAATATCATCCTCCTGTAATTTAATGTTGTAATGTATTAATGTGGGGTTTAGATATTGATGAATGTGCTGACAACGGAAGAATCTGCCTCCGAGGAAGATGTGAAAATATACCTGGGAGCTACAGATGTTTCTGTCAGCCTGGATTTGTGCTGTCCCCTAACGGTGATTTCTGTATTGGTGAGTGTCACTTATTTCTATTTATATAACTGCAATTGTATACTTCAATACTGGAATTCAATATGCTGGAAAAATGTGTAGATAACCAAGGCTCCTATTTTGAAAAATTTGATGTTTAAATTACTATACAATGAATAAATAATTAATTTAAAAAACGGTTCCTGAACTTTTTGATCCTACCTTGTATAATTGAACCTGAGGACATATTGACAAGAGAAGTGTAGCTAGATTGATCCAAATTCAACAGTATAGAGTAAAACAACGATAAACTCTCTATTCGCTGTAGAAACACAGGTCACAGGTCAGGGAGAAGAGCTTCTTTTATAAGAGGACTAGCCGAATGACCCGGGCAACGCCCGGGTTTTACCCGATTAAATGCTTTTATTCAAATACTATTCGTTACAATTATAAATTGGCGCCGTGGATGTCATTCTTGTATAATATATAAATGAGTTTTGAAAATTGTAAAAAAAAAAAAAATGCATCGGCCGGGAATTGAACCCGGGCCGCCTGTGTGGCAGGCGAGCATTCTACCACTGAACCACCGATGGTTATGAGAAATGGCCATATTTGGGTATTTATTCCATTCACAAAGCAAACGGTGACAGAATTGATTAAGAATTGTTGCTTGATTATGACGCTGATAACTGTATATATTAATGATCGTACAACCTTTCAGGCAAGACGCCCGTAAAAGCTCTTCTCCCCAACCTGTGTTTCTTCTTCTATAGCGAATAGAGGGAGAATCGTTGTTTGAATTTGGATCAATCTAGCTACACTTCTTTTGTCAATATGTCCTCAGGTTCAATTATACAAGGTAGGAACAAAAAGCTCCCGAACTTTTTAAAAAATTAATTATTTATTCATTGTATAGTAATTTAAACATCAAATTTTTCAAAATAGGAGCCTTGGTTATCTACACATTTTTTTCCAGTGTGAAAATATCTGTTGAAATGCTAGTTCAAAGTCAATTTTTCTAAGCTTGTTTAGCTCCACTGTCACATTTTCAATTACTTCTGATGACAATTAAAAGCGCCTCCCTTTTAACGTCATTTTAAGTTTTGGAAAGAAGAAGAAATCGCATGGGGTGATATCAGGAGAGTAAGGAGGATGCGGCAAGACAGATACAAAGTGTTTGCTAAATAGTCTTGAACAATAATGGCTCTATGAGCAGGGGCATTATCATGTAGCAATTTCCACTGTTTTGATTTGAAGAGTTGGTTTCTTTTTCTTCTTATCGCATCACGAAGGCGAACAAATATTTCTTTGTATGCCTGTTTATTAATAGTAACCCCCTTTTTAATAAATTCATAATAGACAAGTCCTTGATAATCGAAAAACACTACAAGCATTACTTTTCCTTTGGACTTGTCAAGACGAACTTTCTTCTTCCTAGGAGAACTTGGTGTGTGCCATTCGACTGATTGTTTTTTGGTTTGTGTATCAAAAAGAAAGCACCATGTTTCATCACCAGTTTTATTGTTTTAAAAATCAGAATAATTATTTGCAGTTTCAATTAAATCTTTGCAAATTGATAATCTGGTTTCTTTTTGTTGATCTGTTAAATTTCATGGGACAAATAACCACAAAGTTTTTTAATGTTTAAATATTCACCAATAATTTTTTGGCAACTACCATACGAAATTCTAAGTGTTTCTGATATATTATCAATAGTAATTTTTCTATCAGCAACAATTAAATCGCGTACCTCTCCAATATTGCGATCTGTTGTTGACGTCAATGGCCGACCTGACCTTGAATCATCTGCGATGCTCTTACGGCCATCTTTAAAACGTTTATAACAGAAATAAACTTGCGTTCGTGACAATTTTCCGTCTTCATGAGCTTCATTCATTAATGCTAAAGTCTCTGTGAAAGACCTTTTCAATTTTACACAAAATTTAATATTTGCCCTTTGCTCAAATGATGACATTACAGAAACCGACGCAAGCTAAATACTTAACAAAAATATGACTAAAATGAAAACTACGCATGCACATTTACTGGCATTGCTAAATTAAATTATAGTTTAGGCTTTGTTCTTTACAGTAAAATTGATTTTACATTTTTCAAAAGTTATTTTATTTTTAAAAGTTCAGGAACTTTTTGATCCTACCATGTAGTTTAAAAGGATCTTAAGGTAATAACATAAGAAAACAATTTTTTTCAAATACCTATTTAATTTAACCAACTATAATTCAGCACAGCTATAATACTACAGGACCAAAGAGGCCTCACCCAACCACCTCTTGGAATGTATGGGACCCTCAAGACAGGACCTATATTCCAACCCTACCATGATTGTAAATTTAATCTATGAATATTTTCAGTCTCCATGACCTCGTACAATTATACAATGGGATAATAATAATAAAAAAAAATTAACCCATACTTCAACTGAAAATTGTAAGTATCACAAGGTACCAAGACCAAATCCAAATACCTATTTAATATTTAACTGACTATAATTCAACACACAGACTCTAAGTCAACTGAAAACTATGATTCCTTTGGAGCATTGAATTAAAGAAGTTGGACTGTGAATAAATTATATGTGATATTTTGGTAACATTGTCCTTACCAACACATCACTTATTATTATATATTTGGATTTGGTTTTGTAACCTTGTGTTACACACACACACACACGCACAAACATACACAGGAACTCAGAAGCAAAGTATTCAGGTAGAAGAATGCAGTCAGGATTTTCTGGCTGATAATGACATAGTGTTTGCTGTAGTGGGCCACCAGACAGGAGGATTCATCATCAATGTACTGGATGATCTCATTTATTATATTGTGTTTTAGTCTTGTTACCTTTCGATATTTTATTTATGCCATAAATACACCCAATGTACATTATACAGGTGTATAACACACATCATTGTTTTCAGATTACAACGAATGCGATGGATCGGGGATGTGCACCAATGGCAAGTGTGTCAATGGTGATGGAAGCTTCAAGTGTATCTGCAACCCTGGATACAAGCTGACGTCTGACGGACAGAGATGTATAGGCAAGTATCTCTTCTTCACATATACAGTAGAACCTCCCTTTAGCAGACATCCCGCTAGCGGACACCTCTCTACAATGGACAGTTTCCATTTGCAAAATAACCATTTTTAACATTTAGTAACTCTCCGGTAAGAGGACACCTCTCCCTAAAGGACACTTTGGCTCTGCAATTAGGTGTTGTCCTTTACAGGGAGGTTATACTGTATTTATATTAAAAACAAAATAGGCATATCCTGACCACTCATATGAGCATTTTAGATGGCAGAGCACCATCTAGTGGAACAAATATCAACTAAACGTTGATTTAACTTTTTCCATCATATTTGGACAACTCAATTTCTTTATTAATCAAGAAAAGCTAATCATGTATGCATTTAAAGCTGTTTGACCTTGTCAGCTTGGTGCAGGCTGTACTTCTACGACCAATGATTTTGTTCCAGAGATTTCCTGAGAAAATAAGAAATGGGTATTTAAGGCAGAAATTGCATAAATACACTGTTAGTGTGAAAAATAAGAAGTTGTAATATAATGTTTATCATTTCTTTCTATAAGAGTAGCCATATTGGCTGAATAATTACTTAGGTATTGATGAATAAAACAGAATGTGCTGTGCAGATATTGATGAGTGCCAGGAGTCCCCCAATGTCTGCATCAATGGCCGCTGTGACAACTCCCCAGGCAGCTACCGCTGTATCTGTCCTGATGGCTTCACCATGGGGGCCGGAGGAAGAAACTGTCTAGGTACACCTTAGTAAACATCCATAATATGACAGATTTACACTCATGGAAAAAACTTAAAGAAGTGAAAAGTCTTTGTTGTCGCCAGTCATCTATTTTTTTCGAAGGAAACAGAGACAATTTTGTTCACACTTGGTTATCTTGTGTCTTCAACAAAGGTCACTGTAATATCTTTCAGAGTTATTGTCTGAATCCTGATATACCTGCTTAAAGGTACAACTTCCTTAAGTTTTGTCTCCATGATTGTATATTGGTTATCTCGTATGTCTTTAATAAAGATCACTGTAATAGCTTTCAGAGTTATTGTCTGAATCCCGATATACATGCTAAAATGTACACCCTCCTTAAGTTTTGTCCATGAGTGTATCTTTCAAGAGTTATTGTCTGAATACTGATATACATGCTTAAAGGTAAAACTTCATTAAATTTTGTCCATGAGTGTATCAGTTGGAATTGATGGGGGAGATGACCTCTATTTTCATAGATAAAATATCAGAATAAAAAATCAAATAGATTGATTATCTTAATTTCATTCAAAATATAATATCAACCTGCAAATGTGGGCTTTCCTTTTTCATTTATTTTAATCTTTCTTTTATTTTGACACTTTATCCTCCATTGAAGCTGGTGTTGAGGAAATCTTGGTTGTTTTGCTTCAGATACCCGAAGGGACTACTGCTACGGTTCGTACAAAGGTCCGGGGGAGTGTTCTCTCCCATCAGGAATGCTGGTCACTAAGTCCTCTTGCTGCTGTGGATTACGAGGGTCCCTAGTCCCTGGCTTTGGGACTCCCTGCATGCCGTGTCCCCTGCCAGGATCACCGGAGTATGTCCAACTCTGTCCTAGAGGTCCGGGAGCTGCTCATGAGGGAGAAGGTATCTTTGAAATGGACTCTAAATGGACTTGTACAGAGCAGTGTTGTTCCAGATATCAATGAATGTATTGTATTCCCTTCCATCTGTCCCAATGGAGCTTGTGAGAATTTGAAGGACAGCTATCGGTGTGTCTGCAATCCTGGCTTTCAGATTGATCCAACTGGGAAAGTCTGCACTGGTAAGTTCTACATTGATGCCTTGAATCTCTTGTCGTGTGCCATCACTGATCTGGAAGTTGTCAGCTGAGAAGTTCAATCCTCCTTTATTCTAAGTCTTTCTTTTCAGCACAGCATGTAGTTTACTAGCATAAGCAGTGGTCTCTCCCAAGCTACATTTTGGGCAATATTGCCTATCTTCAAAGGCTTTTGAGATGGCCTGTTCTAAATCTTGTTAGTGTTGTTTGATGCTGTCAGTGGTTCAGAGTTCTTTCTGGGTCCACTCCACTGTACCAGCTGTGTTTATAAGGTAAAAATAGGGGTTTTTCATTAATTAGGTTTGAGACCAAATAGCATTTGTAAAACCTTCCAGTACTTTTAGTTCTACGTTGATGCCTGTCGTCATGTACCATTACTGATCTGGAGGTTGTCAGGTGAGGTGTTCAATCCTCCTTGATCCTAAGTCTTTTTTTTTTCAGCACAGCATGTAGTTTACTAGCATAAGCAGTGGACTCTCTCAAAATCCTGTTTAGTACATCTAATACAAGGCAAAATATGTTGTGGAGCTTCAGGCGATAAGCTACATTTTGGACAAGTGGGGTAGATTTTGTTGTTATTTTCTATCTTCAATGGCTTGAGATGGCCTGTTTTAAATCTTGTTAGTGTTGTTTCATAGCTCCTCCTGTGTCTACTGTACCAGCTGCCGGCTTATGGACCTAAAGGTCTGGGAGGCCATCTGCTTCTAGGAATGTACCAGCTGTACCTAGGAGGTACAAATAAGGGTTTTTCATTCATTAGGATTGAAACCAAATGACATTTCTCAAAAGCCTCCAGTACTTTTAGATAACTTTTACTGTGTATCTTGCTGTATATCTTATATATTTTACAGTGTCACACTGTAGATCCTGCTGTGCTGTGTAGACATCAATGAGTGCTCCATCAACCTCCTCCTCTGTCAGAACGGCCAGTGCAGGAACACTCCCGGCAGTTTCCAGTGTACCTGTCCTACAGGGTTCAGACACAACCTCCAGTCCAGCATCTGTGAAGGTGAGAACTTTAAACTTCTGTGTGATACAGACTTCAATTCAATAAACCCACGTATCAATATTAAGATGAAATATCAGACATCTTTAGATAAATTAAGAAAAAGGCATCTCCTTATCGTACAACTAAAAGTTGCTGATGGCTTATGCCATCTGTCAGAATAAATATCAACTATTCATTGATTTTTAATTATTCAAAAACTAGCGGACGTACCCGGCTTCGCCCGGGTTTTACCCGAGTAAAAGTTTGTCTAACGAATCTCTCGATAAAGTGAACATTTTTTTCCCGGTCCCTTGAAAAATACTCGATAAGTTGAATAAAATCAATATTAATTGGTTCCCTCGGTAATTGGAAGTTAAAGGAATAGTATCTTGCCTTGGAATTGTATCATTATTCTTGTATGGATGTACCCAGCTTCGCCCGGGTTTTACCCGAGTAAAAGTTTGTCTAACGAATCTCTCGATAAAGTGAACATTTTTTTCCCGGTCCCTTGAAAAATACTCGATAAGTTGAATAAAATCAATATTAATTGGTTCCCTCGGTAATTGGAAGTTAAAGGAATAGTATCTTGCCTTGGAATTGTATCATTATTCTTGTATGGATGTACCCGGCTTCGCCCGGGTTTTACCCGAGTAAAGGTTTGTTTAACGAATCTCTCGATAAAGTGAACATTTTTTCCCGGTCCCTTGAAAAATACTCGATAAGTTGAATAAAATCAATATTAATTGGTTCCCTCGGTAATTGGAAGTTAAAGGAATAGTATCTTGCCTTGGAATTGTATCATTATTCTTGTATGGATGTACCCGGCTTCGCCCGGGTTTTACCCGAGTAAAGGTTTGTTTAACGAATCTCTCGATAAAGTGAACATTTTTTCCCGGCCCCTTGAAAAATACTCGATAAGTTGAATAAAATCAATATTAATTGGTTCCCTCGGTAATTGGAAGTTAAAGGAATAGTATCTTGCCTTTGAATTGTATCATTATTCTTGTCTCAAATAAATTGCCGTGTCATCCTGAATTTTGTCTTTCCTAATTTTCTACATTACAAAATCATCGTATCATCATGATAATATTTAGAGCAGATTGTTGAATTATAACAGATAAATTAGAATATTTATCTTGATTATTTCTAGGCGAAAAGTTATTTCAAAAATTTTATTTGCTAGAAACCTTCCCAGTACTATACTAAATAACTTCCCAAAGTTTCATGGCGATCCAATGAGTGGTTTGGTCAGGCATAAAGGACAAACAAACAAACAGACACACACACATACATTCATTTTTATATATATAGATAGATAATCCAAATTGTACCTTATCAATAAGGAGATGCCTCTTTCTTAATTTCACATTTTACTATTTTTTCACACATCTGGAAATAAATTTCTTTTAAAACATTTTAATTCACAAATCTCTAGCTATCAGACAAGAAAACCCTTCTACAGGAGAAAACAAACTACAATAAATCACCAATAGGACAACAGTTCAAATACAACATTAAGCACTATCTCTGTATTTGATTTATTTTAAATCTTGTCCTATTGGGGAATTATTTTAGCATGTTTTCTCTTATAGAAGGGCTTTTGCGCTCGAAGGTAGAGATTTTTGAATTAAAATGTTTTAAAAGAAACTTATTCCTTGAGTCTGATATTTTTACTTTGATACAGACCACATTGAGTGAAAATACTCTGTTCAAATATGGTATTGGGGATGGTTGTCTATTATGTCATGCTGTCTTATTTTTGGTAGTAAGGATTTAGAGATCTGAAAACTCTAATAGATGCAATGATGTCTGTCTTCTTCTTCTTCTTCTTTCTTATCTCCACTCAATCATATTAGGGTATCAAGTTGTGACCCTTGATGGTGTCTGTTTGACAACCATCATGACTGGGTGAAGTAGAATGCGTCTGCCTTTGTCATTAAGACTGGGAGCACTACTCAGTGGCAGGCCGACTTAGCTACAAAATAAATGGCCGCCTCTGACATGAGAAACAGACGCCATGTGCAGCTGCTCCTAACATGGAGTACAAACGCTGCTCATCCTGTATCCCTGGATTAGGAGCCCTTACAGGGTACTATCAGCCTGGCCAGCTGAACCCAGGTTTTTTAGCGAGCTTGTTACTGCCTCCCCCTCCTCCTTTTTCATCTGGGCTTGGGACCAGCAAAGGCGGAGTTATGATGTCTGTCCATTACACAAGTCCAACCCTACTAGTAATTGTAATTAATTCCCTAATTCTAACTTAGGCATTTTGATAGTGTAAAAAAATGGTATAGAGTCTACATGTATAGCCATTTGACATACACTCATGGACAAAACTTAAGGAAGTTGTACCTTTTAGTATGTATATCGGGATTCAGACAATAACTCTGAAAGATACACTTATGGACAAAACTTAAGGAAATTGTACCTATTAGCATGTATATCGGGATTCAGACAATAACTCTGAAATATATTTGATACACAGTGACCTTTATTAAAGACAAAAGATAACCAAGTGTGAACACCCTCTGTCTCCTTCAAAGAAATAGACGATCAGCAACATCAAAGACTTTGTCCATGAGTGTACTTAGCATATAAAAACCTTTAAGTTCTCATCAGAATTATCATAGAAAGTACAATCTCTAATATGGAGGACAGTCATAATGGAATACCACTCCACCCTGTTCTGTGTCAATTCTCATCACTTCATTATAACTTCTACATACAGACTATACTTTAATAAATTACCAATGATTCCTTCAATCTTCAAGGTGTGTATAATGTATGGTCATTTTAAAACCCTCCCATCATGGTTATCATAGCCTATACCATGTGTATCCAGGATAAATAACAACAAAAAAAAAAAAACAGGATACATCGATGAATGAGTAGAAAATGATAACACAAGTAACTCCATCAACATGCAGCTACCATACTGATATCAAAGATCTGAGTGGGTTCTTTGTCACAGATGTCAACGAGTGTCAAGAACTGGGCAAAGAAGTCTGTATTGGAGGGACATGTGTCAACTCCCCGGGTAGCTTCCACTGCAACTGTCCAGCCGGCACCACTCTGGATGCCACCAGAAATATTTGCATAGGTGAGTTCACTATTTGTTTTTGTATTGCTTCTGCACATATGCAAATATTCTCTCCAAACACATATCTATACTTGTCCTCTTTAATCCAACAAACTATACTTCAACACTATAACCATTTAAAATACAGTAGAACCTCCCTGTAAAGGACAACACCTAATTGCAGAGCCAAGGTGTCCTTTAGGGAGAGATATCCTCTTATCGGATAGTTACTAAATAGTAAAAATGATAATTTTGCAAATGTAAACTGTCCTTTATAGAGAGGTTTCCTCTAGCTTGGGTGTCCTCTCATGGAGTATGTTCTACTGTATTGGCAATGAAAACTGTCCTTTATAGAGAGGTGTCCTCTCATGGAGTATGTTCTACTGTATTGGCAATGAAAACTATCCTTTATAGAGAGGTTTCCTCTAGCTTGGGTGTCCTCTCATGGAGTATGTTCTACTGTAATTCCTAACCAAATATCACTTTCAAATTAGCTTCCATCTTCAGTTCTTGGTTGAATTAAAGATGGTAAATATAGTTGAGCCTTGTTATAACAATTACATTTGACACCAAGATTCTATGTTGTTATAACCATATTGGCTGTTGTGTCATAACCACTGTTGAAACAATGCGGACTTAAAACTTTGAAATAATTGTGTTATAACATCATTATTGTTATAAAAGAGGCTGTTATAATGAAGATACACAGTGATTTGAATAGAAATTTATCAATACAGTAGAACCTCCATTAGCGGAAACCTCTGATAAAACAGACAGTTTTTGCCGCCAAAATTGCCCATCTATTGAAAATGCGTTTGCTATAGCAGAATTCTCACTAGCCTCCAAACAATGGATGCTTTCACCAATGCATCATATATGGATTTTATATATAAGAGAAGGGGGTCGTGGAAGAATGGTCTAAACTGTTGGTTATCAACTGCTACGACCCAGGTTTGAATCCTGCATTGGGCACTTTTTTTTCTGATTTAAAAAAAAAAATGCTCTAATGGCCCCCAATTCTTGCAAAAGTCTAATACCACCAGCGAGTGCAAGTAACCAAACGGGGCTCTGGCACATTTGTAAGTGCAAAATTGAACTGCTTCAGACATGTGGTGCACTTACAGTAAAAGCAGTCACCTATTTCTACCCACCATGATTATCATGGTCTGTACCACATGTACTAGGGATAAACAAATATATATATATATGTCATAATTTGTATATAATTAAATACAACCCCGACCCACTATGTATGTACCATGTATGATTTTCAAAGATTTAATAAAAGAATAAGGTAACTGGAGGAAAGAAAGTAACAAAAGACATAGGAAGTAAATCTAGAGGAGAACATATTTATTAATAACGTCGCAGTTAACCTTCTGACCCGGGTCCCTGCGAGCTAAGTTTAAACCGACACTTCCTGGAAAAACAGGACGTATCTAGTGACCAGAAGTTATAAATGTTAAAGCTAGCACTCAATACTTCCTGACAAAGCAGGACGTATTTTGATAACGCGGAAGTAAATAAAGTGGAAATAACACTCGACACTTCCTGTCAGGCAGGCCATATCTTTCATCAAGGAGAGCCGCGGGCCAATCAGAAGACAACACCTTAAGTAGGTCAACCAATAGGAAAAGATCATGTGACATCTCTCGACCAATCAGAGAAAAACTGAGTCTTTGTGTTAAATCGAAAAACAAGAATTGTCAGTTGCTCCTTCGCTTCCAACAAGGTAACATCTACTCTAGAGATCTCTCTCTCTCCGCTCATTTCATCTAAATCCCATCATCGCCATGTGATCAACTAATTAATAAGTCAAATCGCTCAACTCTTCTCAAGCTTTCTTCCCTCCAACCCAGTTGCCTTTTATTTTCAAACCCCATCACGTGTCCTGATTATTCCTAACTGTATGCTTAAACTTCCACTCAACGGTTGCGTTTCAACCAAATCTCACCATTCGCATCCAACAACAAGAAATTCCGCAACGATATTGCCACAGAACGGTTAAGTCGACAGGATTCTACAACAGTGTAATACATCAAATATTATAGTGTAATAACTTTGCATCATATTACACAGAGTCGACAGGATAAAGATTATTGAGCTTAATCAGGATAAAGATGGAAATTAGCCCAGGCGCCAGCAAAACAAAAGGCAATAACAAAACGAGCGGAAAGAGACTGACAACGAACGAAGCGACAAGACATACCCTGGCGACGGTAATTTTAGAACTGACCGCCGCGCTACAAGGGGCAAGATCCCCGCAACTGGAAACGGTCTTCCGGAACGCCACCCACGGGGCAACCGACGCCCGCACCGCCGGTACGTGTCCGAACAACCTGACGCCCACCGAGGAGTCGCCACCCGCCATGCCGTACCCGTACACCCGGAAGCAATCCACGCGACACGGGCCCAGTGTACCGACAACGCGGTCCACTCGAATGGAAGCAGTACAAATGACTAGATTTCCCTTTCAATCGCGCGGACAGTGCAAACGGTCCCGATCCGGTCCAACAGACATTCCAAGCCAGCCATACCAAGCCGAAGACGCCACAGTGGAGTCCTTTCGAGACTAAGGTAGGCAATCCACCCAATGACACCATCAAATTGACTTTGGACTTGTATCTGACCCAGGACCTACCATGTACCTTTCTAATTGAACCAGACGCAGGTTCGAACATATTGCCGTATCATTTATACAATAGATTAAAAGCACAACTTCCCAACTTAAGTATTAAAAAACCTTCCCTTGATCTATCCACCCTAAATAGCTTTACGAAAATAATAGGACATTTAACTTTCCCTCTGACAATAGGCCAAATAACCCGTAGAGAGAACTTCCACGTGGTAAATGCATCCTTGCCATTTGGAGTTCTTACCTTAAAAACCCTTTATCAGTATAAATTAAAGCTAAATTATAATCGCGGCACTATTTTCCAACTTGGCGTCCCATTGTCTAATACTATCTACCACTTTAAACATGTGTCAAATGAATGCAAGCACGGGCTAGGCCAAAACCTGTCCCAAAGGACTCGCACAGCACCCAAAGCTTTCACACATGGAAACCCTTGCCTGCATTCATTGCCCAAACCCCAAATATTTACATGCCACCATTCTAATCTCACACCACACAACTTTTCACTCAACCCAATTACCAGTACTATATGCCCACAACATATAAAGCCACCACGGCTTCAACCTACAATTCCAATAATACCCAAAAAAGTGTCAGTACACCAACACAACTCACCCACTTACCACACAAAATCCATACACACACCCATACGCCATCACGCAACAAACACGCACAACCCGCCCAACAAGCGCGACACTCACGCCAACAGACGACAACGACAAACAAGCGCATGCACAACCGTTAAGAATAATACAATCACCCCGTCTACACAAAACATAGAAAAAATTCACGCCACCAAACAACCACACAATCGAAAAACATTACGATCTTTCCTAAAAGCTGTGAACGTCTATAAAGAGTTCATTCCAGACCACGCCCGCTTGCGGACGCCACTTATCAACCTTCTAAAAAAGGATATCATGTGGGTCTGGGATGACGAATGCCAGAAAGCGTTCACTAACCTGAAAGAAAACCTTACCACACACCCCACATTACACCTTTACCAGGAAGGTCTGCCATGCCAGGTGTACTGTAACACCTCAACATTCAGCATTACAGGCGTTCTTAAACAAGTCTACCCTGATGGGAAGACATACACCGTTCAACATTTCAGCCGATCTCTACGTAGTCACGAGCGAAATTATTCAGACTTGGAACTACAATGCCTAGCCATTGTGGAAAGTGTGGATAATTTCCGCACCTGTCTAATGGGCAGAAAGTTTACAATATTTTCTGACCATCCCGCATTGCAGTGGTTGAAAGAGATCAAAGCTCCGTCAGGCAGATTGTTTCGATGGAGGTTAAGACTGTCAAGATACGAATATGAGGTCCGTAGCATAAATGGAGTACAACAACATGAAACGGGCGTTGGAACTCGTATCCCATTTTGTGGCTTTCTAGATGCGCCACTCATAAAGAGCCAACAGTCTTCTCCACCGGGAAAATCTCGCGTGACTATGGATCACAATAAACTGCGCACCGTCTCCCGAAAAGGAGTACTTAAAACTATAGTCCCAAGTTCACTTACAACCAGACTTCTTAAGTCCGTACACACTCAACACCACCATCCAAACATCTCCAAGATGACGAGGCTCATCTCATCACAATATTATTGGCAGAACATGACACAAGACATCGCAAAACAGGTAAAAACCTGCCCCACCTGCCGATTCGCTAGAAGAATCGATGAATACAACCAACCTTCACGTAAAAATACCGACACAGGCACCAAAGCAAAACAAGATTCGTACATAAAGCACAGCGTACACACCACACAAACAATGCCAAAATTACCACATCCACGTCAGAGAAACGATCACACATCTCAACCTAAACCAATTACCGCCGACATATCTCTAATAAAACCATTGACTATCAAACAGGAGAACTGTAAACCTGACAACCAATTCAATCATATCACACCACTCCCTAAAGATATCAGACAGGAGAACTGCGAACCTACCAATCATTTAAATTCTACAATTAATAAGGATCAAGCAAATATTTCAAAATTCCCATTTACAAAAATACGAGAGAACATGGGGCAATATCCTATATTTCATCTGATTTTTATCCTTTGTTTGTTACTTCTGCCATACAACTGTATCCCAATTTTAATCATCAATTACTTGTTTATCTATACCATGCCCGCTCAGAAAATCTTCGAACTACAAGAGGCAGTTTTTAATTTTGGACAAGCAGTTCTTCATTGTGGACAAACATTTATAAAGCTTCTCATAATTTTAGGAACCATCTTCGCAGAAAATCTAAATAAACTCCGAAAAGATAGCAGTAACTGAAAAATGACCAACCAATGTCGGAGAAGTCACACTCCAAAAACAAGAGGCAAATAGCAATTAGGCGGACAGGAAACGTAGTTCCCCCACTCCATGACTCCAATTACGTGCAAATAGTGGGTGGATAAGTTTAGACCGGACCTCGCGTCCCCGACACGTCCCGCTTCCGGCATCTCATTACAAGGCCCCGCTCATCCAAATTAGGTCACCGCTCTCCCCAGCCACAGATTCCTCTATGCCACCAATTGTGGATCCCAATTCGAACTACGTATCGATTTTTACAATGTAGTCAAATCAACTGTCACTCGGAAATAAAAAAAAAAAAAAAAAGGTACAAGACATCGCACACATTTAAATGAGTTCATACTCCCATCATAATTGATCAAATACTTTACAAACTTTCAAAAAAAACGCTACACCTTCCATCTACACATAAATACCACAGACCTTAGGATCTCGACAACACATAGAATTCACACACACATTTCTTACACCAAAAACTACTAACATTTTTCACAATACACACAAAGACAAGAAATTTATAGGGCATGTAGATACAAAAGGGTCAAACCAATACACCTTATTGTTCATATTAATCATTTTCATCATTTTCCCTCAATTAAAATTTAAATATTTAATCAATTTATCAATTTATTCAACTTATTAGCACTTTTAATCATCAATTATCACTTTTTTCAATTAGTTTATATTATCATTTTTATTTATCAATTATCATTCTATTTACCACTTAGCTTATACTGCCACAACTCAATTATCAACGAAAACTCACTGGCTTTCGATTAAACTAAAAACATTAAATCACCCTTTGTTGTTGAAACCTTTTATTTTTCATTTTTCTTTTTTTTCCAAGCACTCAACTTTGATTTCGTTCAACTCTTATTTTTATTTTTATTTTGATTTCTCAAAAGACCTAATGAAACCCCCTCGATTTCATTCCCCAATCTCAAGTAGGATAGTAATTAGGCAATTCTTTTTTTTTTCACCAACGCAACAAAGCATTTTCTCCTTTTTCCATACAACAAGGCTTTTTCTTTTTTTGTGCAACCAAGCCTTCACTTTGATTTCATTCAACTTTTATTTTTATTTTATTTTATGTTGATCTCTCAAAAGCCCTAATAAAATTCCCTCGGTCTCCATTCCCAATTTCGAGCTAGAATATGGTTAGGCATTTTTCCTTTTTTTTTTCACCATTCAACCAAGCACTCAACTTTGATTTCGCTCAAAAAACTTTTATTTTATTTTTATTTTTGATTTCTCAAAAGACCTAATAGAATTCCTTCGATTTCATTCCCAATCTCGAATAGAATATGGTTAGGCATTTTTCCCTTTTTTTTTCACCATTCAACCAAGCACTCAACTTTGATTTCGCTCAAAAAACTTTTATTTTATTTTATTTTGATTTCAAAAGACCTTATGAAATTCCCTCGAATTCCTTTCCGAAATTCGAGCAAAAAAGTAACTAGGCATTTTCCCTTATTACCATGCAACAAAACAATTTTTCTTTTTCAACCAAACACATTCAATTTTGATTTCATTCAACTATTTTATATTATTTTATTTTGATTTCAAAGCCTTAATAGAACTCCCTCGAATTCATTTCTTAACTCGAGTAGAATTCGTTTAGGCGCATTTTCCTTTTTTTTGCCCACTATGTACCATAACATTCATTGATTTCTTACAATTAAAAAATTTTTGATTTCTATTAATTATACTCAACCTATATCATCAACACCATTCTATTTTACTATTATATCGCCACCAATGCTTGTATCTAGACTCAATACCCACAACTAATTTTCCCACAAAATTATTTTTCACTTTACAGAATTCTCTCAGGCTAACCCCTTCTTGAATTCTTCACATGTAGGGGGCGCATCTGTCATAATTTGTATATAATTAAATACAACCCCGACCCACTATGTATGTACCATGTATGATTTTCAAAGATTTAATAAAAGAATAAGGTAACTGGAGGAAAGAAAGTAACAAAAGACATAGGAAGTAAATCTAGAGGAGAACATATTTATTAATAACGTCGCAGTTAACCTTCTGACCCCGGGTCCCTGCGAGCTAAGTTTAAACCGACACTTCCTGGAAAAACAGGACGTATCTAGTGACCAGAAGTTATAAATGTTAAAGCTAGCACTCAATACTTCCTGACAAAGCAGGACGTATTTTGATAACGCGGAAGTAAATAAAGTGGAAATAACACTCGACACTTCCTGTCAGGCAGGCCATATCTTTCATCAAGGAGAGCCGCGGGCCAATCAGAAGACAACACCTTAAGTAGGTCAACCAATAGGAAAAGATCATGTGACATCTCTCGACCAATCAGAGAAAAACTGAGTCTTTGTGTTAAATCGAAAAACAAGAATTGTCAGTTGCTCCTTCGCTTCCAACAAGGTAACATCTACTCTAGAGATCTCTCTCTCTCCGCTCATTTCATCTAAATCCCATCATCGCCATGTGATCAACTAATTAATAAGTCAAATCGCTCAACTCTTCTCAAGCTTTCTTCCCTCCAACCCAGTTGCCTTTTATTTTCAAACCCCATCACGTGTCCTGATTATTCCTAACTGTATGCTTAAACTTCCACTCAAACGGCTGCGTTTCAACCAATCCTCACCATTCAAATCGAACAACAAGAAATTCCGCAACGATATTGCCACATATAATTGATTTTTTTAAGGACTAGAAGAGGCCATATTTATTTGGTCAATTAGCCGGGAGATAGACATGGATATAATAAATATTCTTCCCACTAGCGAGCAATTCAAGAAAATTTAGCTCTTAGCTTTAGCTCTGCAACTAGATGTTGTCCTTTACAGAGAGGTAGTTCTACTGTAGTTGATTGAATTAGAGAGTTAATAGTGTAACATTTGGATCCTTGAGATATAAAAGGAAATGTGTGAAAAAAGAAAAAAAAAAGTTAGGTGTTGATATTGTCACAATTATGAATAGAGTTACACACAGCTACACTTGTATTTTAGAAGGTTTTATCATTAAATTAAGGCTCAAAAAGTGAGTGATGTCTTTTTTTACCCCAATCTAAAGAAGAAGAAATATATAGTTACAGACTTTACATAACAATAAATTAATACAAACACAGGGTAATAAGACCTAATCCAAATAAATAAATAGTGTGTGACATTTCGGTAACAGTGTTGTTACCATCTTCAGACAAAAGTACTGAATGTTTGAAGAAAAATAACAATACAGGACTCTCTAACGAGGCTCCGTAATTGGAATGAGGATTCAGTACTCTTGTCTGAAGATGGTAACAATGCTGTTACTGAAACGTCACACACTATTTATTTATTTAGATTTGGTCTTATTACCTTGTGTTTATAATCTACTAGCCGAATGACCCGGGCAACGCCCGTGTTTTACCCGACTGTAGATGTTACAACGGTGATCCTTAGGTCGCTGGTTCAAATCCGGCTCGAGGGAGCCGGCGAGCACGTGACCTCCCTGTGCACGCGCATCCGTGACAGAGGCCGATGAGGAAAGACGGTCGTGACTTGTTTATAATCTATAATCCAAATTGTGCCTTATCAAACTAATACAAAGTAGTAGCATGCCATCTATATATAATAATTATCATAAAGATAGAGGCTGCCTTGCCGACATTCATAGTTCTTCACATTAAAGACACTTCAGCCTGTATATCTTTTTATTACCTCGGTGTTTTGACAAAAATCTTTTCTCCTCGTTAGGAACAAATAAAATTAAAACATTTGGCATAATGTTAAAAATATAACGCTTTGCCGTATGTTTTAATTTTATTTGTTCCTGACGAGGACAAAAGATTTTTTGTCAAAAGGTTGAGATAATAAAAAGATATACTGGCCGAAGTATCTTTAATTTTAAGAACTATATATAACGAATGAAGATATTAAGACGCTAATGTTTCTTTTCACAAATATTTTTTCATTGCAGTAAGGACAGTAGAAGTTAGAATGATTTGTGAAAAGAAACATTCACGTCTTAATGTCTTCATAACATCAAACAATTAAAATATTTACATATTTATTAATAAACAATTAGTTTGATTTCACTCTAAACAAATTTCACAACAATATTATAAACAAAATAGGCATATCCTGACTGCTCATTGAGCATTTTAGATGAAGAGTGCCATCTAGCGGAACAAAATTCAACTAAATGTCGATTTAACTTATCCTGTAATATTTGACCAACCCATTAAGAATTTTTCAAGTTGAGGTATTCATCAGTATAAATGATACAAGAAAATAAAACCTAATCCAAATAATTTAATAGTGTGTGACGTTTCAGCAACAGCATTGTCACCCCCCCATCATCAGATAAAAGAATAAAATCCATTTTATTCTTTTGTCTGATGATGGTGACAATGCTGTTGCCGAAATGTTACACACTATTAAATTATTTGGATTAGGTCTTATTTTCTTGTATTATAATCTATAATCTAAATTGTGCTTTACCTGTATAAATGATATTTTCCCCATTCCTCACTGGGTGTGTGTTCCAGACAACAGACGAGGATCATGTTGGCTAACTATACAAAATGGCCACTGCGAGAATGATGTCAAGGTTCCAATGCTGCGCTCAGAATGCTGTACTACCATTGGCCAGGCCTGGGGTAGTCCTTGCAAACCTTGCTCTGAGATTGGTAAGTATTTATTCTGTATAGATAGCTCATTGTTACCTTATAGTATATAAAACAGTGGGATTGTGACAAAGTGGTCTAAGCTGTCAGTTTTTGACCGCTATGACCCATGATCAAATCCACATTGGACACTTTTTTTTCTAAATAAAAAAATGCTCCAATGCTCTTTTGCTCTGAGATTGGTAAGTATTTCGTGTGTATTGATAGCTCATTATTGCCTTATAGTATATTTAACAGTGGGGTCATGGACGATTGTTCTAAACCATTGTTTTTTGATCTCTATGACCCAGGATCAAATCCCATATTGGGCACTTTTTTTAAATTTGAAATTAAAAATGCACCAATGATTCTCGATTCTTGTAAAAGTCCAATTTCACCAGCGAGTGCAAATAACCAAATAGGATTCTGGGTACATGTAAGCGCAAAAGTCGAACTGCTTTTCACATGCATAGACATGTGGTGCACTTACAGTAAAAGCAGTTGCCAACTTCTACCCTCCATGATTATCATGTCTTTTACCACGTGTACTAGGGATAATAAAAAATATACATTATTCTATAACAAGGAACGTAGCCATATTGTTTGATTTTTTATCTATTTTGAAAAAATAATACTTTAATATTTTTTAGAAATTTTATTCTATTTATAGATAACAACAACAAAAAGCTTTATTAAGACATTCAGTCTTATATAGATTCTCTGAGTAGAAATGTAGGGTACATGCAGAAACAACAGTATTCATTATGTATATTAATCTGCTGTATACCACTAAAATGAATAGGTTTAATTTGACCATGGACCACATTTCTGCTTGGTCACCCATTTTTTTTTTTTCTGGGGATAATTTTTTTGAGAGAAGATAAAAGACAAGTTAGGATATCTGTCAGAGAATCAAGACACAGAAACAAACTCCGAGTCAAGCTGGACCCGACCTTACCCCAGAACCTAATGGATCCCACACCAAATAAAACCTTCTTTTTGATTCTTCCAGATGTCTTTCTACTTCAGCAGTATATTTAGCAGTTTGGCATTCTTATGCCTTTCTGGCCTTAACTACGTTTCATGATATTTCATGTGCTGCTTTTCACATGTGTAGACATGTGGGGCACTTACAGTAAAAGCAGTCGCCTACTTCTACCCACCATGATTGCCATGGCCTGTACCACATGTACTAAGGATAAGCAAAAAAAAAAAGATTTTTAAGGATGCTTGAATGACCAATTTTTGGTCATTAAGGTACATCTTGCATCACATTGACATGGGCCAACAGCTTGAAATACCTAAGTGGTTAGCGTTGCTTGATTAATCAAGAATGGGTATTTGGCCACAATTTTGGAATAATTCAAAATCAAAAAAATAGTTTTTATTTATTTTGACAGATGATGCATGCCATCAGCAACTTCTAGTTGTAAAATTAGAAAATGCCTTTTTCCCTTTCTCTCTCTTTTTCTTTTTTACTTATCCCTATTATGCCTGGTACAGGCCACGTTAATCATGGTGGGCAGAAGTTGGCGACTGCTTTTACTGTAAGTGTACCACATGTCTACACATATGAAAAGAAGTTCAACTTTGCACTTTCAAATGTGCCAGAGCCCCATTTGGTTACTTGCACTCGCTGGTGGGGTTGAACTTTTGGAAGAATTGGAGCCATTGGAGCATTTTTTTAATCAGAAAAAAGTGTCAAATGCGGGATTCAATCCTGGGTTGTAGCTGTCGAAAACCAAAGGTTTAGACCACTCATCCACCGAACCCCCTTCTTTTTTCTTAATATTTAACAGTATCACAGATGGCAGTATTGAGCTAACATAATGTGTTTTAAATGTGCAGAACTCAGATGTCCGAAGGGCTATGTAATGTTGGATGGAACAACTTGTACAGGTAAGTTTTCACATCTTCAAAATTTTACACTTCTTGAAGATCAGTGGACAGGGAGGTATTGTGGTGGTGCTTATCTCCATGGTTCATTGGAGTATTTAGATGCCTGTTGATGGGACATCTGATGTAGGTAGGAATACGACTGTTTAGCTAGACATAGTGGGACAGCCTTCATGCCTTGGGTACCAGGAGTTCAGAACTCCAGACATACTTCACCTGTCCAGGGTCACCCCCGTTGGGGGGGGGGGGGAAGAGGTATTGTAATCTTGACAAATACAACCATGTGTCAATTCCCATACTAGACTCTTTTCAATTCACAAGATAATACATTGATAAGGCACAATAATATGATTATAGATTATAAACATAAGGTAATATGACCAAATCTGAAGATAGTAACAACATTGTTACCAAAATATCGCACACTATTTATTTATTTAGATTTGATCTTATTACCTTGTGAAGATAACAAATTGTTTCAATGGTGCACAACTTGGACAAGTCCAACCATATAAAAGTCGGTGGATGAGTGGGTAACACCCTCGATTCTCGACAGTCATGAACCGGGATCGAATCCCACGTTAACATTTTATTTTAATATGTGAATAACCATCACATATTATTCATTGTTGCAAATATCATAAACTAGGTTTCTCTTTGTGAGCGGTACCTAATAAAGTGATTTTGGAACAAGAAGAACAACCATATAAGTGTGAATTACAAAAAAAAAAGAAATAATACGCTGCAACTATTTTTATTTACTTGATTAAAGAAGCTTTCGGGCAAGCCCTTCTTCAGCAAATCTGAATTTTTACGCTTTTTTTATTCAAGTAAATACAAGAAAATAATGTTGGAATATTACAGAATAACAATGGCTATAGATAAGGCTGAGTTTGAAAATAAACTTGTATATATATAATGTTTTATCGTTTTTGTTGTTTTTCATGTAGACATATATACCAAGATTTGTTTCATATAATTGCTATATAATATAATCATATAATAATAATATGTAAAGTTAAATTGGTTACGGATTCATCCTTCTTACTTACTTTAATTACATAACAAATAAGACCTAATCCAAATAAATTAATAGTGTGTGATATTTTGGTAACAGCATTGATACCATCATCAGATGGTAACATTTAATTTTAATTTTATTTTTTTGTCTGATGATGGTAACAATGCTGTTACCAAAACGTCACACACTATTAATTTATTTGGGTTTGGTCTTATTACTTTATGTTTATAATCTATAATCCAAATTGTGATTTTTCATTTATTCAAATAAATGAAAAAAGTTGCAGCATCTTATATCCTTTTAATTTGTTGAAAACCGCAAACCTGTGATAATGCATATAAGTAAGTGTTAAACACAATGTAATAAGACCTAATCCAAGTAAATAAATAGTGTGTGATATTTCGGTATCAACGCTTTTACCGAACATCAAACAATCTATATCTAAAATATAGAGTCAAACAATGCTAAAACCACAAGATAATAAGACAAAATCTAAATAAATAAATAGTGTGTGACATTTCGGTAACAGCCTTTTTCAGTACTTTTGTCTGAAGATGGTAACAATGTTTTTACACTGAACCATCACACACTAATTATTTGGATTAGGTCTTATTACCTTGTGTTTATAATATATAATCCAAATTGTGATTTTTCATTTATTCAAATAAATGAAAAAAGTTGCAGCATA
The DNA here is from genome assembly GCA_030710605.1 of Cordylochernes scorpioides. Classification (NCBI taxonomy): domain Eukaryota; kingdom Metazoa; phylum Arthropoda; class Arachnida; order Pseudoscorpiones; family Chernetidae; genus Cordylochernes; species Cordylochernes scorpioides. Next base: position 136,551,100 of record CP092864.1, on the reverse strand, counting down.
TTATATCCTTTTTATAATTTGTTGAAAACCGCAAACCTGTAATAATGTATATAAGTGAGAGTTAAACACAATGTAATAATAACAAATCCAAGTAAATAAATAGTGTGTGATATTTCAGTAACAGCATTTTTCAGTACTTTTGTCTGAAGATGGTAACAATGTTTTTACACTGAAACATCACACACTAATTATTTGGATTTGGTCTTATTACCTTGTGTTTATAATATATAATCCAAATTGTGCTTTATCATAAGTGAATGTTAATATCTAAATAGGGCTCTGGCACCTTTTAAGTGTGAAGTCTGAATGTTTTCTACATGTGTAGACATGTGAGGTAGTTAAATCAGTCACAATCTCTCCAACCTGGAAAGTGTTGGTGAAAGAGTCGTATAACCTGTCCATTTTGGACAACCAAGACCCAAAATCGGATTCTGCATTTAGCGGCTTTTATTTCTGGTAAATTGCTTCACAATGGACACTGATTCTTGTAAATGACCAATCCCAATAGTGAGTAAAAATAAACAATAGGGCTCTGGCAAACTTGTAAGTGCAAAAGTTGAATTGCTTTTCACATGTGTAGCTATGTGGTATACTTACAGTATAAGTAGTTGCTAACTCTCTACCAAGAGAGTGGTGACTCTCAGATAGCTCTGTAGCAATATTTTGGATTTGGTGCCTTATCATTTGGTGAACTATCAAATAGCTCTGTAGCAATATTGGGATTTGGTGAACTATCAACTAGCTCTGTAGCAATATTTGGGATTTGGTGAACTATCAAATAGCTCTGTAGCAATATTTGGGATTTGGTGAACTATCAAATAGCTCTGTAGCAATATTTGGGATTTGATGCCTTATCATTTGGTGAACTATCAAATAGCGCTGTAGCAATATTTGGGATTTGATGCCTTATCATTTGGTGAACTATCAAATAGCTCTGTAGCAATATTTGGGATTTGGTGACTCTCAGATAGTTCTGTAGCAATATTTTGGATTTGGTGCCTTATCATTTGGTGAACTATCAAATAGCTCTGTAGCAATATTTGAGATTTGGTGACTATTAGATAGTTCTGTAGCAATATTTGGGATTTGATGCCTTATCATTTGGTGAACTATCAAATAGCTCTGTAGCAATATTTGGGATTTGGTGACTCTCAGATAGTTCTGTAGCAATATTTTGGATTTGGTGCCTTATCATTTGGTGAACTATCAAATAGCTCTGTAGCAATATTTGGGATTTGGTGACTCTCAGATAGTTCTGTAGCAATATTTTGGATTTGGTGCCTTATCATTTGGTGAACTATCAGATAGCTCTGTAGCAATATTTGGGATTTGGTGACTCTCAGATAGTTATGTAGCAATATTTTGGATTTGGTGACTTATCATTAGGTGAACTATCAAATAGCTCTGTAGCAATATTTGGGATTTGGTGCCTTATCATTAGGTGAACTATCAAATAGCTCTGTAGCAATATTTGGGATTTGGTGCCTTATCATTTGGTGAACTATCAGATAGCTCTGTAGTAATATTTGGGATTTGGTGACTCTCAGATAGTTCTGTAGCAATATTTTTGAGTTTGTGCCTTATCATTTGGTGAACTATCAGATAGCTCTGTAGCAATATTTGGGATTTGGTGATTCTCAGTTCTGTAGCAATATTTGATTTTGTGTCTCTTGTGATTTTGGAAACTCAGATAGTTCTGTAGTAATATTTTGTATTTAGTAAACTATAACATACATTTCTGCAGTGGTTATTTGGCTTGGCATTACTGACTCCCCCATGTCAAGTGTGTCCACCATAACAGTGATATGTCGACAGATGTGAATGAGTGCGAGGTGTTCCCCAACATCTGTCAAGGAGGAGGACTCTGTGTCAACACCGAGGGATCCTTCCGCTGTAACTGTCCGCCTCATCTCACCCTTGACCCCTCTGGAAAAAAGTGCATTGGTAAATATCACAATCTGTGTAGTTGGTTCTTCTTAGATTTCTCTTCCTTAAGAGATTTTAAGAGTTCTATCAGAAATACCAAATTGTTCCTGCAGAGAAACTGAACAGACTGCTCTTCACCTTATCAATGACGGTCAGAACTTTACAGAAGTGAGACATCGATTATTCCCTGATCTAAATGTTTTAACTCTCTTACATCAGCCACCTTGTATTGACTGTATTGACTCATCCATTGATGAGCTCTACTCATCCCCAGCAGACACCATCAACAAGCTTTACAAGCTTGATACCTTAATATGATTGAGTGGAGATAAGAAAGAAGAAGAAGCCACCTTGTCTATATAAATTTTATGAACTCTGTTGATTAATACATGTAAATTTGTAAATATTTTTAATTCTAAGTTCTAATTTGTTTGTTTCCTCTGTAATAGATGCAAATATTTCAATATCGCGCCTGGTTGATTAATAAATAATAAAAGAAAAAAAAAAGTTTTATCTTTTCATTTTAAAATGTTTTAAATAGAGAAGTATGATATACATGCTAAATGGTAAAACTTCCTTAAGTGTTATCTATGAGTGTATCTTTCAGAGATATTGTCTGAATCCCGATATACATACTAAAAGGTACAACTTGCTTAAGTTTTGTCCATGAGTGTATCTTTCAGAGATATTGTCTGAATCCCGATATACATGCTAAAAGGTACAACTTCCTTAAGTGTTATCTATGAGTGTATCTTTCAGATTTTTTGTCTGAGTCCCGATATACATACTAAAAGGTACAACTTCCTTAAGTTTTGTCCATGAGTGTATATATTAATTCTCAAAGAATTATTTTTAATTAGGTAGACAAAAGAGAGAGAGAGAATAAAGCATTGATAAAGCACAATTTAATACAAGGAATAAAGTGCCATCTATATATAACAAATGAAAACATTAAGACGCAAATGTTTCTTTTCACAAATTTGGATCATAGATTATAGCTACAAGTTGGATTTAGTCTTATTTTCTTGTAGAATAAAGGATTTTTATATATGTTTTAGATTTGCGCAAGGGAGTATGCTACGCTGGGAATAGCCTTGATCAATGTTCAAGACCGTTCAATGGCCGCTTCCGCAAGATGCTGTGCTGTTGCTCAGTGGGGCAGGCGTGGAGTTACCGCAACTCTGGTTGTGAACTGTGTCCGCGCAAGGGGACAGGTAAGGTAGCAAGGGTGTACTGCGCGTGGTACGCCACCTGTTCAACTTGGTATAACAGTAGTGTAATGGCCTATATTATGTGCCAGCGCCTTAATATTATCATTTAGCAGTGAGACAATGGCCTTATACACTATGTGAGCCTCAGTAGCACTGGTGCAACAGACTTAAACATTGTACAGCACCCTGTAGCACTGGTACAACAGACTTAAACATTGTACAGCACCCTGTAGCACTGGTACAATAGACTTAAACATTGTACAGCACCCTGTAGCACTGTAACAACAGACTTAAACATTGTACAGCACCCTGTAGCACTGGTACAACAGACTTAAACATTGTACAGCACCCTGTAGCACTGGTACAACAGACTTAAACATTGTACAGCACCCTGTAGCACTGGTACAACAGACTTAAACATTGTACAGCACCCTGTAGCACTGGTACAACAGACTTAAACATTGTACAGCACCCTGTAGCACTGGTACAACAGACTTAAACATTGTACAGCAACCTGTAGCACTGGTACAACAGACCTAAACATTGTACAGAGGCCCATGCTGAGTTGTGCATCAAGGGACATGGCTACGCCTTCGATGGACGAGGTAGAGGAGAACTTGGACTTTTGACCGGTAAGTTTTGTTTATTTTTAATTTTGAAGGTTTCTCAATCACAATATCTCTTTCAAAATCAATCCTAGCTTCAAACAGATACAAAATATTTTATTTTCATAAAAGAAAAGTTACGCTAAAATTTTTCACATTTCTATTACCAGCACACCAATTTTAAAAATATATTTGTAGCAATATATTCTAAATATTTTTGGAAAATTGAACTATGTGTGTTTTCAACTAGAAAAAAAAAAAAAAGAAAACCATCTGTTTTAATGGTCAAAAATCATATTTGTTTGTTGTCCAGATATCAATGAATGTTTGTTGTCCAGATATCAATGAATGTTTGTTGTCCAGATATCAATGAATGAGTCCAGATATCAATGAATGTTTGTTGTCCAGATATCAATGAATGTTTGTTGTCCAGATATCAATGAATGTTGTCCAGATATCAATGAATGTATGTTGTTCAGATATCAATGAATATATGTTTGTTGTCCAGATATCAATGAATGTTGTCCAGATATCAATGAATGTTGTCCAGATATCAATGGATGTTTGTTGTCCAGATATCAATGAATGTTTGTTGTCCAGATATCAATGAATGTTGTCCAGATATCAATGAATGTTGTCCAGATATCAATGAATGTTTGTTGTCCAGATATCAATGAATGTTTGTTGTCCAGATATCAATGAATGTTTGTTGTCCAGATATCAATGAATGTTGTCCAGATATCAATGAATGTTGTCCAGATATCAATGAATGTTGTCCATATATCAATGAATGTTTGTTGTCCAGATATCAATGAATGAATGTTGTCCAGATATCAATGAATGTTGTCCAGATATCAATGAATGTTGTCCAGATATCAATGAATGTTTGTTGTCCAGATATCAATGAATGTTTGTTGTCCAGATATCAATGAATGTTTGTTGTCCAGATATCAATGAATGTTGTCCAGATATCAATGAATGTTGTCCAGATATCAATGAATGAATGTTGTCCAGATATAAATGAATGTTTGTTGTCCAGATATCAATGAATGTTTGTTGTCCAGATATCAATGAATGTTTGTTGTCCAGATATCAATGAATGTTTGTTGTCCAGATATCAATGAATGTTGTCCAGATATCAATGAATGTTTGTTGTCCAGATATCAATGAATGTTTGTTGTCCAGATATCAATGAATGTTTGTTGTCCAGATATCAATGAATGTATGTTGTCCAGATATCAATGAATGTATGTTGTCCAGATATCAATGAATGTTTGTTGTCCAGATATCAATGAATGTTTGTTGTCCAGATATCAATGAATGTTTGTTGTCCAGATATCAATTAATGTTTGTTGTCCAGATATCAATGGGTGTTTGTTGTCCAGATATCAATGAATGTTTGTTGTCCAGATATCAATGAATGTTTGTTGTCCAGATATCAATGAATGTTGTCCAGATATCAATGAATGTTGTCCAGATATCAATGAATGTTGTCCAGATATCAATGAATGTTTGTTGTCCAGATATCAATGAATGTTGTCCAGATATCAATGAATGTTTGTTGTCCAGATATCAATGAATGTTGTCCAGATATCAATGAATGTTTGTTGTCCAGATATCAATGAATGTTTGTTGTCCAGATATCAATGAATGTTTGTTGTCCAGATATCAATGAATGTTGTCCAGATATCAATGAATGTTTGTTGTCCAGATATCAATGAATGTTTGTTGTCCAGATATCAATGAATGTTGTCCAGATATCAATGAATGTTTGTTGTCCAGATATCAATGAATGTTTGTTGTCCAGATATCAATGAATGTTGTCCAGATATCAATGAATGTTTGTTGTCCAGATATCAATGAATGTTGTCCAGATATCAATGAATGTTTGTTGTCCAGATATCAATGAATGTTTGTTATCCAGATATCAATGAATGTTTGTTGTCCAGATATCAATGAATGTATGTTGTCCAGATATCAATGAATATGTTTGTTGTCCAGATATCAATGAATGTTTGTTGTCCAGATATCAATGAATGTTTGTTGTCCAGATATCAATGAATGTTGTCCAGATATCAATGAATGTTTGTTGTCCAGATATCAATGAATGTTGTCCAGATATCAATGAATGTTTGTTGTCCAGATATCAATGAATGTTGTCCAGATATCAATGAATGTTGTTCAGATATCAATGAATGTTTGTTGTCCAGATATCAATGAATGTTTGTTGTCCAGATATCAATGAATGTTTGTTGTCCAGATATCAATAAATGTTGTCCAGATATCAATGAATGTTGTCCAGATATCAATGAATGTTGTCCAGATATCAAGAATGTTTGTTGTCCAGATATCAATGAATGTTTGTTGTCCAGATATCAATGAATGTTTGTTGTCCAGATATCAATGAATGTTTGTTGTCCAGATATCAATGAATGTTGTCCAGATATCAATGAATGTTGTCCAGATATCAATGAATGTTGTCCAGATATCAATGAATGTTGTACAGATATCAATGAATGTTTGTTGTCCAGATATCAATGAATGTTTGTTGTCCAGATATCAATGAATGTTTGCTGTCCAGATATCAATGAATGTTTGTTGTCCTGATATCAATGAATGTTGTCCAGATATCAATGAATGTTGTCCAGATATCAATGAATGTTTGTTGTCCAGATATCAATGAATGTTTGTTGTCCAGATATCAATGGATGTTTGTTGTCCAGATATCACTGAATGTTTGTTGTCCAGATATCAATGAATGTTTGTTGTCCAGATATCAATGAATGTTGTCCAGATATCAATGAATATGTTTGTTGTCCAGATATCAATGAATGTTTGTTGTCCAGATATCAATGAATGTTTGTTGTCCAGATATCAATGAATGTTTGTTGTCCAGATATCAATGAATGTTTGTTGTCCAGATATCAATGAATGTTTGTTGTCCAGATATCAATGGATGTTTGTTGTCCAGATATCAATGAATGTTTGTTGTCCAGATATCAATGGATGTTTGTTGTCCAGATATCAATGAATGTTTGTTGTCCAGATATCAATGAATGTTGTCCAGATATCAATGAATGTTTGTTGTCCAGATATCAATGAATGTTGTCCAGATATCAATGAATGTTTGTTGTCCAGATATCAATGAATGTTTGTTGTCCAGATATCAATGAATGTTGTCCAGATATCAATGAATGTTGTCCAGATATCAATGAATGTTTGTTGTCCAGATATCAATGAATGTTTGTTGTCCAGATATCAATGAATGTTTGTTGTCCAGATATCAATGAATGTTTGTTGTCCAGATATCAATGAATGTTTGTTGTCCAGATATCAATGGATGTTTGTTGTCCAGATATCAATGAATGTTTGTTGTCCAGATATCAATGAATGTTTGTTGTCCAGATATCAATGAATGTTTGTTGTCCAGATATCAATGAATGTTGTCCAGATATCAATGAATGTTTGTTGTCCAGATATCAATGAATGTTTGTTGTCCAGATATCAATGAATGTTTGTTGTCCAGATATCAATGAATGTTGTCCAGATATCAATGAATGTTTGTTGTCCAGATATCAATGAATGTTTGTTGTCCAGATATCAATGAATGTTTGTTGTCCAGATATCAATGAATATTAGTTGTCTAGATATCAATGAATGTTTGTTGTCCAGATATCAATGAATGTTTGTTGTCCAGATATCAATGAATGTTTGTTGTCCAGATATCAATGGATGTTTGTTGTCCAGATATCAATGAATGTTTGTTGTCCAGATATCAATGAATGTTTGTTGTCCAGATATCAATGAATGTTTGTTGTCCAGATATCAATGAATGTTGTCCAGATATCAATGAATGTTTGTTGTCCAGATATCAATGAATGTTTGTTGTCCAGATATCAATGAATGTTGTCCAGATATCAATGAATGTTGTCCAGATATCAATGAATGTTTGTTGTCCAGATATCAATGAATGTTTGTTGTCCAGATATAATGAATGTTTGTTGTCCAGATATCAATGAATGTTTGTTGTCCAGATATCAATGAATGTTTGTTGTCCAGATATCAATGGATGTTTGTTGTCCAGATATCAATGAATGTTTGTTGTCCAGATATCAATGAATGTTTGTTGTCCAGATATCAATGAATGTTTGTTGTCCAGATATCAATGAATGTTTGTTGTCCAGATATCAATGAATGTTTGTTGTCCAGATATCAATGAATGTTGTCCAGATATCAATGAATGTTTGTTGTCCAGATATCAATGAATGTTTGTCGTCCAGATATCAATGAATGTTGTCCAGATATCAATGAATGTTGTCCAGATATCAATGAATGTTTGTTGTCCAGATATCAATGAATGTTTGTTGTCCAGATATCAATGAATGTTTGTTGTCCAGATATCAATGAATGTTGTCCAGATATCAATGAATGTTTGTTGTCCAGATATCAATGAATGTTTGTTGTCCAGATATCAATGAATGTTTGTTGTCCAGATATCAATGAATGTTTTTTGTCCAGATATCAATGAATGTTTGTTGTCCAGATATCAATGAATGTTTGTTGTCCAGATATCAATGAATGTATGTTGTCCAGATATCAATAAATGTTTGTTGTCCAGATATCAATGAATGCGCCCATTTCCCAACTCTCTGCTATAACGGGCGATGCCAGAACACCATTGGAAGTTTCAGTTGTCAATGTAATCCAGGCTTTGTACTTGACTCTGAAAACATCAACTGCACAGGTAAGAGATGATATTTATAATCATCATATCATGATTTATCATCATTATCCTCCTTGTTGTGTGTGTGATATAACAGATATTGATGAGTGTTCCATCGCCCATGAGGTCTGTGTCAACGGAGTGTGTCTGAATACTCCAGGATCATTCCGCTGTAATTGCAATGAAGGATATGAGGACTCCATGATGATGCAGATGTGTATGGGTGAGTTGACCACACTTCACTGACTTTCTCTCTAAACTGACTTTATAGATTGAGAAAAAGGGGCATTTCCTCATTGTGCAAATAAAAGTTGCTGATGGCTTGCGCCATCTATCGAATCTCCAACCTGATTCAAGTAAAAATTCATTTTTGTTCTATTTTTCAGATTTATAGAGTTCCAAAGAAATCTTCCATCACTTCATCACAATTCTTTTATATAAAATGAAATAATTTAAGCATGAATTTTTCTTTTATATACAATACAAACTTCTACTGTCCTTACTGCGATGAAAAATATTGGGAGGGCTTGGTTCATCAGTTGTGAACCCTCCCAGCGGTTTCACCAATTTAATCTTACCAGACCGTTTCTTAGAACTTTAATACTGAATTGGATGATTCTGTTTATATATGCAGCATTAACCTTGTTGCATATCCAAATTATCATATCCTGGAGTAATCATAAGGTGATAACGTGCCATCTATATATAAGAAATGGAAGCATTATAAAGCACGGATGTTTCTTTTATATACAATACAAACTTCTACTGTCCTTACTGCAATGAAAATATATATTGGGAGAGCTTGGTTCATCAGTGGTGAACCCTCCCAGTGGTTTCTCCAATTTAATTTACCAGACCGCTTCTTAGAGCTCTAATACTGTATTGAATGAGTCTGCCTATATACGCACATTAATCTTGTTGCATAGCTATCCCAAAATTGATAAGTTGAATAATCACATGGAGTAATGTATTTTCAAAGATCAAAATTGTAAGATATTGATGAGACTGAGGTGGGGATGTAAGACTCAGTTTATTTAATTGCTGCAGTACATTGTCCTGGTGGGCTATGGTCACCAAGGCCTGTTCCAATGCTGGGTTTGTGGTCAGGTCTTGGAGGGTTGTTGTTGTCTGGTTATCATCGGTAAGGCTGTAGGAGGGGTTGTAGCAATGACAGGACATCTTTCGTTCGCCGCTCAAGGAGACAATAAAATAAAAATAGGATGAAGGGTAAGTGATAACTGCCACGTTGTATTAAAGCATTGCCGCGAAACAGTGGTCAATGGTCAAATACAATTTATATCCGTCATCTCTGTGGTGCCGTTTCTCTGATTAAATAATTAATTAAAAATAAACAAAAATTAAATAATTTGTACTGCTCCCGTGTACCATCGGTCGGCTACTTATTGACACACAACAATATGAAGCATTTCTTGTAGAGTATTTTATATTTATAGAAGTTGATAAGGCACAATTTGGATTATAGATTATGAACACAAGGTAATAAGACCAAATCCAAATAAATAAATAGTGTGTGACGTTTCGGTAACAGCGTTGTTACCATCCTCAGACAAAAGTACTGAATGAGAGAATTTTACCACAGCATACTGCAGCATGCTGTGGTAAAATTCTCTCATTCAGTACTTTTGTCTGAGGATGGTAACAACGCTGTTACCGAAACGTCACACACTATTTATTTATTTGGATTTGTTATTACCTTGTGTATATTTATAGAAGCTCTCAAGTATTTCTGTCTTACTTTTATACATTCTTTTTAAATTTCTGTTGAAGAACAGAAATCCTCAAAAGGTCATAAACACAAGGTAATAAAACCAAATACAAATAAATTGTGTGTAAAAAAAAAAGATGGCCCATGGGGGGAATTGAACCCACGACCTTCGCGTTATTAGCACGATGCTCTAACCAACTGAGCTAATGGGTCTCCTTGTCACACTATTTATTTGGATATGGTCTTATTTTACCTTGTGTTTATAATCTATAATCCAAATTGTGCCTTATCTCCTCTAAAGGTCATATTAACAAAAAAAGCGTACAAGAAACTATTCATAGCTTACAATTTTGTTCTTCTTTTGATAAAATCTCAAATTTATCTGCTAACAGCATAGATGGAAGAAGTCACTAGCATACCATTTCTGTATTAGACACTGCTGAGAAAACTATATGGATAAAATAATATATCAACTTTAACAAATTCTACATAAACAGAAAAAGATAGGTGCTATGGGAAGAAAAAGCTTTTATAGATCCCAGTTAAATATTTGAACATACAGTAGAACCTCCCTTTAAAGGACAATACCTAATTGCAGAGCCAAAGTGTTCTTTAGAGAGAGGTGTCCTCTTACTCGAGAGTTGCTAAATAATAAAAAAATTGTAATTTTGACAATGAAAATTGTCCTTTATAGAGAGGTGTCCCCTACTGGAGAGTTGATAAATAGTAAAAATGGTCATTTTGACTATGAAAACTGTCCTTTATAGAGAGGTGTCCTCTTACTGGAGAGTTGCTAAATAATAAAAATGCTAATTTTGACAATGAAAACTGTCCTTTATAGAGGTGTCTCTTACCGGAGAGTTGCTAAATAGTAAAAAATTGTAATTTTAACAATGAAAATTGTCCTTTATAGAGAGATGTCTTCTTACCAGAGGTTGCTAAGTAGTAAAAATTGTAATTTTGACAATGAAAACTGTCCTTTATAGAGAGGTGTTCCTCTTACTGGAGAGTTACTAAATAGTAAAAATGGTAATTTTGCAGTTTAAAACTGCCCTTTATAGAGAGGTACTAAATAGTAAAAATGGTAATTTTGACAATGAAAACTGTCCTTTGTAGAGAAGTGTCCTTTAGTGAAAGTGTCCTTTCATGGAGGTTCTACTCTATATGCAATACAATAGTTGTATAGTGGTCAAGTAAATTTAAAAATAATTTTATAATAAAACTTTGTTATAAAGGTATCCTGGGTTCTAGGACAAAAATGCACAATGTATAATAGGAATAGTGTCATATTTAGGAAATAAAAAAAGGTTATTTGGACTGTGTAATACAAGAAAAAATAGTGAAATAAATGAGAGAGATTAACAAAGCTTCATTTTGGTACAATTCTCAGGTCTATTTCTAACTTTCCACTTTCTTTGTTTCAGACACAAGGTAATATAAGACCAAATCCAAATGAATAAATAGTGTGTGATGTTTTGGTAACAATGCTGTTGTCGAAATGTCAAACACTATTTATTTATTTGTATTTTGTCTTATTACCTTGGGTTTAATCAATAATCCAAATTGTGCCTTATCTCCTTTGTTTCAGATATCAATGAATGTACGAGGAACAGAGGACTCTGCCGTGGGGGAACATGTGTGAACACTCCGGGCTCCTTCTTCTGCCAATGTCCTTCTGGCCATGAGCTTTCTACTTCTGGAGACGTGTGCAAAGGTTTGTAGTGGACACAATTGTTTCTGGAGACATGTGAAAATGTTATAGTGGACTTAATTGTATGCTTAGAGACATGTGAAATGTTATAGTGGACTTAATTGTATGCTTGGAGACGTGTGAAAATGTTATAGTGGACTTAATTGTATGCTTGGAGACATGTGAAAATGTTATAGTGGACTTAATTGTATGCTTGGAGACATGTGAAAATGTTATAGTGGACTTAATTGTATGCTTGGAGACATGTGAAAATGTTATAGTGGACTTAATTGTATGCTTGGAGACATGTGAAAATGTTATAGTGGACTTAATTGTATGCTTGGAGACATGTGAAAATGTTATAGTGGACTTAATTGTATGCTTGGAGACATGTGAAAATGTTATAGTGGACTTAATTGTATGCTTGGAGACATGTGAAAATGTTATAGTGGACTTAATTGTATGCTTGGAGACATGTGAAAATGTTATAGTGGACTTAATTGTATGCTTGGAGACATGTGAAAATGTTAGAGTGGACACAATTGTATGCTTGGAGTCATGTGAAAATGTTATAGTCAAATTAATTGTATGTGCTTGGAGACATGTGAAAATGTTATAGTGGACTTAATTGTATGCTTGGAGACATGTGAAAATGTTATAGTCAACTTAATTGTATGCTTGGAGACATGTGAAAATGTTATAGTCAGATTAATTGTATGTGCTTGGAGAACTGTGAAAATGTTATAGTCAACTTAATTGTATGCTTGGAGACATGTGAAAATGTTATAGTCAAATTAATTGTATGCTTGGAGATGTGTGAAAAGGTTTGTAGTGGATACTATTGTTTCTGGAGACATGTAAAAAATGTTATAACCAACTTAATTGTTTCTGCAGACATGTAAAAAATGTTATAACCAACTTAATTGTTTCTGGAGACATGTAAAAAAAATGTTATAGTCAACTTAATTGTTTCTGGAGACATGTGCAAATGTTATAGTGGACTTAATTATTTATGGAGACATGTGAAAATGCTATAGTGGACTTAATTGTATCTGGAGACATGTGAAAATGTTATAGTGGACTTAATTGTTTGCCTTGAATGAAGTTATACAAGTACGCAAGAGTTTATGTGCAAAAAGCAATTCTGGACATGTCATCTGCCTGGTAAGCGGAACACTGTGGGTTTGATTCCCATCCCTGGACACTTTTATTTTCACTCACATTACTCTTCACAATTCATCCTTTCATATTCCATCCCTAAGGATAGGTTAGTCGTTATTTCTCCTTAAATAATGAAAATTATGATTTTTCGTTCTGTGTGAAGAAAAATTTGAGGTAAAACTTGTTAAACATCAATCTTCTTTCTTATCTCCACTTAATCATATTAAGGTATCAAGCCTGTAATGCCTCCTTTTTAATAAATGCATTAAAATAATGTTTTTAAAATCTTTTCTGATTAGAACCTTCATGTTTACATCATTGGAAAAGCCATAACACCAGTTTTGGAACAGTTATACAACAGGTCAACAACCTACAAGAAAATAAGACCAAATCCAAATAATTTAATAATGTGTGATGTTTTGGCAATAGCTTTGTCACCATCATCAGACAAAAGAATAAATGAGAAAAAATATCACAGCAAGTTCTTAAATAGTACTGTTATTGTTTAAACAAGCACAAGGTGATAAGACCAAATCCAAATAAATAAATAGTGTGTGACGTTTCGGTAACAGCGTTGTTACCATCTTCCTACAAAAGTACTGAAGTCAAAAGTCATTCAGTACTTTTGTCTGAAGATGGTAACAACGCTGTTACCGAAACGTCACACACTATCTATTTATTTGGATTTGGTCTTATCACCTTGTGTTTATAATCTATAATCCAAATTGTGCCTTATCAGTGTTTAAACAAGATAACAGATAAGGAAAAATAGTTTTTTAAGACAACTTGAGAACACTACTATTTAATGACTTACTGTGATGGTAACAATGCTGTTACTGAAACATCACATACTATTAAATTATTTGGATTTGGTCTTATTTTCTTGTATTATACCTGTATACCACAGTTTCAAGCTATCCCATATCTAGCAAACCCGGCTATAGTGTCCATAGAGACCAGATCGAATGGCAGTAGGGATTCTGGCAATTCGCTCAACTCTCCATACTTCGGTCCTTTTGGGGTTTTGCTCATTTGACAGATGTTACAATTCTTAATGAAGGCATGAATATCTATTGACATTCCGCTCCAAAAGTATTGGGCGCAGATGATCCTAGTCAGTTGAGAAATTCCTGGATGGTTGAATTTCTGGTGAGCTTCTTTAAGAATTGTTATGAAATTGGTCAAATCTGCTAAAGAGTTTTTAGCTGGTGATGTTGTAAGGTTGATTTTAAACCAGAATACATTGTAATGACAATGATAATATTGATGAACAAAAAAGATAACACTCCTTTATAACAAATGCCTAAAATATACATTTAGGCCATAAGAACATATATATACAGTTGTAAATGATTAAGTACAATTCGGATTATAATTTAAAAGTACAACATAAGACCAAATTCAAAAAATTTTATACTCTAAATTTCCAATATATTTGTATTGTAAAATGACATTTGACAAGTTTTACCGCAAATGTTTCTTTTGAACGAAAATCAAAATTTATTTTAAGGAGAAATAACGACTATTTCTATCCTTAGGGATGAAGTATGAAAGGATGAATTGTGAAGAGTAATGATGAACGGAAAAATAAAAGTGTCCAGGGATGGGTAGCCTAGTGGACATGGTATCTGCCCGGTAAGAGGAACACTGTGGGTTCGATTCCCATCCCTGGACACTTTTATTTTTGCCGCTTATCATTACTCTTCACAATTCATCCTTTCATAATTCATCCCTAAGGATAGGAATAGTAGTTATTTCTCCTTAAAATAAATTACGATTTTTCGTTCAAAAGAAACATTTGTGGTAAAACTTGTCAAATGTTCTACAATCATAAGCCGCATTATATTGTATTATATTTCTATATATTATAATATAATACAATAAAACCCTTCTATAGTGAATCCCAATAGGACTGAAACATATGGTTCATTATAGCAATAGTTGACTGTATTATAAAATTAAAATGGGGATTATTTCATGTTCATTAATAAGGGAAGATTCGCTATATCCCAGGTTTGTTTTAGTGGAGTTTTACTGTATATTAATTTATTTAGATTTTTTTAATTAGCTTGTGATTAAGTTGTAAATTTTAAAACGAAAATTGCAATTATACCGCGAATGTTTCTTTTAAATGAAAAATCAAAATTTATTTTAAAGAGAAATAGCGATTATTTCTAACTTTGTGAATTGTGAAGAGTAATGATAAACGTAAAAATTAAAGGTGTCCAGGGATGGGAAACGAACCCACAGTGTTCCGCTTACCGGGCGTATCAATACACCCACCCTGTATATAGCATTTATTTACTATATATATTACAAATATAAGGTGTTTACAGATATTGACGAGTGCAGTCTCACCAGTGGTATCTGCTCCAATGGAATCTGTCTCAACATGATGGGTGCCTACCAGTGCATCTGTAACGAAGGCTTCAAGCAAACTACAGTCTTAACTAGCTGCGAAGGTAAGCCTAATTTTTTTATTTGATTTATTAATATGGTAAAAATGGGGAAATCTAATGCTACACATGACCAGTACAGAGCAGGAGGGACAAGCACCGGTTCTGTCCTCCCAAGAAAACAACAGTCTTTGATTTCCAGACTTGAGTCTGGCCATCTACAAACCATGACTTTCCGGAATGATTGCAAGGTTTTTCCACTATGTACTAAGTGCAATTCTCAACCTGCAACCCCAAAACACATAATTGACTGTATTGACTCATCCATTAATAAGCTCTACACCAGTGATTCTCAACCTTTTTTTTGTTGCGGCATTATTTTAAAGATTTGAAAATTTGGCGGCACAATTTTAGAATTTCGCGGCACACTTTTGCTAACTTGAATGCAAGAAAATTCAAATTATGTATCAATATTTCTATGCAAAATATAAGTAATATACATCTCTAACATTCAATTTGCTAATTTCGTTATTTTAAAAAGTAAAAAAATGAAAAAGAAAAAAAGAAAAACCAATACAAACGTGAACATAATCATATGACTAAAATTCGGCGGCACATTTTTAGAATTTCGCGGCACACAAAATTACCGCGGCACAATGGTTGAGAATCACTGCTCTACACATCCTCAAGCAGACACCATCAACAAGCTCTACAAGTTTTATATCCTGATATGATTTTTGAGAGGAGATAAGAAAGAAGATTAATATGGTACAATTTTGATTATAGATTATAAACACAAGGTAATAAGACTAATTCCAAATAAATAAATAGTGTGTGATGTTTTGTTAACAGCATTCTATATACAGTTACGAGCGTCATGGCCTCTGTCACGGTTTGCCGGCGCCCTCCTATTGGTCGGCTACGATCACGCCACCTTTGCCCCCCCCCCCCCCCCCCCCCATCATTTGGGGCCGCCAATGCGCGAGACACTTCTGTCACCGTTTGCTTTTGGTTCAGTGGTAGAATGCTCGCCTGCCACGCGGGCACCCCGGGTTCGATTCCCGGCCGATGGTTTGGGGCGGGACGTTTCACAAGAGTGACATCTACGGCGCCAATTTATAATTGTAACGAATAGTATTTGAATAAAAGCATTTAATCGGGTAAACCCCGGGCGTTGCCCGGGTCATTCAGCTAATTATTACCTAAGTATCAGATACTATTTATTCATTTGGATTTGTGGTTTCAATACCTAGTATTTCATTTATGGTACTTAGAGGAATAGCAAGAGCCAAATCCAATAAAACTTTGTTTCACACTTCTCTACTGGAATATATATCAAAAGCCTGCTATAAGCAGGATAGCTTTAATACAGGGAATCAAAATAAAGTGAATTGAAAACAGAAGAAATAAAATAAAAAGTGGGATACCATTTATTTTTTATCCCTAGTACATGTGGTCCAGGCCATGCTAATCATGGCGGATAGTAGTTGGCGACTGTTTTTACTGAAAGTGCACCACATATCTACACATGTGAAAAGCAGTTTGACTTTTTCTCTTCAAGTGTGCCAAAATTCCATTTGGTTACTTGCACGCACTGGTTTACATAGTAATAATAATTTCTTAGGTCCATCGAAGTCTATCAAAAATGATTAGGTGCAATTTGGATATTAGATTTAAAAGCATAAGGTAATAAGACCAAATCCAAATAAATTAATAATGTGTATTGAATTTGGTCTTAAACCTTGTGTTTTTAACCTATAATCCCAATTGTACCCAATCATGAATTGTGTGACTTTTTTAGAGATCATATGCTTAATGTCTTATGTGTGTATGTGGCTATGACAATGTGTAAAATTGAATTATATTTCTACATGTGTACATGTTTCAATTCTTATCATAGCGATACCTGTTCTGTTTAAAATTGGTGCATAAACTGTTAGTTTTATTGTACTTGTAGTTGAACTACATTGCTGATGTGCTTTCAAAAAAAAAAAAGGCCACAAGAGAACCTTTGCCACTTGGAATAATAAATTTACTTTTAAAGAAATAAAGACATTAACCAAATAAAAAACAAGAACTAGAAGATACTATATAAGCACAGCTGGTGCAATGGAGTGGACCAAGGTGGAGCTCTGAACCTCAGACAGCACCAAACAACAGTAACAAGATTTAAAACAGGCCATCTGTTGACTTTGCTTAGAATTATTAATGAAACTGATTCCAATAATTATTAATTAAACATTATATTTATTGATTAACAAGAGAGGTAACAAAATATAAAAAGGAAACTTATATTGAAAACAAAGGAACTCTTTTTTCATTGTTTTTTAGCACCTATTTTCCCGTGAGCTTACACACACTCTGTGGTAACAAATAATTAAAATAGGTACAACACACGCTCCCCTGTGTGTAAGCCCTAATCAGCAAGTCCAAGGCTATCTGCACATTTCCGTAGTTTGTCCTTAGGTAGACTCTTCGTTAGTATATCCGCCTCCATGTCTTCACTTTTAGTGTATTCCAGCTTGATTCCATTTTGAATTTCCTCTTTCACAAAATAATACTTTCGGTTTATGTGCTTTGTTCGTGAAGTAATCTTGTCAGATTGTATCCAGTTTATTGCAGCCTGGCTGTCACTTTTCAAGGTAATTGGGAAAGTTAAATTTTCACAAAGTTCTTCTAGTAATCCCTTTAACCATAATACTTCTGAAATGCCTTCACATATTGAAATAAGTTCTGCTTCACATGTAGACAAGGCTACTAAATTTTGCTTTCAACTTCTCCAGTTTATTAAGTTGTTGCCAAGTTTGACTGTATAGCCTGAATAGGATTTTGCGTCTCGGGTTGTGCACCAGCTCGCATCAGTACTTATTGTGATATTGTTGTCTTTTGACTTATATGCCAACATGTTATCTCTTGTTCCCTTCAGATATCTATAAATCCTTTTAACTCCAGTTAAGTGTATTTCTCTTGGATCATTACTATACTGTGATAAATTGCTGACGTTGAAGGATATGTCCGGTCGAGTACCCGTAGAGAGGTACATTAGTGATCCAATCATTTCCTGGTATACAGTTTTATCTACTGGCTTAGAGTCCAAATATTCATCCAAATTTTGATTTTGATCTCCAGGTGTCTGCACACTGTTGCATTCTTCCAGTCCAAATCTGTGAAGAATTGTATCAATATAATGAGTCTGAGATAGATAAAATCCATCTTCTTCCCTTTTTATTTCAATTCCAATAAATGGTTCGCTATCTTTCTTTTCTGTTAGAGTAACATATTTTTCTATTTCTGAGGCTAGGTTGTCATTAATTTCCTTACTAGTTCCAGCAATGATGAGATCATCTACATATAGACCCAGTATTGCATACTCTTCTCCTCTCTGGAGTTTATAGACACATGGATCACATTTGGTTCTAATCATTCCCAACTGGTATAAAATTTCATTGATCTTTTTGTTCCAACATTTTCCTGATTGTGGTAGACCATACAGGCTTTTTTCCAATTTACACACTTTGTTTTCTTCTCCTTTTTGTATAAAACCATCTGGTTGTCTCATGTATACTGTCTCTTTTAACTCACCATAGAGATAAGCTGTCTTCACATCATAAGTCTTTATGGTTAAATTCTGTTGTGTTGCAAGAGCTACTATTGTTCGCAAGCTTTCCTTTTTGAGTACAGGTGAAAAAGATTCCTTATAGTCCACACCATATCTTTGATTGCATCCAACAGCAACCAGTCTGGCCTTTCGTTTATATATGCCGTCACTTGGTGTTTTCTTCGTACTGTAGACCCATTTACTATTGATGACTTTCATACCATTTTCCCTTGGTACTAGTGTCCATACTTTATGTTTCTCTATCTCACTGAGCTCTTCTTCCATTGCTTTGTGCCATTCATTTCTTTCTCCACTATCCATTGCTTCTTTAAAGTTCTCCGGAATATAATGATCAATTTCCATAATTAAGTTTGCATTATTCCTATCCTTTATTCTTTGTGAGCGTCGAACTCCTTCTTCAATCAATTTCCTTTCTTGTTCTTCAAGTCTTGCTTTGTGCCGTTCTTCTAAGATGCTCTTTGTTTCTCCTTTCTTTCTTCCTCCTTTTACACATCTTTCCTGTATCGGTTCAGTTTGTGATGAGTCATTTTCACAGTCACCACCTAGTTTTACTGAAGTATCCTCCTGAGACTTCATTTTACTCTCTGTGACAGGATTGTCTTCTTTTAAGATAAGAAAGTCTTCAGCAACTATTTCTTCACAATTTCCTTTATATGTCAAATTATCACAATTAGTATCTTCCAGAATATCATTTGCATAATCAATTCCTCTCTTATCTTCACTAAATTTTACTGATCTGACTTCATGGATTCTTTTTGTCATTATATCATATATTTTGTAGGCTTTTCTTTTAATGGAATAACCAATAAATATTCCCTTTCTACCCTTTGGTGAAAACTTGTTTCTTCTTGGTTTGCTCTCAAGCCAATGTGTCAAACATCCAAATATTCGAATGTGTTTGACCGATGGTTTCCTGCCATTCCATCTCTGCATAGGGGTATTTTGCTTGATAGACCTGTGGGGTGTACAATTCTTAATGTATGCAGCTGTAGCAATTGCCTCTGCCCAAAACATCATGGGTAATTTTGAGTCAATTAGTAAGGTTCTCGCTGTATCTATAAGAGTCCTATTCACTCTCTCTGCGACTCCATTACTTTGTGGTGAGTATGTGGTGGTAAGTTGGTGATGGATCCCACTTCTCTTGAAAAGTCCTTCAAATCTAGAGTTACAAAATTCAGTTCCATTGTCCGTTCTTACATCTTTTATTCTAAGACTTAATTCGTTTTCGGCTCTTGCTTTAAATTCTTCAAATCTTTCAAAGGTCTCATCTTTAGATCTCAGGAAATATACAAAGATTCTTCTACTGTAATCATCTACTATAACAAGGAAATACTTAGATCCTCCTAAAGATTGACATGGCATTGGTCCACATAAATCCATATGAATCAACTGCAGGGGCTTAACTGTATAATTATCTGTAATATTATATGGCTTCTGCACCAGTTTTCCCATTATGCATGCTTCGCACTCTGGTAACCTTTCGAATTTTAGATCCAATCCTCTTACAATATGTCCTTGAATCATTTTTTTCATGTATTCTTCATTTATATGGTTTAATCTCTTATGCCATAAACTTATATTGCTATTTTTATTTGATAAATGTGTATTTATAACCATGACATTTTCATTTTTTGCTATTGGTACATTTCTTTGTTTTGTTTCCATCATAAACATTCTATCTTTAATATATGCTTCAGCAACTAAATCATTCCCTTCATTATAAATTTTTGCTCCATCCTTATTGAAAATAACTGAATTTCCTTTGTTGACTAATTCGTATACTGACAAGAAATTATTCCTTAAACTTGGTACATGTAAGATATCTTTGATGCGAATATTTTCTTGGCCTTCACTTGTGCATGTAGTAAGTCTCATATCTCCTTTGGCTATGGCTTGGGTAGTTTTGCCCTTTTCAGCTAGGTTGATTTCACTTTCATAATCTACCACATTTTCCATCAAAGTTAGGTTTGGGGTTAAATGTGCGGTGCATCCTGAATCTATACACCATATTTGTCTATCATTTCTCTCATCTGGTGAATCTTCAATTTCTTTTACATATGTTTCAAATGCTTGCTCATTAATTCCACTTTTCATAGTATCCACTAGGTTATTTGAATGTTCCCTACTGTATTTGTGATTTCTATAACCAGGATTCCATTTCTTTTGGTATCCTTGTTTCTGTTTATCTCGAAACCAGCAATCATTAGCTAGATGTCCCTTTTTATTACAAACAAAACATCTTTTTGGCTGAGATTTTTGAACTTTTCTATCTTTAATTCTGTATGCTTGTTCATGCCCATTCTCAACCGGTTGATTTAATCTCATATTTCTTCTTGACTCCTCTTCTCTTAGAGTTTGTTGAATCTCTTCAATTGTTGCCTCTCTCTTTGATCGTAAGACAATAGCAATATTTTCATACCTTGGATGTATGCCTCTGACAATATGAAATGAAAGTTCTCTTGAGGAAAATTGATGCCCTAATGATGAACTTCTAGCAGCAATATTTTTTGCCCTTGTTATATATTCATCTACAGTTTCATTATCTTTCATTCTAATGTTCTTTAATTCTAAGCCTATATCAATAATTTTATCTTCCAAATTGCCTGTGTATGTTTTTCTCAGTGAGTCCCATACTTTCTTAGCATTTGTTTCTCCTATGAACATTCCAGCTTGTTCATTTGTCAACGTAGTGATGATTATCCCAAAAGCTTCATCATTTTTATCACTCCAAATCTCCCAAGAACTTTTGTCTTCCATATCAGGTTCTGGATCTGAAATTACACATTTAAATAATTTTCTTCCTCTCAGAACTGCGCCGATTTTCAACGCCCATATTTGATAATTATTTCCTGTTAATGGTTCAATTTTTGTTTGGGATAAAACATTATATTCAGCCATTTTAGTCTTTTGAGCTAATATAAACAAACCAATATATAAAATAAAACAAATATATATTTTAAATTTATTTAAATATTGGGTAGCTTTTAAACATGCAATATATAGATATAATTTAACTTAATCTATATAAATACCTTTAATCTTCTTATAAGTGCTTCAGTTTACGATCAGAATAAACTTCTTGCTTAATCTTCAGATTAAATATTTTCGTTTTTGAGCTTTATATCAATAAACCACGCTCTGCTACCAATTGTTGACTTTGCTTAGAATTATTAATGAAACTGATTCCAATAATTATTAATTAAACATTATATTTATTGATTAACAAGAGAGGTAACAAAATATAAAAAGGAAACTTATATTGAAAACAAAGGAACTCTTTTTTCATTGTTTTTTAGCGCCTATTTTCCCGTGAGCTTACACACACTCTGTGGTAACAAATAATTAAAATAGGTACAACACCATCTCAAGCCATTAAAGATAGAAAATAATAATAAAATATAAACCACTTGCCCAAAATATAGCTTGGGGCACCTGCAGCTCCAGAACACATTTTAGCTTGCATTAGATGTGCTGAATAGGACCTTTGGGAGAGGCCGCTGCTTATCATAAAACAGCTAGAGGAGCATAACTCATGGAATTCGTGTAATTTTTACAGAAGAAGATAAGAAACAACATCAACATAATATAAAGTTAAGCATGCTGCTCATAGATATAGTGACAATTAAAAAATATTTATTGACATCATTATCAAATACATAGGTGCATAGTGCCTACAATTAATATAGATGATTATGCAAAAAATTACAATGAAAAGATGATATTTAAAATTAACATATAAATGCTATTTTAAACATAAATTAAACAAGATGTATTAGCGGTCATCTGTTTTGGTAAATTGAAACTATTTTACAGTGCATCGTTTCTTTTCAAGTAAAATAATTTTTTACTGCTTTTATTGCAATGATAAAAATATTGAGAGGATCTGGTTCATCAGTGGTGAATCCTCCCAGTACAGTATGGAAGATTAAACTGATGAAGCTTCTGGGAGGGTTCCCCACTGATGAGTCAGGCCCTTCATTTTTTGTTTGTTATAAATGTAATAATCTTCTTCTTTCTTATCTTCATTCAATCATATTAGGGTATCAAGCATGTAGAGTTGACAACAATCATGACTGGGTGAAGTAGAATGCGTCTGCTTTTGTCAATTAAGACTGGGAGCTCTACTCAGTGGCTGGCCGACTTAGCACCAAAAGAAATGGCTGCCTCTGACATGAGGAACAGACGCCATGTGTAGTCGCTTCTAACATGGAGTACAGACTCATCTTGTATCCCTGGATTAGGAGCCCTTACAGGGTACTATCAGCCGGGCCAGCTGAACCCAGGTTTTTTAGCAAGCTTGTTACTGCTCCCCCTCCTATTTTTTCATATGGGCTTGGGACCAGCAAAGGTGGAGTTAAATGTAATGGCAGTAGAAAATTATTTTATTTGAAATGAAACATACACTCTGTAAAATAGTTTCAACTTCCCATATAAATGCTATGTATATATCCCATATAAATGATTATGTACTTGGAAACATTGCCACCAAAGTAGAGTATAATAGGATATCACCTAAAAAGGTCTCCAGTGAAATATTGAAATACCAATTTCTTGAAAATTCAAAATGTGCCTCTCACAAAAATAACCTTTATTTTTAAATAGAATTTTGGACATCTAGCAAATATCTGTGAATCAATACATAATATTTGTCTCCTTTCTGTTTTTGTTTAAATGAACTCTAATGTTTGTCCAGATATCAATGAATGTGACAACCGCAATGCCAACTGCCAGGATATATGTGTCAACACAGCTGGGAGTTACAAGTGTGACTGTAAACCTGGTTTCATGTTGTTGCCTGATGGTATATCATGTGGAGGTAAGTTCTTTCAACAACTTTTGTAAGAAGATATTGTTTACTACTTTCTCTCCTTGTGTAATAAATTGGCTCTTTATAGAAAAGGAACATAGTATTGATCATTGAGGTAGTGTCTCTTTCTAATACATGTAGTACAGGCCATGATAATCATGGTGGGTAGAAGAAGATGACTGCTTTTACTGTAAGTGCACCACATGTATACACATGTGAAAAGAGTTCGACTTTGCACTTACAAATGTACCAGAGCCCCTTTTGGTTACTTACACTCGCTGGGGGGTTGGACTTTTGCAAGAATCGGGAGCCATTGGAGCATTTTTTTTTTAATCAGAAAAAAGTGCCCAATGCGGGAATCGAACCCGGGTTGTAGCGGTCGAAAACCAATAGTTTAGACCATCCTTCCACTGACCCCCCAACTTGTCTCTTTATTGAATGACCAAATAGTTTTGATCATTGAGGTAGTGTCTCTTTAAGAGGCAATCACTTTTTTTAGAAGAATTGTTTGGAATTTTTCAGTTTTAGAATTTTGATAATAGCAGTCTAGCTATTTATGTATGCCATCTTTATTATTTTCTTGTTGCTTATAGAGTAGAAATACCTATCTGTAAAGAACAACACCTAGTTGCATAGCTAAGGTGTTCATTAAAGATAGGCATCCTCTTACCGGAGTGCAACCAATTAGTAAAAATGGTTTATTTGGTGATGTAAACTGTCCTTTGTATAGAGGTATCATGTCAGCATGAGTCTCCTTTCATGGAGGTTGTTGCGTGATTGTTCAATAAATACTCATGGACAAAACTTGAGGAAGTTGTACCTTGAGCATGTATATCAGGATTCAAACAATAACTCTGAAATATACACTCATGGACAAAACTTAAGTGGGGTTGGACTTTTTCAAGAATCGGGGGCCATTGGAGCATTTTCTTTTTTTTTTTTAATAAGAAAAAAAGTGCCCAATGCGGGAATTGAACCTGGGTCCTAACGGTCGAAACCTAACGGTTCAGACCATCCTTCCACCGATCCCCTATATATTCCCTTATCCACCACATGGAGGTGACAGTCAGACTTAGTCATGTCTAACTTCCTCTATTAAAAAAAATGTCATCACCAAGAGTGCATGGTTACAGATTTGGATGAGTGCAAGCTGGACATATGCAAAGGTGGTAAATGCACCAATACCCTGGGATCCTACAGCTGCCATTGTACCAACGGGGTCATGCCATCCCCTGACGGGAAAACCTGTGTAGGTAGGCTGTTCCTTTACTCTTCTATTCTACCATCTTTGTATTCTCCTTGTGTTACTTCACACTTTAACATCTCTCTTATCTGATAGGGCATAATTTAGATTATAGATTATAAACACAAGGAAACAAGACCAAATATAAATAATTAAATAGTGTGATGTTTCGATAACAGCATTGTTACCATCTTTAGACAAAAGTACTCATTCAGTATGATAAAGCACAATTTGGAATATAGATTATAATATAAGAAAATAAGACCTAATCCAAATAATTTAATAGTGTGTGACGTTTCGGCAACAGCATTTTCACCATCATCAGACAAGACTAAATTCTTGAACAAGTTTTATTCTTGTCTGATGATGGTGACAATGCTGTTGCCGAAACGTCACACACTTTTAAAATATTTGGATTAGGTCTTATTTTCTTGTATCATACTCATTCAGTAATTCAGTAATTTTTTTCTTATTCAGTACTTTTGTCTGTCGCACACCATCTATGTATTTGGAATTGGTCTTATTACCTTATATTTATCTCTTTTTTCTGATATTAAAGTTTAGGAATGCAGCTACAAAACAGTTTTTTAAATATTATTTTACATCTGTTTTTAATATTTCAGAAATAAACAGCATCAAACAACACTAACAAGATTTAGAACAGGCTATTTCAAGCTATTGAAAATAGAAAATAACAACAAAATCTACCCCACTTGTCCAAATTATAGCTTGGCACCTGCAGCTCCAGAACATATTTTGGCTTGCATTAGATGCACTAAACAGGACCTTTGATAGAGGCAGCTGCTTATCATAAAATAGCTCGAGGAGCATGGAACTTGTGTAATCTTGGCACAAGAGGATAAGCTTGAGTCTTTTGATGGTGTCTGCCAGGGAAGAGTAGAGCTCATCAATGGATGAATCAATAGAGTAAATATTGTGTTTTGGGGTTGCAGGTTGACACTTAGTACATAGTGGGAAAACCTTGCAACCATTCTGGAAAGTTATAGTCCGTAGATAACAAGACTTAAGTCTGGAAATCAAAGATTGCTGTTCTCTTGGGAAGACAGAACCAGTGCTTGTCCCTCCTGCTCTGTACCAGTCATGTGCAGCATTAGATTTCAATTCCTGCAGGCATTTGTTCTTATTACCTTGTAATATGTAGTGAAATTCTTGCAGTCTTCATTCATTATAATTCTCTACATCAGCTTTGTGTTGTCCTATTGAAAAAGTTTTGTGGGTGCCCAGATATAGACGAATGCAGCGTCACCCCCCATATCTGCCATAGTGGTATCTGCTCCAACACCCCTGGTTCCTACATCTGCCACTGTAACCCCGGCTTCTCATCTAAACCTCCAGATGATCCTGCATGCAAAGGTATAAACACAAACACGCATGTAACCAGATCACACAACATGTGTGTTTGCTGTTAGATGAGGATGAATGTGAAATGGGAACTGCCGTCTGTGATGTGAACGCTGAATGCATCAACACTGTCGGGTCCTATGACTGCAAGTGTAAGCCCGGCTTCAGAGGAGATGGACAAACCTGCAGAGGTAAGTCAAACTTACACACATATTGAAGAAGAAACAAGTTGGAGAGAAGAGTTTCTTTTATAAGAGTTTGATTGTACAAGCTTTCAGGCAAGATGTCCTTTAATGAGTAAAAAAAAATTTTTATAAGAAAGACATCTTGCCCGAAAACTTGTACGATCGTCCTCTTATAAAAGAAGCTAGTCTCCCCGACTTGTATTTCTTCCATTACCAATATGGACAACCAAATCAACTTTTATAAATTTCAAAATTTAACGACATTCTATATATTTATTATATTATTTTTAATATAATAATTTTAGTATTATATATATATAATATTTTGAATATATAAGAAATAAAATAACCTTTAAATATTCTTTAAAAAAAAAAAAAAAGGAGATTATTGTGGTCTTATATACATATTGTCTGAACCCTTTTTTACATATAAGACAAATTTGAACTCTTTTTGACACATATCTTCTTTTTCTTCTTCTTTCTTATCTCCACACTGGGTGAAGTAGAATGTGTCTGCCATTGTCATTTAGACTGGGAGCACTACTCAGTGGCAGGCCGACTTAGCTCAAAAAGAAATGGCCGCCTCTGACATGAGGAACAGA
Organism: Cordylochernes scorpioides; assembly: GCA_030710605.1. Lineage (NCBI taxonomy): Eukaryota > Metazoa > Arthropoda > Arachnida > Pseudoscorpiones > Chernetidae > Cordylochernes > Cordylochernes scorpioides. The sequence continues at coordinate 136,523,844 of CP092864.1, read as the reverse complement.
CGCCATGTGCAGCTGCTCCTAACATGGAGTACAAACGCTGCTCATCCTGTATCCCTGGATTAGGAGCCCTTACAGGGTACTATCAGCCGGGCCAGCTGAACCCAGGTTTTTTAGTGAGCTTGTTACTGCTCCTCCTCCTCCTTTTTCATCCGGGCTTGGGACCGGCAAAGGCAAAGTTGCAATGATAAATTAATGAGAGAACCTAGCTCATCAGTGGTGAACCCTCCCAGTTAATATTTCATAACGCTATATTATTGAATTAGGCTGTTATGCTTGTGTCCTCTAATAGAGGTACTACTATATATATAAATTTGACACCTATTTTTATCAAAAATTTAGAAAAGTAAGGTACAGTATAACCTCTTCAATTTAACTGTCTTTAATTTAACACCTATTTTAATTCAACCATTTTTTTCAAATCCTAATAAGGATATTTTTATTTTAGCTTAACCAACTATAATTCAACACTTTAAAATCTATGAAATTTATCTTTATGACTTTTTATAACTATACATTAGGGGATAATAAAAAAAAAATATATATATATATAATTATAATTCAACACTGACACTTTAATTCAACTGAAAAATTCGGATCTCTTGTGGTGTTGAATTAAAGAAGAAGTTAAATTGTATATTTCTCTACTAAACCATAAGGTAATAAGACCAAATCTAAATAAATAAATAGTGTGTGATAATGCACAATTTGGATTATTCTATATACAGTTACGAGCGTCATGCGTTCTTCATCTCTTAATTCTTCAGTTTTCATATCTGTCACCGTTTGCTTTTTTTTTGGAATGGCGCTCTCCTATTGGTTGGCTACGGTCACGCCACCTTTGCCCCCCCCACTCGCCATTTCGTCTTTGTAACTATTGTGTTGGAGCGGGTCGCTCCCTAAATAAATGCATATATTAGATAATAACCAAATGGAATCCTCTCTTTCTTTTTCCCAGTAAGAGACGCCTACGGAAGCCAACAGTACATAGACAGATAAAGCACATAGGCTATAGTTATTAACTAACATATGCATTTATTTAAGGCGCCAAATTATAATTGTAACAAATAGTATTTGAATCAAAACATTTAATCGGGTAAAACACGGGCGTTGCCCGGGTCATTCGGCTAGTAGTTTATAAACATAAGGTAATAAGACCAAAATTTACACACTATTTATTTATTTGGATATGGTCTTATTACCTTGTGTTTAAATTCTGTGTGATATTTGGTAACAACGTTGTTATCAAAACATCACACACTATTTATTTATTTGGATTTGGTCTTATTATCTTTTGTTTATAATCTAAAATCCAAATTGTGCCTTATCTACTTAACCATTTGCGGTGTCATTGGAGACCCGCTGTTGATTCTCTACCAAACTCTGCAGTGGTGGTAGAGGCGCCATATTCATTGTACATAGTGTTATGCATATATATATATATATATATACAGTAGAACCTCCCTTTAGTGGACACCCTGCTAGCGGGTTCACAAAGGACAGTTTTCATTTGGAAAATTACCATTTTTACAATTTAGCAACTCTCCGGTAAGAGGACACCTCTCCCTAAAGGACACTTTGGCTCTGCAATTAGGTGATGTCCTTTACAGGGAGGTTCTACTGTATATAATTATCATTTTAAAATAGTGCAGACTGTTCACTTTTGCATGTATTGATAAAATATCAATAAATTATTTTAATTGTCAAATTGTCTACTTAACCATGTTGAGAAGAGCAATATTGTTGCAGATATCAACGAATGTCTTCGAGACAATGGTGGATGTGACACGGACGCAGCCTGTATCAACACAGAGGGTTCTTTCAAATGTGCCTGCGATGAAGGCTTTACAGGGGATGGTCTCTCCTGCAGAGGTGAAGTATTCCACACTTTGTGACGGCTCAGAAACTGATGATCTTGTTGGCAGATATTGATGAGTGCAGCATTAACCCAGCTCTCTGCGACAACGGACAATGCATCAACTATCCTGGAGGTTATCGTTGCGAGTGCGACATGGGATTTGTACCTGAGGAAAAAGACCACATTTGTGTCGGTAATTATCCATGAAAATAACACAGAATTGTGAAATAAAGTAACATCACCCAATCCAAATACTATATATACACTCATGGGCAAAACTTTTATCTTTTAGCATGTTTTTTTTTTTCTTATCCCTAGTACACATGGTACAGGCCATGATAATCATGTTGGGTAGAAGTAGGCAACTGCTTTTACTGTAAGAGCACCACATGTTCACCCATGTGATAAGCAGTTCGACTTTGCATTTAAAAATATGCCAGGGCTCCGTTTGGTTTAGCATGTATATCGGGATTCAGACAATAAATCTGAAAGATACACTCATGGACAAAACATAAGGAAGTTGTACCTTTTAGCATGTATATCGAGATTCAGACAATAACTCTGAAAGATACACTCATGGACAAAACTTAAGGAAGTTGTACCTTTTAGCATGTATATCGGAATTCAGACAATAACTCTGAAAGATATTACAGTGACCTTTATTGAAGACAATGGATAACCAAGTGTGAACAAAATTGCATCTGTCTCCAAAAAAAAAATTAGATGATTAGTGGCATCAAAGGCTTTACACTTCCTTAAGTTTTGTCCATGAGCGTATTTAGCTATTCTGAATCTCTTTTATCAAAACAAATTCTAAAGATTCAATATGTATTAAATATGTCTATGAGTGTATTTATTTGGATTTTTGGGCTTGTTACCTTATTAATAATAAAAAGAGGCATCTCCTTATTGTGCAACTGAAATGCAACTGATTAATAAAGAATAGGTATTTGACCAATTCTGGAATAATTAAAAATCAACGAATAGTTGATATTTATTCTGATAGATGGCGCAAGCCATCAACAAATTTCAGTTGCATGATAAGAAGATGCCTTTTTTTTTTTCTTAATACAGTAAAACCCCTCTATAGTGAACCCCATTGGGACGGGACTTTTGGTTCACTATAGCCACGGTTTGGGTATTTAATTTTTTTTTGAGGATATAATTAAAGGGCATGCGCAAAAAAAAAAAAAAAAAGGCTACCTCTTAATATTGGCTGCTTTTTTCCCCCTAAATTAACCTATTTCTATATATTAAAGCTGTATATTAAAATAAAAACAAAATCATGTGAAAATATTGCCTTTTTGATCAGTTCCTCTGATAATTTAATTAGTATAAATGCAACCTGCCCCCCATATGTCAAAAAAATCCAAGAAAAGTTAAACTTATATATAAAAATTAAATAAAAACTTTATTAATAATATTTTAAAAGGTATAACAATATATTTTATATAAATAAATATTATATTACAATATAGGATACAAAGGCTTACTTGAAGAAGTCTGTTATTTTTTTCTGCTTTAACATATTCCTCAAAAATTTGGTTTCATATCTAGCAAAGAAATCTTCATTTTTTTAAATGAAGCCTAGCTTGTACTAACCATAATGACACTGACGATAGCGGCAATAGTTGGGATTGATTCCTCTTTGTAGCATTTTTTTTTATAGTCTTCTTTTTTGCCCCATATCGTAGAAATGCTACTTTTGCTCATTTTCATTTTCTTCCGAAGTTCCGCTTGCGATGTACCACTCTCAATAGCTTTTATGATGGTTAATTTCTTTTCAAGTGATATCTTGGTACGAGCGACTTTTTCTTTGGCACTTCCATTATCTTTTAAAACTGGTTTTAATAATTTAAATCATGTTTTAAGGAATTTTCCTAATGTAGAGTTAAGAAATTTAGTTTTCAATAAGGCATGAAAAATTTATAAAAGGGCGCAGTATAAAAATAGAACGTAAATAAAAACACCCAATGTCGCTAAATTCTTTGTTTTGAATTGCGATCTGTGAGCTAGAGCTCACACAAAATTTTAATTAGTTTTGAAAATTATAATTTTGGAATTAAAATTAGAAGTTCGTTATAAGCATGTTATTTTTGATAGAATTTAATATTTTGGGACCAAAATTGGGTTCGTTATAGCGATAGTTCGCTAGTTTGAAAATTGAAAAGTTCGTTATAATGATGGTAATTTTAATGGAATGGAATTGGGATTTTTGATGGGTTCGTTATAAGGGAAGGTTCGTTATATCCATGGTTCGTCTTAGCGGGGTTTTACTGTATATGAACCATATCCCAGTACAATATCATATTTGTACTATTTTCCCACATTGTTACCCTATGTTTGTTAGCTATATAAATACATATTTACATATGATTCTAATGTTTGATGTTCCAGACATTGACGAATGCACCATGTTCCACAACATCTGTGTATTTGGACAATGTGAGAATCTATTTGGAATGTTCCGGTGCATCTGTAATGTTGGTTATCAGCTGGACTCCTCTGGAGGCAACTGTACTGGTGAGTATTGTACTCCTTGTATTGTACCATTCTTATAATACAAATATACAGTTAAACCTGTCTATAGCGTCCCCTCTTGGAACTCACCAAAATAGGGTGCTATAGACAGGTCACTTTTAATGTAAATATCTCATTGTACTACGTATTTAAAATTGGGTGCTATAGAGAGGGAGGTGCTATTTAGAGGGGGCACTATAGACAGGTTTTACTGTATAAGAAATGGAAACATTAAAGCACGAATGTTTCTTTTTTAAATATAAACTTCTACTGTTCTTACTGCAATTAAAAAATATAGGGAGGGCTTGGTTGATAAGCCAAGTGATGAGCCAGTGTTATCATCATGTGTTACTGAATGTGCAGATACTGATGAATGTGAGAACCCGGAGATATGTCAATATGGCACCTGCATCAATACTCTTGGTTCCTTCATGTGCCATTGTCCACCACACTACCAGCTCACACCGTCCAAGACAGCCTGTGTGGGTAAGTCCTGGTATACTGACTTATCTAGGTATTGATTCCTTAACAACAAGGTAAAATAAATGATATTTTGATCCAATATATGGTAAAATAAATGATATTTCAATCCAATATAGGGTAAAATAAATGATATTTTGATCCAAGATACAGTAAAATAAATGATATTTTGATCCAATATAGGGTAAAATAAATGATATTTTGATTCAATATACGGTAAAATAAATGATATTTTGATCCAATATACGGTAAAATAAATTATATTTTGATCCAATATACGGTAAAATAAATGATATTTTGATCCAATATAGGGTAAAATAAATGATATTTTGATCCAATATAGGGTAAAATAAATGATATTTTGATCCAATATACGGTAAAATAAATGATATTTTGATCCATTATACGGTAAAATAAATGATATTTTGATCCAATATAGGGTAAAATAAATGATATTTTGATCCAATATATGCCTTTTTATTTAAATATTTATTTATGGAGGTAAAATAAGTGATATTTTGATCCAATATATGCCTTTTTATTTAAACAAATTCTTTATAAGGTAATAAGACCTAATCCAAATAAATAAATAGTGTTTGACATTTCAGTAACAGCGTTGTTACCATTAGACAAAAGTACTTAATGAGCATCGTTTGTATTCTATGTTAGGAGTGGCTACACACGGTGTCTGTTCCTCATGTCAGAGGCGGCTATTTCTTTTGGGACTGAGTCGGCCTGCCACTGACACACTTTACAGCTTTACAAGCTTGATACCCTGATATGATTGAGTGGAGATAAGAAAGAAGAAGAATAGAAATTGGTGAGAAAATATGGTTTTACAAGTTACTAACCAAAATGTATGATTTTTGAGCCAAAAAAAAAAAACTGGAGATGTCGGGGATTGAAACCGGGGTCTTTCACATGTGAAGCGAACGTTCTACCACTGAGCTACATGAAAAAAAAAGAAATTTTACCACATCATGTTTTAAATATTAGATAATAAAAGGCATATATTGGATTTAATAAAATATTTATTTTGCCAATATTTCGGCTGGCTGAACGCCAACCTTTATCGAGGCATTACATTTTTGTATACACAATACAAAAATGTAATGCCTCGATAAAGGTTGGCGTTCAGCCAGCCGAAATATTGGCAAAATAAATATTTTATTAAATCAAATATATGCCTTTTATTATCTAATGAATTAAGTATGGATTGCTCTATTTTCAAAATGTTTTAAATAGTTACTGTTATCAAGTGTGTAAACAAGATATTAGATAATAAGAAGATAGTTTTCTATAAAAACTCTTAAATTAATATTCTTTGAATTATAAGTGAAAAAAATATTTTAGGGTTCTTAGAAAACCATTTTCTTCTTTTCTGCTATCTTGTTTACACACTTGATAACAGTAACTATTTAAAACATGCTGTGATATATTTTCTCATTCAGTACTTTTGTCTGAAGATGGTAGCAACGCTGTTACCAAAACATACATAATATTACTACGTGGAAAATTAGGGAAGACAAACTTCAGGATGAGACAGAAATTTATTTAAGACAAGAACAAACTATGAATGATAAACAAAAGATAAGGAATATGGGAAGTTTACAGAGTAGTAAAATATAAACAAAAAATGATATTCTGTTAATACTAGTGTAAAATAATAAATGCTTCGCTACAATTTTTATTTATTTGGATTTGTTCTTATTACATTATGTTTATAATCTATAATCCAAATTGTGCTTTATCTCAAGTTCTTTAATTCACCAATTAATATAAAGCTATAATGCACCATCCTATATACAGGGAATTAAAAATTAATATACTTTCTTTTACACTTAAAATAAATTTCTACTGTCCTTACTGAGATGAAATAATATTGCCACGTGGAAAATTAGGGAAGACGAAAACTCCAGGAGGTAACAAAAATTTATTTCAGGCAAGGACAAACTATGAATGGTAAAACAAAAGATAAGCCACGAGGGAAATTTACAGAGTAGCAAAATATAAACATAAAAATGAATACTCTGCTAAAATAATAAATACTTTGTTACATAGCTTCTTCCCTATTGGAGCTGTGACCCACAGCTAGCAATTATTATAGATACTGACATGGGTCTGACGTGCTTCTGCCAAGGATTCCATCGAAGTCTTGAACATTGTCCCTAGAACCTTTGCGTCTGTTTCTTGCGGCGTGAAGAGCGGCTTTGTCGTCGTATCGTCTATAGGGACATCGTCATCTTCGAGAGAAGTCTTTGTTTTAGCACGGCGGTGGAATCCTGGAGTCAGTCTCTGAAAATGTAGATCACAGCACCCATCGCTTCAAGGTCTTCTCGGCGGTCTTCAGTTTGTCTTCCCTAACTTACCCAGCATCTCCACCAAAATGCCACGTGGAAAATTAGGGAAGACAAAAACTTCAGGAGGTAACAAAAATTTATTTCAGGGAAGGACAAACTATGAATGGTAAAACAAAAGATAAGCCACGAGGGAAATTTACAGAGTATAGCAAAATATAAACATAAAAATGAATACTCTGCTAAAATAATAAATACTTTGTTACAATATATTGTAAGAGTTTGGATCACACACATCAGTGGTGAGCCCTCCCAGTGGCTTCTCCAATTTAATCTACCAGACCACTTCTTAGAACTCTAATACTATATTGGATCATTCTGCTTATATATGCTACACTGAAGGGTAGAATCTTAGAAATGGTATTCAAGTAAACTAAGGACATAAGCTCTTTTTACCAATTAATAATTCATAATAAGGCACAATTTGGATTATAGATTATAAACATAAAATAATAAGACCAAATCCAAATAAATAGTGTGTGACATTTCAGTAAATAGCATTCATTCAGTACTTTTGTCTATTGATGGTAACAATGCTGTTACCGAAACGTCACATTATTTATTTATTTATTCGTATTTGGTCTTATTACCTTGTATACTAATTCTTTTTATACAAGCAATAGTAATAGTAGGAAAATTTGATAAAAATTTCCTTATTTAATTCTTTTTATTTTAACATTTTAAAGCTTTCTAGAATGAGATGTATGCAAACATTTTTTAAGCTAATATGAAAATTGAACTATTTTTGACGTGATAAGGCACAATTTGGAGTATAGATTAGAAACACAAATAAAAAAAAAAACATCAAATCCAAATTTCGAAATTGTGAGTATGTTCTAGTAGCAATTTTTTTACTATGGTAACAATACATGGTAAATATAAAATAAAAGGATTTAAAAGCGTGAATGTTTCTTTTATACATAATACAAACTTCTACTGTCCTTACTGCGATCTGATTATATACGCAGCACTGAAAGATGGAATCTCAGAAATGGTTTTCAAGAACACTATAGGCATAAGCTTATAGGACAGTAGAATTACATTCAAATTTTTGCCTCGAGCAATGCACTTCAGCAAACAATAAAGACATAGCCAGTTAGGCATAAATTAACACAAAGCAATAACGCGCCATCAGTACATATAAAATAAAAGGATTTAAAAGCACAAATGTTTCTTTTATACATAATACAAACTGTTAACTTACAACTTGTGTTAATACATGGTAACATAACTGTTGCAAAAACGTCACAAACTATATATTTGGTGGTATTGCCTTGTGTTTATAGATGGGTATAGAGTGTAGTAAAGGCTCTAGTAGAGGTTGTGTGTGTGTGTAGACAAGAGAGAGGGAGCCTGCTACCTGGATGTCACAGGGATCTACAACAACCGCGGCATCTGTCACACAGAGGTTGGACAGAGTCTCACCCGTCCTGCCTGCTGTTGTTCCTTGGGCAAGGCCTGGGGTCCTCAGTGTGAGATCTGTCCGCAGGAGAACTCCAGTAGGTAGCACCTGCCTTCACAGCTACATACAGTAGATCCTGGTGATGGTCTTCTTCTTTCTTATCTCCACTCAATCATATTAGGGTATCAAGCTTGTAAAGCTTGAGATCATGACTGGGTGAAGTAGAATGCGTCTGCCTTTGTCATTAAGACTGGGACTCCACCTTCGCCGGTCCCAAGCCAGGATGAAAAAGGAGGAGGGGAGCAGTAACAAGCTTGCTAAAAACCTGGGCCCCGCTAGCCTGGCTAATAGTACCCTGTAAGGGCTCCTAATCCAGGGATACAAGATGAGCAACGTTTGTACTCCATGTTAGGAGTGGCTGCACATGGCATCTGTTCCTCATGTCAGAGGCAGTCATTTCTTTTGGAGCTAAGTCGGCCTGTCACTGAGTAGTGCTGGTGGTGGTGCTTATCTCCATAGTTAAACCAATTCCTGAAGCCCACTCCTCTCCAATTTTGCAATGGTAGTTATAGACCTGGAAAATAGGTCCTCTATTGTCAGTTCTGAGCATGACAAGATATGCTCCAGAGAAACTTCTGCACTAATTCATTTCAAGCAGTTATTGAAGGCTTTTTGTCCATTTTGAAATTTTAAGGTTTTTATATGGCCACTTCTTAGTCTTGCTAAAGCTGTTTATTGATTTCTATTGAGTTTTTGAAGTTCTTCTAATTGTTTCAATGGTTTGTACCAGTGATGATTTGGATAAGCTGTCAGTTTTGATTTATTTTCTTTTTTATGCATATATGTATTATTGTTGCAAATGATTCCGTCGACGTATGGATGTATTCGCCATAATAATATTATTCGCCAAGTAATAAGAAAAACATGAACTTTTGGGACAACTTTATATATAAGATATACAGCAAGATACAGAGTAAAAGTTCTCCTGAAGTATTGGAGGGTTTTGATAAATGTCATTTGGTCTCAATCCCAATGAATGGAAAACCCCTATTTGTACATTCTAGTGTGTGTACAACTCTGGTAGAGGGCAGACAATGTCCTAATGGAATGGCTAATACAAAAGAGGACTGAATAAAAGCTGGGATAAGGTTTTAACATCATTCTTGTAATGAAGGACACTTTTTTGTCCTTAGGGGAGAAATCGCCCAAAAAGTGAAAGAGTCAAATTTATTTGGCCAATTTCATTGATGGAAGAAGGCACAAACCACTTCTGCGCATTTTATCAAGAACTGCTGAAAAAATGTCAGGAAAAGTTGAACTTGTCACCTCTGACAACAGTCTGACTGTCACCTCCATGTGGATAGCCAGCCTATGACAGTAACTCCCCATCATGGAGACTTGTGGACTAAACCCTACCAAGATTTTTAATCCATGAATTCAGTCTCCATGACTTTGTATAATTATACAAGAGGATAATAAATAAAAAACACATCTGTGGTCAATATATTATAGAATAACATTAAATGGATGTTTCAGCGGAGTACAAGGAACTCTGTCCTGGTGGACACGGCTTCCGACCCAACCTGATCACAGTCATTCTTGAAGGTGAGTAGATCATCATTTGTGGGAACCACTTTCTTATCATACAACAATTCTTTTCTCCTGCACGTGCCATTTGCTTTATGAAAACTCTTTTTTTTTTTTTTCTTATTCCTAGTACACGTGGTACAGGCCATGATAATCATGGTGGGTAGTTAGCGACTGCTTTTTTACTGTAAGCACACCACATGTCTACACATGTGAAAAGCAGTTCGACTTTGCACTTACAAATGTGCCACAGCCCTGTTTGGTTACTTGCACTCGCTGGTGGGGTTAGACTTTTGCAAGAATCGGGTGCCATTGGAACATTTTTTTTAATGCAAACTCTACACACCAGAAAAGGAATTAGCTTACAGTCTTAAGTGGTCACCCTCCCAAATACTGACCAGGCCTGACATTGCTTAACTTTGGTGTTAGGACAAGAACCTTTGTTTATAAAAACTTAATGCAGCAAAACCTCAACAGCACCCGGTGTTCGCAAGTGGTCACCCTCCCAAGTACTGACCGGGCTCAATGTTGCTTAACTTCGGTGATCGGAGGAAAACCTTTTTTATATAAAAACTTGATGCAGAAAAACCTTGAAAGAATGACCACCTCCCTGAGCGACCAGGCTTTAAATGTAAATAATGATCTGACATCAACCCAACTTTCAAAGAAAGATATTACCTCCAGGAGAGTCCAAGAGAATCGAAAGTTTTTGGATAGTTTCTCATGGGAGGTTTAAGTAACTATGATTGGTAACTTTGCTAACAGAAATCTCCACCTCCATCCCAAAATCTTCACAAAGACTTTTCTGGAACTATAAGAAAGCCTCCTGGAATTCATTTAAAACATTGTTAGATAGTCTTCTCAGCAAAATCCCACTAAATTCCTTTTTGGAAGACAGGTGGAAGAACTGGAAGTCTACAGTCCTAATTTCTGCTAAACAAATATCCCCAGAGGAAACAGGAAATTCTACTTTCCTGGATACAGAGAGGTACTAGATCTTTTGAAAGATGAAATAGAAGATAGGAACCAAGTTTACCAAGACCTTATTGAGAACACAACAACACCCTCCTCATCAGAGATTACAATCACCTTGCTGCAAAAATTAAGCTTAAGACTGACCAAATCAAACAGAATAAGTGGATTGAACTCTGCTCTTCAATTGACCCAAAAAACAGCGACACGAAACTATGGAGACTACTACATGCCCTCAATCAGGACACTCCATCTCACAGCAGCTCAAATACCTCCAAGGATAATTCTGGAAACCATCTCACAGACAAATACAGCATAGGAAATCATTTTGCCCACCATTACAGCTCTTCCGCAAACTTTATTTTAATTTACAGGATTAAATAATAGGTAGAAAATCTAGGCTCACCAGAAACCTTGCAAAATCCAAACCCAGCCACAATATTTTCAGTAAACCTTTTCAAGAGCATGAACTGGATGAAGCTTTAAGTCATCTTGACCCTACAAAAGCTCCTGGTCCAGACAACATCACTGGACCCATGTTGAAAAACCTCAGTTCCCATGGCAAACTAGAACTCTTAAGCATTTTCAATTACAGTTGGAGCTCGTCTACCTTCCCTAAAGAGTGGAAACATGCCACAATTATCCCCTCCACAAACCAGGCAAGCTTGAGAACCACCCAACCAACTACAGACCCATCTCTCTGACCTCTATTCCCTGCAAAATCATGGAACACATGATTCTCAATAGGTTAAATTTTTATTTTAACCTCAATAACCTACTAAACCCTCATCAAAGAGCTTTTAAAAAATATCAAAGCACAGAAGATTCAATATTTTACTTCGTTCAATAAATCCAGGACAGCTTCCATCATAAACCTACAAAATCTACTATAGCAGCCTTCATCGACCTTTCCCAAGCCTTTGACAGAGTCTGGAAGGAAAAGCTAATTCTCAAACTCGATGAACTTGGAATAGAGGGAGTATGCTGAGTTGATCAGCAATTTTCTATCCAAACGCACCATACAGGTTAACTTCAACAACATCAAATCAAAAACCACTTGTATTTACCAAGATCTACCCCAAGGATCAATTCTAAGCCCTATTCTCTTCAATATTTACCTAAATGATGTACACACTTTTATCAAACCACCAGCTAAAATTGCCCTTTACGCAGATGACATAATCATCTGGGTCTCCAAAAACAACCTCTCCGATGCAGAACACTCTCTGAATAAAGCCATGAAAAATCTGCAAAAGGTAACTCAGAAACTGAAATTATCCATTAACATCAGCAAATCTGAAATTGGCCTCTTCACCATCAACAACCACCTTCGCCACTGGACTTCAAATATAGTCGAACCTCTTTAATTCAACACCCCAAGGGATCAAAGCTTTCGGTTGAATTAAAGGAAGTGTTGAATTAAAGATTGTTAGATGATTAGCTACTCATCTAACTCACTAATGTATTCTTTTTAGATTAATTATATAACATTTTAAGAGTGAAATCGTCACTTTTAAAATTCGTCACTTATTAAAATATATTTGTCACTTTTTAAAATGAGTTTGCCGCCTTTAAAAATAAGATTGTTTAAAATTAAAATACAATATCATAAAGATTAATTAAATACATTTGACATTAAGTCCAACACTAATATAGGAGCAAATAACTTCGAAATAAATTAGAAACAGACTTTATTGGATAAAATGGTGATCTTGTGTGGCCAGGAAGCAATTTTTGTAAATACAAGTAAACCATCCTTCCCTTTCTCCTGATTTAATTCTGCTGATTGCATCAGTGTTAACCTCGCCTAATGTGATGTCACGTCGAGTAAGCAGCGACCTTACCAATGTTGTTCAATTTTGCTAAATGAAATTTCAATTGTATATAGCATATATGAATATGGTGACCATAACTTCACGCTGCTTCTTAGCAGAATAACAGATGTTTCTGCGGATATGTGCACTCTTGCATTATCCATATAGAAACAGACATCATTAAATCCATATCGTGTGGCTACAATTTCATCAAGCTCACGTAAAAATTCAACAAAAAGAGTGGCCGAGGTAGCACTCTTTTAACGGCGACAAACTCAAACGTGATGAATTCACTCTTAAAATACTTTAATATTAATTGAAACCATTGTACTTTTTTATTGACGTGACAACGTCTTAAATTAGGTTGCGGCTGGGAGTCACTTATGAAAAAGTGTAACGCCCGGTAACGTTACGATGAGTCACCGAACGAGAGTGCTGCGCGCGCAGCGCTAGAGAATTAGGCGCATTGAATCGGTGCATGCTTGTCTCTGTCTTTGTCTTTCTCGAACGTTCTTGGCGTTGGAAAAACAAGAAAGCGTCATAATACAAGTTCACACGTGTGGTTAAAGTATCGTCAGCTGTGTCTGTAGTGAAAATGTGGAGTGCTTAGATTCGTCATTTACAACAACTACAACAATAAAGGTAAATAATTGTACACTGATATTTCATTATCGTAAACTATGATTGATTGATTAATTGTTAGATTGACACAAAAGTTGAGAAACTGAGTTTATAGGTTATGTCATACTATTGATAAATGTTGATAGTGTTAAGTAAATTATTAGTTTAAAATTAATTAATTAATTAATTATTATTTTACAAATTTTAAATAGTTTCAAATTTATTTAGCAAAAATTTGAACCTTCGATCTGAATAAATGTTTTGATTTTCGAATTGATTCTTTAAAATTACAAATATTAAGAAAAAGTGGCAGATATAAGAAAACTTTATTTAAACTGTGTTGAGCAAGAATTTTAACATCTAATTTAAGTAAATGTTTTAATTTTCAACTTCATCATTTACAATTACAAATATTATTTAATTTCAAATTTATTTAGCAAAAATTTGAACCTTCGATCTGAATAAGTGTTTTGATTTTCAAATACCAACGCGGCTGGTGGAGTGGCGATCTATCGTAAATTATCATCGACATCTACGGCGGAAGTGTTCCAAGTTGCGATTACAGACGTAACTCGTGTCATTAAAACCAAGGGTGACATGTGCATGACTGAAGTTACTTGCTTCGCCGCTAATACTAGCTTCAAGTTTATACTCGGTGCTGTATATATTCATCCAGGAGCTAGTATGCAGGATATTGGAATGTTACTATGGCAAGGACTCGGTCCGTACATTCACAACAGCCAGTACGTGCCACCGTTCGTGCAAGTTGATTCTAGTATACCGATTCTTCTGTGTGGTGATTTTAACAAAAAACGTAAAGCCTGACAACTCGTTTCTTAATTTCATGAAAAATACGTATAATCTTGATTGCGTATCAAACGTTTCTAAGTCAACTACGTTAAAAGGAACAACTATCGACTTGACTTTCGCAAGACACATTACAGCAGAAACACTTCCTTTCATTTCATATTTCTCCTATCATCGTCCTATCCTCAACAAAATCACTCAAATAGGAATTAGTTAAGTTTAAGTTTACATGTACAATGTTTTAGTAAACAAAATATATTTCTATAGTTAAAATTTGTGCAATTCTTATTTTCATTCAATTCCTTGTTCCTATTGTGCAATTTAATTATATTCATATCAATAAATATTCTACCGTTGTCACGTAAAATCTTCGCCCGTAAAACCGACTTTACAGGCAACCATTGTTTTTTTTTTTCATGATTAACTTTCAGTGTCAAGGACAAAATGGCATTAATACATTTTTTTTTTAACATATAAATGATTCATTATAAAGGACTGCGGCGTGTGATTATAAAACATTACTTAAAGTTTCACCGCATAAGTTTCTTTTCCGTGAAAAATCAATATTTATTTCAAAGAGAAATATCATTACACAATGTATTATAAGTTACTTTAAGTATTATTTACGAACGGAAAAATACGTCCAGGGTAGCCTAGTGGACATGGCATCTGCCCGGTAAGCGGAACGTTGTGGGTTCGATTCCCACCCCTGGACACTTTTATTTTTCCGTTCGCCATTACTCTTCATATTTTCACCCTTTCATACTTCATCCAAAAAAGTTAGAAATAGTGGATATTTCTCTTTGAAATAAATATTGATTTTTCACGGAAAAGAAACTTATGCGGTGAAACTTTAAGTATTGTTTTATATAAATTATTATATACTCTGTACATAACATATAAATAAAATTTTAATCTAATTGAATAGTAGCAGTTAAAAGTAAATAAATATGGAAACTAAAAACTAAATTATTTAAAATATTATTTAAAAAAAAAATAATAATAATAATCCTGAAGATCTTTTAAAAAGAAGTCCTTTATGGATGTCTCTCTGTTTTTCCCACTGAAATCCTATTTAGGGTGCCACATTCCAGCTAATCTATTTTCAAAAGACTTCCCTCCTCTGTAATGTCTCTTAAATAACAAAGAGTTTTGACTAAGTCTATTTCTTCTATATTTTTTGTTTTTCCACATAATATAATTTAACTCTAAAATTATTTAGATAAAAAAAAAGTAAAGAAATGGTATCCAAGGATTGTCCCATTGTTGTAGTTGAGATTTGACTGGTGTCAGAGATGGATGTCCTTAGGCGTGTTTTTCCTAGGCTGTGCCTAGCTTATTTCTTGGTTGTAGTTCTGTCAGGCTATTTTTTGGTAGTGTACCCTCTCTTGTGCTTACCTGTAGCAATAGTTAAAGCTGTTGTGTCCGTTGTGTCTTTGGTTTGGCCTTGGGCCATTTTTATTTCAGATACTCGGATTATATTGGATATCCACGTTTTATTTACAGGATTGTTTTATTTTGCTTTGTCAGGCTAAGGGACCTTTAAGGGCTTAAAGCTATAGGGAAGCATTGGCATTTTTTTAAAATCAAAATTCTTTTTTCATTGGCATTTTCATTTCAAAATTTTTTTATCAGGTCCCTAAGCCCGGCAATACAGAACGAGACAATGGTGTAATATAAAACGTGGCATATTCCAATATAATTCAGAGTAGCTGGAATAGAGAGTGGTACAGGATCTGACCCTAGGCACTACTAATACAGCAGAGTTAACTAATGTTGCAGTGAGCATAATTGTTGGATACACTACCATTAAGTAACTTGGCAGAACTACAGCCTTGAAATGAGTTAGACATGGTCTAGAAAAACCGTCTTTGGGCATTCCATCTCTTTCACTGGTCCGTCTCAACACAGTTCGGATGGTCCCCTCCCTGATGCCAGGCTCTCATCCTTGGGTCCCTTGAAGTCCTCTGATCAACTGAAGTCCTGCCTGCTGGAAACCAACCATCAAATCTCCTGCGGGGAATCCCAAGAAAAAATTGTTCTAATGATGGAGAATATCAATTTGCTCATTATCATTTGCTCGGATCAATAAACCTCTTGGAATAAATCCCTTGATATCGGTGAACCTCCAGCTGAAAACTTCTTACATCTAGTCTGTTGATGTCCACAAGATACCTCTTGGATTTAAAATGGAATTTCTTGAACCAACACTCAACCATCTGAGCCCCAAATCATCTTTCTATTGTCATAAGAAAAATAGCAACCCCTGCTCCTCTCTCTTATCCTGGCATCTTTCTCCCAAGAAGTGATTCAATGGGACCAACAACCTGAGATACTCTTCCTTCATCCTCTTCAATATCTTCCCAATATACCTGGCCTCCTACAAGCTGGCTTCAAAGGGACCAACAAACCAAGATACTGGAAATAGCTGATTCTCCCATCATGCTCTTCAATACCATTCCACTCTACCTGGCATCTTTCTCCTACAAAGTGCTCCAAAGGGACCAACAACCTGGGACATGACCATCCTCTTCAATACCATCTCTAATAATGTACCTGGCCTCCTACAAGCTCAACCAACAACCACTGGAAATCTTCTCTACCTTCCCTCTCTTGACTGACCATTTGTATGGCAGAGGAAGAATAAAATCAATTATTGTAATACCCAAGTTTTCTATAAAATTCCAGTAGAAGTCCTATATTCACCTAGAGTAGGTTGTATGGCAACAAGAGATATAACTGGACACAGTGAAAGAAGGGAGAGTTTAATGGCCACCCCCAGGACTTGTGGACTTATCTGAGGTAGAGACTCCGACAATCCCATATTTTATTATTTGATAAGGCACAATTTGGATTATAGATTATAAACACAATATAAAAAGACCATATCCAAATAAGTAGCATGTGATAATTTGGTAACAGTATTGTTACCATCATCAGTCCAAAGAACAGAATGAGAAATATATCACAGCATGTAGTTAACTGTTATCAAGAGTGTAAGATGGCAGATAAGAAGATAGATGCAACAAAATTTATTTTTTATGCCATGAACTATGGCGATTTTAAAGCCAGCAATGGTTTTGCATGACAGGTTCAAAACAAAAGGAAGTCTAGACTTAAGAAGAATATGTGGAAACATGAAATGGAAAAAAGAAAACACATTAACTTTATTTGAAAGGTGCAATGCTTGAAGAGTGCTTTGAAGCCAAAAGGTATTAGAGCCATTTTTTCAAGTAAACATTGTATTATATAATGTGATAAAGATGTTTTAAAATCATTTTATATCTTTGAATATACAGTCGAACCTCTTTAATTCAACACCCCAAGGGATTAGAGCTTTCGGTTGAATTAAAGGAAGTGTTGAATTAAAGTTATTCAGATGATAGCTAATCATCTAACTGGCTAAAATAATATTTTTTTAAAATAGCTTTGTAAAATAAATTAATGATATTAATTGAAACCATTGTGTATGTACTTTTTGTATTTATTTTTTTTTTATTTGCATAAATAACTTTTAGTATAAGGGACAAAATGGCATTAATACATATTTTTGAAACATAAATAATTACAAATAATATTTTATTCTAATTGAAGAATATAGCAGTTGAAAGGAAAAAATATGGAAAATAAAAATAAACTTTTAAAATATTAATTATAAAAAGAACCATGAAGATATTTTAAAAAATTCTTATATACAGTCGAACCTCTTTAATTCAACACCCCAAGGGATCAGAGCTTTCGGTTGAATTAAAGGAAGTGTTGAATTAAGGTTATATGATTAGGTAATCATCTAACTCGCTAAAATAATATTTTTTTAAAATAGCTTTGTAATATAAATTAATGATATTAATTGAAACCATTGTGTGTTTTTATATTATTTTCATGATTAACTTTTAGTATCAGTGACAAAATGGCATTAATACATATTTTAGAAACATAAATAATTGTAACAAATAAATGTATTGGCAATGTGTTACTTTTCAGTAATATAATCAAATATTAACTCTACAGACATTAAAATATTAAATATAAAATATATTAAATAATATTTTATTCTAATTGAAAAATATAGCAGTTGAAAGGAAATAAATATGGTAAATATATAAAAAGAAAATTTTAAAATATTATTTTAAAATAATCATGAAGAGATCTTTTAAAAAATTCCTTTATAGATATCTGTTTTTGCACTGAAATCCTATTCAGGATGTATTCCAGATGGCATTTTGAAAAAACATGCATGCCTTTCTTCCTCTGAAATGTCTTTTAATAAATAAATTTTAATGTATTAAAGGCATCCACTGCTGCTGCAGGTGTTATTGATTTTGTATTTAAATCTTTTATAATAACACAGAAATGGAATATTGAAATAAAATGTTATCATAATCATTGTTGGATCATTTTATAAAGATTTATTTATTTAAAAAGAAATTATTTATAAATTTAAAAATAGCTAAAATATTTCAATGTTAAAAATAAAAAAATAAAAATTATTATTAGTTAGCGCATGATGCCGAAATTCCCGCGTAAAAAAAAACAACAATAACATCCGCGAAATTGCGCAACGGCACTGCAAAGTGAAACTTAAACTAACCAGAAACCAAAAGTGCGCAGGCGCGATCGTATCGCCGCCCGCCGATGCCGATCGTCGCCGACGTAATACCGTTTAGCGGTAAAGTTGCATGTAAAAAAACATTCAACTGTCGAAATTCGAATTTTTAAATGGTCGAACTATCGGAACTGTCGTATTATCGATACTGTCGAATTATGGTTTGTTATTTGATAGGCCGGAGGTTGGGACATCGGAACATGGTCGAATTATCGCCGAGTGTCGAATTGGGGTGTGTCGAATTAACGAGGTTATACTGTAGATGTGTTTTGCACTGAAATCCTATTCAGGATGTATTGCAGATGGTCTATTTTTAAAAGACATGCATGTCTTTCTTCCTCCGAAGAATTGTATTAAAGGCATCCACTGCTGCTGCAGGTGTTATTGATTTTGTGCTTAAATCTTTTATAATAACATGGAAATAAAATATTGAAATAAAATGTTATCATAATCATTGTGGCTACATTTCATAAAGATTTATTTATTTAAAATGAAATTATTTATAAATTTTAAAATAACTAAAATATTTCAATGTTGAAATTATTATAATATTATTTATTAGCGCGCAATGCCTAAATTCCAGCATAAAAAAAAAACAACAATAACATTTGCAATGTTGCGCAACAACGGCACTGCAAAGTGAAACTTAAACTAACAGAAACCAAAAGTGCGCAGGTGCGATCCTATCGGCGGACGCCGATTGTCGACGCTTGCCGCCGCTGTAATACCTTTTTAGCAGTAAAGTTGTATGTAAAAAAAAAATTCAACTGTCGAAATTTGAATTTTAAAATAGTCGAACTATCGGAAGTGTCGTATTATCGATATGTCGAATTACGGTTTGTTATTTGATAGGCAAGAGGTCGGGACATCAGAACATGGTCGAATTATCGCCGAGTGTCGAAATGGGGCGTGTCGAAATAACGAGGTTATACTGTATTCCCTTAAATAACTCAAAACTCCAATATTCAGATTCCCCAAGATATCTTGGTTTCACACTCGAACCCTGCGCTCATTTAAAAAAATATATATTTTTACACCATGATAAGCAAAACCAAAAATAGGCTCAAAATCTTGAAAAAAAATACCAGGCTTAAACTGGGGTGCGAATGCCAATATCTTACGCACAATGTACCATGCACTCGTAAGACCTATTTTGGAATATGCTACACCAGCCTGGATCAATGCAAGTAAAACTAACCTATCCAAAATAGACAGAATCCAAGCAAGCGCAGCTAAAATCATCAGCAGACTTCGAGGATCCTGCCCAAATCGCATTGTTGAACTTGAATCCAACCTTCTTACCCTGCACCTAAGGAGAAAAATATGGTTTTAAAAATTTATAACAAAAAAGATGAACTCTCCAAAAGAACATCTTACAGGAAAATTTATTAGAAATTGGGTCCCAAACCAAAGACTAAAATGCCGCACTCCTCTCAACCTGGCCCACAACTCTAATTTTTTAGACATCCCAATTAATCCCAAACACAGAACTTCCTATCCCCCACACAGAACTCGCAACAAACTCATCTGTTTCACTCATCTACCAGACAATCCCCACAAACATGAAACTTAGCCAGAATTACTTAAAGCTCTTGGCCTCCAAATCATTTAGGAAAATAGCTCCCTCTTCGACATCACAATTTATACTGACGGTATCCAACTTGAAACTGGACTGTCTGGCAGTGGAATTGCTATCTACAAAGATAAGATCCTGGAAAAAATCTCCCTCTCCCACCCTAGACACCTTTCAGTTTATAAATCAGAACTCTCTGCAATAGTTACGGCTCTAAAAGCCATCAACTCGCCAAGCAAAATAATAATCTACTCTGATTCAAGAGTAGCCATTTATACCCTTCAAAGCTGCTTCTCCAGTCAAGAACCTCTCCTCAAGAACATTGCTAAGTCTGTAAACCGACTCCCAGCCAACAGCTCTGTCACAGTGCAATGGCTTTCAGCTCACTTTGGAATTCCTGGAAATGAGCTAGCTGACTCTCTGGCAAAGGCTGGAGCTCTTGGCCCTACCTGAAGCCAGAGAATCTACCACCCAACTAGATGAAAGAGACCTCCTCCGTACCATCAAAACCCAATGCCTGCAGGAATGGGAATCTAATGCTACACATGACCAGTACAGAGCAGGAGGGACAAGCACCGGTTCTGTCCTCCCAAGAGAACAACAGTCTTTGATTTCCAGACTTAAGTCTGGTCATCTGCGGACAATGACTTTCCAGAATGGTTACAGGGTTTTCCCACTATGTACTAAGTGCAATTCTCAGCCTGCAACCCCAAGACACATTATTGACTGCACTGACTCATCCATTGATGAGCTCTACTCTTCCCCGGCAGACACCATTAAAAGTCTCAAGCTTTACAAGCTTTGAAGAAGAAGAAAATGATTGGGCAGATAATGCATCGAGACAATTTGTATTTTCACGTTTGTGTGGACAAAAGTGTGCACATTTCACAAAGGTTACAGTTAATTTGACCTTGTCATGTGTTAGTCTGTGCATGTACATGACAAATAGCCTGTATTGTTAGTGACCTTCAAGTTGAGTTCAACTTTAGGTGACTATATGGACAAATATTCTCCAATTTGATCTGTTAGTGTTATTATTTGCAGCTCATCAAGTGACTTTCTGGTAGTTTTTTGAACCCTTCTAGCCAACTAATTTCAGGACTACCTCTTTTCCTTCAAATTTTCCTATCATCAGTGCCTTTTCTAAAACATTTGCTCTTACACTGAAAGTAGATTAGTCTTTGTTTACATATTTGGGATTCTAAGGAATCTAACAGGATTAATTTCATTTAAGATAGAAATATTTGTTCTTTTATATCTGTCCATGGCACTCTGAGTATCTTTGAGGCTTTATTATTATTATTTTTTTAGCCTGTACCCTGGGGCAAATAAACTTCTGCATACATGTGTATGAACAGATATCAATGAATGTCCTTAATTTGACATTTCTTGACCTATCTCTTGTTGCGTTCCCGGTTTGGATAGATGAAAAGGGAGGATACACGATGTGACTTATTAAAGTTTCCTTACTTAAGTATATATATATATAGCAATTTAGGCCAACAACCCCATGTATATAACCCGCAGCAAGACCTTAATGTTGTATAATAGAAGCACAGCTGTCAATGATGCACTATCGACATGTGTCTTTGCATCATCACATGTAATGCAATTTGTGAAATTAAGGTGTGGGGGGTAGTACCATAAAGCAAAAAGGAATGAAATATGTATGAGAGGAAACAAGAGAATTTCTCTAGATATTTATTTAAATAAATTAAAATTTGGGAACATGTCTATACTGACGAGATATGCTATTTACATAATAAAAATTTAGATAGAGGTGACCTGAAGTTACTTTATAGCCCTTTAGGGCCCATGCGAAATCTAGGTTGGTTACTACGCAAAAAGGGGGGGGGGGCGCTAAGTCATAATGACAAATGGCTTACCTTTTTTTCGAAAGTGCCGGCAAAGGTCTGGTCTCCCGTCTGAAAACTGTCCTCTCACTGAGCGACTCCGATTGAATCTGCCTTTTGGCCAAGAAACCCTCTTTTATTCATGTCTCTCCCCGTTTCCATTCGCTGCCGAGCCAAAGTTTCTATTGGCTGGCATTTTCATTCGCCGAAAGAAACACCAATCAAAATGGCCAACGGCTCCAGTATCAATTTCATAGACGCCCCAGGCCTCTCCCATCGAAATAGAACATATAGTATTACCAAAACAAAAAAATCTAAAGAGAGAAACAGCTACGGCGATAGTGTAAAATTTCAGACGCCAGGCCCCCCCTTCCACATGGATTGAAATACCATCCTCCCCTTTTCTCGGGATGGTATATATATATCGCCCCCCTCCGTCTTAGCTAAAAATCGACACAGGCCCCTTTTCACTTGAACTGTAATATAACGCTTTCCTTTCTCGGGAAGGATATTTTATAAGGTTCAGTCCTTTAGAGATCTTCCTTCTCCATTTTTTTTTTTCTGGTCACCTTTACCTAAATTTTTGGTGAGGGGAATATATGTACATATGGAACAACAGCTTCCAGCGCGGATGTCCCTGGATGTCACTGGTGTTTCCTTCACCAGGCATCAGCTTTCGGCATGGAAGTCTGGTGTCATCAATTGTCTAGGTTTCTGGGCAAAAAGATGGTCTGTAAGTCTATGTGGGAGGGAAGCCATGTATCCATTTGATTTGATTATACATACGCCTTCTGTTGGGGTATGGTTACAAAAAACGTGCCCCAACACTCTCATGGTAATAAGACTAAATCCAAATAAATAAAGAGTGTGTGACATTTCAGTAACAACGCTGTTACTGAAATGTCATATACTCTTTATTTATTTGGATTTGGTCTTATTACCTTGTGTTACTAATCTATAATCCAAATTGTACCTTAAATAGATAGCATCAAACAACACTAACAAGATTTAGAACAGGATTTGGGAGAGGCTGCTGCTTTTCATCAAACAGCTTGAGGAACATGAACTCATGGAATTCATGATAAGGCACAATTTGGATTATAGATTATAAACTGTTGGCTTCCGTAGGCGTTTCTTACTGGGAAAAAGAAAGAGAGGATCCAATGAAATAATTTAGTAGCGTTTATTAAAACAAAATCATAATAGTGAACAACACATATAACAGAGAGTACCGTCGTCTTCCGGGTATTCCTTCTACTGGGGAGCTCGGATTCTATATTCTGTGCGTTTATAATCTGTTTATCTGTGGCTCTCTGGTCGGGATGGCGCCTACATTCGGCCATTCCTGGATTTCAATCGTCCTCGATTGAACCTTGCGTTGCAGGAACGTCGTGGGTTGCGTCGGGGGGTATCTTCTACTTCTGGCTCCTCGTCCGGACTTTCTTCTGTAGCTGAATCATCTTCTTCACTGTGCCAAGACTTCAGTTGACTGATATGGGCCGTTGTCGTGTAGAACCGTCCACTGGTTCTTTCGCTTAACTGAGTCACTCTATACGTGTCGCTTGGCAGAACCTCGGTAATTATCAAAGGTCCTCGATATTTGGGTTGTGCCTTGGTTGGTTCACCCGTCATTTTGGGTACATGCCTCATCACTACAATTTCTCCTACTTCGAATTGGATTGTACGGCACCTCTTCTTATCGTAGTATGTCTTCATAATTTCTTGTTTATTCTCAATTTGGGATCTCACACTCTCTTGAATTCTATCCGGCTCGGTCCATGGGTCCACGTCTTCGTCGGCTAATCTTCTAAGTATCCCATCGTGGAATCGAGGGGAATAGCCGTGGAGTGTTTCGAACGGTGTTTTATTCGTCGTCTTGTTCACCGCATTGTTCAGGTCTCGCTCTACCTCCTTGATCTTCAGGTCCCAATCCTTCCGTCGCGGATCCTCGATACTGGTTGCTATAGTGGACAATACTGTTCGGTTCACTCTTTCGACCATCCCGTTCCCTTGCGGATGTTTCGTAGAGTTCAGAGTATGATGTATTCCATTTCCTCGACAGAATTCTTCAAATTGTCTTGAGGTAAAACATGACCCTCTGTCGCTGATGATCTTGTCGGGTAGTCCGAAATCATTCACAAAACTTTTCATTACCTTCAGGACGTTCTGCGTCGATGTATTCCTTACAGGGCTTAATCGGACAAATCTTGTCAGATTATCGACAATCACTAAAAGTTCCTGGTTACCTTTTGTACTTCTCACGAAGGGGCCTACGTGGTCCATGTGTACGATGGAAAACGGTCTCTTGCCTGACTTAATGGGATGTAGGAAGCCTTGTTGTTTTCCACCGGGAACTTTGTTAAATAGACACTCGAGACACATAGCCACATGGCGTCGAACGTACCTCTTCATTGAAGGAAACCAATTCCTTAATTTTGTTGACAGTCCTATCAGTCGCAAAATGTCCCATTAGATCATGGAATTTGACAACTAAGCTTTTCCTCATACTTTTGGGTATAACATACAGGGCTCGTTCCTCTTCTCCATTTTTCACCATGCGGAAAAGTCTGCTCCCTTTGTAGCTGTAGTCGTTAATTCTATTTTGTTCTCCTACTGTCCTATCACACGGTTCCTTTCGAAAGATCTGGATCAGGTCTCTCAATTCAGGGTCGGAATGCTGAATCATCAAGATTTGTTCTTCCAGTGTGATTGCGAAGCACACTTCAAGGTTTTTCTCCACGATTTCCTCCATCGTGTCTCTAGGGTCGTCGACTGGAGCTCTACTCATTCCGTCTACGTGGGCCATCTTCTCCCCTGGTTTATGTCGAATTTCGAAATCGTATTCCTGAATCAGATTGTACCATCGCGCTATCTGAGGATTTGTAGTCTTCTTCGCGTTCATGTAGACCAGTGCTTGGCAATCTGTAACCACTGTAAACTTGATTCCTACGAGGAACTGACGTAGTCGATCCAAGGTCCACACTATCGCCATCAGCTCCAATTTGCTTGAGTGGTACATCTTCTCGGCCTCTGTTGTCTTCTTGCTCACACAGTAGACCAAGCGCCATTTGCCGTCTTCGTCCATCTGTAGCACCATTCCTGCTAATCCCTCAGCACTCGCATCGCAATGTACTTCTGTCTTGAGTTCAGGGTTGTAATGAGCTAGTACCGGATATTCGACCAGATCCTTTCGTAGTCCTCCAAATGACCTTCGCTGTTCGTCCTTCCATTCAAATTGTGAACCTTTCTTCGTAAGTCTGCTTAGCGGTTCTGCTTTCCTCGCGAAGTCCTTTACAAATCGTCTGAAGAAGTTCGTCAGTCCCAGAAAGCGTCGTATGTCGTGGACATTCTTGGGTTCTGGAAATTCTTCTATCGCCTTGATCTTTCTTGGGCCTGGCTTAAGTCCGCCTGTACTGATGACATACCCTAAGAACTCAACTTCCCTCCTTCCGAACTCACATTTAGAGGGTTTCAGTGTCAACTTCGCTGATCTTATTCTTTCGAGGATTTCCCTCAACCTTTCGATCATCTCCCGCCAATCCTTTGCCGGGATAATCACGTCGTCGAGATAGCAGAATGCCTTCTTGTTCAGCAGCGGACCTAGGACAGTGTGCATCAGTCTTTGGAATTCAGCTGGTGCGTTGGCGAGTCCAAAAATCATCCTTTCGAATTGACCTGTATCATCTGGGGTGATGAATGCTGTCTTTAATTTTGCCTTATCGGTCAGTGGTATCTGCAGATATCCATGCGCCAGATCCAGAGTGGTGAAGAATTTCGCATTCCTTAGGCCTTCCAGAAGGTCGTCTATCCTTGGTAATGGGAACTTGTCCTTAACTGTTTGAATGTTGAGTCTCCTATAATCTACCACCAGACGATGATCTCCAGTTTTCTTCCTCACAAGTAGGACGGGACTAGCGTAGGGTGATCTAGTTTCCGTGACTATTCCATTGTCCTTCCACTCTCTGACAATCTCCCTGATTGCTTCGCGTTCACTTGCAGTCGTCTTATACGGTCTCAGACAGACTGGCTTGCTTCCATCAACCTCCTTAATGTCCATCTTGGTGACATTGGTGCACCCTAATTCCTCCATGCCAAGAGCGAAACAGTCTCTATACTCGTTTATTACATCTAGGATTTCTTGTCTCTCTTTCAAAGTCAGAGAATGATTGACGTTGATGTCCTCAGGCAGTATGGGGCGCTTACGTTTCATTTGGTCTTGTCCTTCCCTCTTCTCTTCATTTTTAGTCTGAAACGAATCCTCTGCGACGTCCAGGTTAACAACAACATCATCAAGGTTCAGTAGTTCAACTCGCCCTACACATTGGTTCTTCCTTACTCTCAACTTGCCCTTGCCAGCTGAGATGATGGGTACGGTCGTCTTTCCATCGACCACTTCCAATAGGGAATCGACACAGGCGGCATCTACTCCTGTGAACAATACATATCCGTCCTTTACCTCGTCTGTGATTGCACTTGTAAAGTTAATGGAGTCGCTCTCCAACTGAACAGTTTCGGTTGCTCTCAGTTCGATGCGACGCGATTTGATTTCTTCTTGCAGATTAGCAAACGGAAATTCGGATGAATAGCCAATATGCAAGTTTTTACCAATTCTGGCGAAGGATACGTAGGGCAGATCTGTCCATGTTCTTCCAATTAATAGGTCATAGGGTTGGGCATCATCGTTGACAATGAATACAGTGATTTCCCTTCCGACGATGCCATCAATCTCCAGGTCGACTGTCGTCTTCCCAACGGTCCTGGCAGCTGGTGCAGTCTGGTTACCGATGCCGTACAGACTAGTCGAGTCTGGTTCGATGTCGACGCTGATCCTCCTTGCGACCGATTCTCTCATTAGACAACTGCTGCTCCCGGTGTCTATCATTGCCTTCACGGTTTCCTTGTTGTCGATCTTGACATCCTTCAAATATACATCTGGCGGGACAGTCTCCAGTCCTTCGACTTCCAGGTTGGCTACTTTTAGTCCTTCTTTGGGTCTTGTGCAATTCCTTTCCTTGTGTCCCGTTTGACCGCATCCTCGGCATGTCAACGTAGTCCTGGGTGCTGGGCAGTCTCTGGCAATGTGTCCAAACTGATTGCAGTTGAAGCACTTCGGTTCTCCCTTGTCGTTTCTGATCGTACGGTTGACCATTCTCCTCAAGGTGTTAGGGTAAGTTTCACTGATTTCGTTCCTTGCAGCGTCTTGACCCGAAACATTCGTTCCTTGTTTAGTCTCTTTAACTTCGCTTTGGTTGGGGAATCTCGCAGATTTCTGCTGAAACGACGGTGGTATGAGGTGTTTCGCATTCCAATGCGGAGGTCCCATCTCGGTGCGAACATTTTCGTACTCGTCCAGTTTATCCGCCAACTCATCTGGGTTGTTTAACTTGGTCCAATCTTCAATGAGATGATTACGCAGCACATTTGGAACTTTTTTCTTTAGCTGGTTAGTGACGGACAAATCCTTTAGGGCGTCGAAATTTTCCACGTTCATTCCTTCGATCCATTCGTTGAAATATCCTCGCAATTCGAAAGCGAAGTCTCTCCAGGAACCCTTTTGAGATCTCTCGTGCTTCTCGAATTTTTGTCTGAATTGTTCGGGGCTCAACTTGTACCGTTTTAGGAGCAACCTTTTCACGAACCTATAATCGCCGCTTTGTTCTTCTGTCTCCCGAGCGATTAATTGAGTCATTTCGTAAGGTAGCAATCCTAGGAGGCTGAACGCCCATTGGTCTTCATCCAATCCTAGTCGCTTTGCCTGTCTTTCGAAAAGAATTAGGTAAAAACTCAAATCATTGTCCTTCGACTCGTACTTGGGCATCAGTTTACGTATCTCGTAATGTGCGTCATTGCTGGTACTTCGAGACGTATCGTTGTTTCCGCGTGTAGTCTGGATGCGCAGCTTCTCAAGCTCGAATTCCATTACCATTTGTTCTTTTCGTTCCCGTTCGATTCGTTCCCGATCCTCGATTCGTTTCCGATCCTCGATTCGTTCCCGCTCCTCGATTCGTTCCCGATCCTCGATCAGAGTCTCCAACAGTTGCTTTGCGAATTCTTCTTCGTAAGATTGGCTATTCAAAATAAGGTGTTTTAAGTCGACGATCCTGCTCTCTGGCGGTACTACCTCGCCGAGTTCATACGCCAACTTGCTCAAATCGCATTTCCTTACTTTCGCTAAATAAGTCATGTTTTTCAAAAGGAAAAATAAACAAAGCAAAAAATTTTAAAATAAACAAATAAAACTGACTAAACCAGATACGTACTGTTTCAATTATTTCTTTAAACGAAATCAACTTTTCTTTAGTAATTTTGAGACAATACTTTTTTTTTTCTTTTTACCGCGATACTTTGCGATAATACTTTTTATCGAGATGATTTTGCAATAATACTTTTACCGCGATACCTTGCGATAATACTTTTATCGAGATGACTTGCAATAATACTTTTACCGCGATACTTTGCGATAATACTTTTGTCGAGGTGACTTGTAATAATACTTTTACCGCGATACTTTGCGATAATACTTTTGTCGAGGTGACTTGTAATAATACTTTTAGGAATAGGTAATTAAATTTCGTACATACCATGCAACTCCTCTTACGTTGATCGGTCACCGCGCCACGTCCTTCTCGTTTCCAAATTATTCCAGTGAATCTTCAATTTTCTTCGGGACTATCCCACTTCTGAATTTCTGTTGGCTTCCGTAGGCGTTTCTTACTGGGAAAAAGAAAGAGAGGATCCATTGAAATAATTTAGTAGCGTTTATTAAAACAAAATCATAATAGTGAACAACACATATAACAGAGAGTACCGTCGTCTTCCGGGTATTCCTTCTACTGGGGAGCTCGGATTCTATATTCTGTGCGTTTATAATCTGTTTATCTGTGGCTCTCTGGTCGGGATGGCGCCTACAAAACACAAGGTAATAAGTCCAAATCCAAATAAATAAATAGTGTGTGATGTTTCGGTAACAGCATTGTTACCATCTTCAGAGACAAAAGTACTGGTAAAATTTCTCATTCAGTACTTTTAACTGAAGATGGTAACAACGCTGTTACCGAAACGTCACACACTATTTATTTATTTGGATTTGGTCTTATTACCTTGAGTTCATAGAATTCATGTAATCTTTACACAAGGGGATAAGAAATAACAACACACAACAAATTGTACATTATCACTAACTTGTTGCTGTGTGTGTGCAGATATTGATGAATGCACGGAGCTAGAGGATGTCTGTTTAGGAGGTCGTTGCTCCAATACCTTTGGCAGCTTCATGTGTGTTTGTCCTGAAGGTTACACCCTGGATAGCTCTCATCGCAACTGTGTGGGTAAGTGGTTCTTTATCATGGTCACAGATACTGTTAGAATGACCTAGCAATAGGAAATGTCACTATTTTACCCTTAGGTGATGATCTATTTTTTTTTTTTTTTGCTTATCCCTAGTGCACGTGGTACAGGCCATGATAATCATGGTGAGTAGTTAGCGACTGCTTTTACTGTAAGTGCACCACATGTCTACACATGTGAAAAGCAGTTCGACTTTGCACTTACTAATGCCAGAGCCCCGTTTGGTTACTTGCACTCGCTGGTGGGGTTGGACTTTTGCAAGAATCGGGGGCCATTGGAGCATTTTTTTTACACAGAAAAAAGTGTCCAATGCGGGAATCGAACCCGGGTCCTAGTGGTCGAAAACCAAACAGTTTAACCAGCCTTCCACCGAACCCCGAATAAAATGATAAAATAATTATAGTAGCATGAAATTTCGTATATATTTTATTTTTCTTTTAAAGAAATCTAAATATATAAAGTGCAATTTCTTATAAAATATAAAATAACTTTCACTACTAATCTTCACCCTATAATAGAAACTTATCAGATGACACTATTAACACAAAGCAATAACGCGCCATCTATACATATAAAATGAAAGGATTGAAGCATGAATGTTTCTTTTATACGCAATACAAACTTCTACTGCCCTTACTGTGATAAAAAATATATTGGGAGTGCTTGGCTCATCAGTGGTGAACCCTCCCAGCGGTTTCGCCAATTCAAGCAAAATCGTCCAATACAGTATTAGAGCTCTGAGATGCGGTTTGGTAGATTAAATTGGCGAAACCGCTGGGAGGGTTCACCACTCTGATGAGCCAAGCACTCCCAATATATTTTTTCATCGCAGTAAGGGCAGTAGAAGTTTGTATTATGTATAAAAGAAACATTTGTGCTTTTAAATCCTTTCATTTTATATGACACTATCATATAGACCTCATCCATTATCATCACTATAATTTAGGGGGTCAGTGGAAGGATGATCTAAACCATTGGTTTCAACCACTACAACCTGGGATCAAATCCCGCATTTGGCACTTTTTTCTAATTTAAAAAAATGTTTCAATGACCTCCCAATTCTTGCAAAAGTCCAACCTCACCAGCAAGTGTAAGAAACCCACTTGGGCTCTGGCACATTTGTAAGTGTAAAAATTGAACTGCTTTTCACATGTGTAGACATGTGGTGTGCTTACAGTAAAGGCAATTGCCAGCTGCCCATCAGGATTATTATGACCTGTACTACCACTCTTTCTCTACTGATAGTGGCTTGATAAATTTGGTCTCCTGTTGTGTTAGCTATCCAATTAGGATGTTGCCTGTACTCAACTGGAGTTGTACTCACACTGGAAGATACAAATAGGGACTGAGACAAAACTGTATTTCTTAGTACCCTCCAGTACCTTTAGAGGAGTACAGTGGAGTGGAGGATCTCTGAACCTCAGACAGCATCAAACAACTCTAACAAGATTTAGAACAGGCCATCTCAAGCCATTGAAGATAGAAAATAACAACAAAATCTACCCCTCTTGTCCAAAATGTAGCTTGGCACCTGCAGCTCTAGAACACATTTAGGCTTGCATTAGATGTACTAAACAGGACCTTTGGGAGAGACCACTGCTTATCATAAAACAGCTTCCCTTGGCAGAGCTGACTGCTATAGGGCGCGTCCCCAGGTGGCGGATAGGGGAACAACCTTCAGATATGAAGGCCAGCTGCGAAACAAGCAGAATAACTCTGACTAATAAGCAGTCGCGGACCAACAGCAGCATTGTTAGAAGAGGAGTAGACCTTTTTAAAAATCCTGACTTCAACTGACCCAGTTGATGGACCTCAGCAAGGGTCCCACTCCAGGGATACGGAGGAGCTGCGTCTGTACTCATGTTAGAGTCGGCAGCAAAGGCATCTGCTTCCATGTTAGGAACGGCCTCAAACTACAGGCAAAGTCAGACTTTCACCAAAGTGTGCCTGGATCATGGTGCCATGATCAAGGAAAGCTGCACCCCTATACCCCATTCCATGAGATCATGAACAACAACATAAAACAGCTTGAGTAGCATCAACTCATGGAATTCGTGTAATCTTTACACAAGGGGATAAGAAACAACAACAAATTTTAGAGGACATCTGAGTGTATACAATGGATTCAAAAGTTAGTCAAGAGATACAATAATATATATTTTGCTTATCCCTAGTACACGTGGTACAGGCCATGGTGGATAGAAGTAGGAGACTTCTTTTACTGTAAATGCACCACATGTCTACACATGTGAAAAGCATTTTGACTTTGCACTTACAAATGTGCCAGAGCCCCGTTTGGTTACTTGCACTCGCTGTTGTGGTTGGACTTTTGCAAGAATCGGGGGCCATTAGAGCATTTTTATTTTATAAAAAAAACAGCCCAATGCGGGAATTAAACTTGGGTCGTTACGATCAAAAACCAACGGTTTAGACCATCCTTCCATCGATCCCCTGATACAATAATAAATGTAGAACGATGTTTGACAATTATACCACAAATGTTTCTTTTGAACGAAAAATCTAAATTTATTTTAAGGAGAAATAACGATTATTTCTATCCTTAGGGATGAAGTATGAAAGGATGAATTGTGAAGAGTAATGATAAATGGAAAAATAAAGTGTCCAGGGTAGCCTAGTGGACATGGCATCTGCTCAGTAAGCAGAACACTGTGGGTTCCCATCCCTGGACACTTTATTTTTCCGTTCATCATTACTCTTCACAATTCATCCTTTCATACTTCATCCCTAAGGATAGAAATAATCGTTATTTCTCCTTAAAATAAATTTCGATTTTTCGTTCAAAATTAACATTTGCTGTATAGTTGTCAAACTTCGTTCTACAATCATAAGCCACATTATATTGTATTATAATAAAAAATATGAATGATGTGGTGTGTTCCAGAC
The DNA here is from genome assembly GCA_030710605.1 of Cordylochernes scorpioides. Taxonomy (NCBI): domain Eukaryota; kingdom Metazoa; phylum Arthropoda; class Arachnida; order Pseudoscorpiones; family Chernetidae; genus Cordylochernes; species Cordylochernes scorpioides. The sequence goes on along the minus strand of CP092864.1, from coordinate 136,491,146 downwards.
ATCAATGAGTGCCTCAGTAACCCCACCATCTGTGGGAGGGGGACCTGTGTCAACCAGCAGGGGGGCTACACCTGTCTCTGTCCCCCAGGGTTTGTCCTGGTGTCCTCCGGTACTTGTATCGGTGAGTCCCCTGTCACTTCACCAATCTTTACATTCTATCTCTTCAGGGATACGGAGGAACTACGTATGTACCCATTTTAGAGTCGGCAGAAAAGGCTTCTATGTTAGGAATGGCCTCAAATTACAGGAAAAGTCAGAATTTCACCAAAGTGTGCCTGGATCATGATGCCA
>CP092864.1:136458396-136490755 GCA_030710605.1 Cordylochernes scorpioides | reverse complement strand
TGATCAAATGAAAGCTGCATTCCTACACCCCATTTGCTCGAGGAGCATGGACTCGTGGAATTCGTGTAATCTTTACACAAGAGAGAGAGGATAAGAAACAACAACATTCTATCTCACTTTTATACATTCAACTTCCAGTGACCCCCTGGGAAAGTAAACTATTAGAATCAATATTGTAGAATATTTTCATCAATATTATTTATTAATATAGTACATGGAGGGTCTCTTCTTCACCTAGAGCAGTTACTCAGCCGAGGAAACGTTCTGGCGTACGCTGATGACATCATTCTGCTAATTATGATCTTCGATGACTTCAGGTATGCAGGTAAAGTCATGGCCTCTTGTGCGGTAGATAGAAAAACTGCACCCACTCCTCATCAGAAATTTCCTGGAACATGGAAAAAAAAAATCACAATTTTGGGCACCATCGTGACCCCAGGACATGGAACAAGATCAGCACCTAAGATCAATATACAGTAGAACCTCCCTGTAAAGGACAACACCTAATTGCAGAGCCAAAATGTTCTTTAAGGAGAGGTGTCCTCTTACCAAAGAGTTTCAAAATAGTAAAAATGGTAATTTTGCAAATGAAAACTGTTCTTTGTGAAGAGGTGTCCTCTAGTGCGGGTGTCCTCTCATGGAAGTTCTACTGTAGTAGAAATTCTCTATAAAGAACAACGCCTAGTTGCAGAGGTGTCCATTAAGGAGAGATGTCTTTTCAATAAAATAATCCCTTGTATCAATATTGAGTAAAAATATCAAACCTCCAAGGAAAAGTATCTTTCCAAAAACCTTTTAATCTCTAGCTTTCAGGCACAAACGCTCTTCTACAGGAGAAAACATGGTATAGAAATTATACCACGTTTTCTCCTGTAGAAAGGCGTTCGTGCCTGAAAGCTAGAGATTAAAAGGTTTTTGGAAAGATACTTTTCCTTGGAGGTTTGATATTTTTACTCAAACGAGAAATATCTTGAAGATAGAGGTTGCCTGGCCGGCATTCATATTTCTTTAAAAAATAGACTCTTCGGCCAGTTAAAGTTTCATAAATAAAACTTTAAATGGCCAAAGTGTCTATTTTTAAGGAGAGACGTCTTCATACCAGAGAGTTGCTATGTAGTAAACATTTTAATTTTGGAGTTGAAAACTGTCCTTGGTAAAGAGAAGTTTACTATAGTGGGTGTTCCTCTTCATAGAGGTTATACTCCCATAACTATAGCATAACCTCTTTATTCCAACTGGCTATAATTCAACATTCACTATAATTCAGCCACTTTTTGAATTTCAATCTCAGCATATTACTTTAAAATATACCTACTATAATTAAACACAATTTTAAACAACAATGCCTTGAGTATTAACAACAATATGTCATAGAAAAATGTTACATTAGCAGTGAATGTTGCAATGAATTGATAATCATCTTAAATAGAATTCAACACCGACTTTAATTCAACCAAAAATTCTGATCAATTGAAATGTTTTGAATTAAATTTGACTATATTATGATTTTATGGAAATCTATAAGATTATGATTTGAGTTGATTCTCTTTTTAAGATTTCCTTTCAGTCAAAACACATCATTGACTGTATTGACTGATTCATTGATGAGCTCTACTCATCCCCAGCAGACACCATCAACAAGCTCTACAAGATTGATGTCCTGATATGATTGAGTGGCGATAAGAAAGAAGAAGAGATCTTCCTTTTTTAAGACCTAGCTCTGGGAGTAACACTAATTCAATTATATCTGGTAAAATTTGTTATATTTAACATAATATATTTGTTTTCAAAATGTGTATTTATTTGTATTCAATTGAAGTTTAAATTTGATTTTTTTATTAATGCAAACAGTAGAGAGAGAGAGAGAGAGAGAACGTCCATGAGAGGAAACTTGCTAGAGGACACCTCTCTACAAAGGACAGTTTTCATTGCCAAAATTACCATTTTCACCAATTAGCTTCTTTTATGGTAAGAGAACACCTTTCTTCTTGGCTCTGCAACCACTAAGTTTTTATTCACCCTTCAGCAGAGCTGACTGCTACAGGGCATGTTCCCAGGTGGCGGATAAGGGAACAACCTTCAGATATGAAGACCAGCTGCGAAACAAGCAGAATAACTCTGACAAATAAGCAGTCACAAACCACACAACACACAACAGCAGCATTGAAAGAAGGATGAGAAATTCCTCTCTAAAAATCCTTAGTTCAACTGACCTAGTTGATAGGCCTCAGCAAGGGTCTCTCTCCAGGGATATGCAGAAACTGTGATTGTACTCATGTAGAGTTGGCAGCAAAGGTGTCTGCTTCCATGTTAGGAACAGCCTTAAATTACAGGCAGACTCTCACTAAAGTGTGCCATGGTGCCATGATCAACGAAAGCTGCATACCTACACCCCATTTTCATGAAATTCGTGTAATCTTTACACAAGGGGATAAGAAACAACAACAACAATTTTTTATAAAGACCAAAAGTTGTCTTGAATGTACAACAACTGTGTTCCAGACATGCGCAAGTCCATGTGCTACCGGCAGTACAGACTGGATGACTACTGTCAACATCCCATGATGTCCAACCAGACCAAGATGAGCTGTTGCTGCTCCGTAGGGAGAGCTTGGGGTGAACCATGTGAGCCTTGTCCTGAGCCCAACTCTGGTGAGTAACTACCCTAGACATCTTCATATAACCATGACATTTCTGATAAAGCACAATTTGGATTATAGGTTATAGATACAAGAAAATAAGACCTAATCCAAATAAATTAATAGTGTGTGATGTTTCAGCATTGTTACCATCATCAGAAAAGAGAATAAATGAGAAAAAACATCACAGACTGGACACTATTTAAGAACCTGCGCTGTGATATTTTTTCTCATTTATTCTTTTTTCTGATGATTGTAACAATGCTGAAACATCACACACTAATAATTTATTTGAATTAGGTTTTATTTCCTTGTAACTATGGCATCTCTCTTTCTTTTCTAATGCATTAAAATAAAGCTTTTTTTGGAAATTTAAACTATTTATGACACCTCCCCTGATCGTACAACTAAAAATTGCTGATGGCTTGCGCCATCTGTCAGAGTAAATATCAACTAATTGTTGATTTTATATTATTCCAGAGGTTGCCAAATACCCTTTATTGATTAATAAAAAAATCTGTGTTGTTAGCTTTTCTTTGTTGTTGTTTTCGTGTCCAATGAAGTACCTCAGATGTCTCCATACATCTCTATCACAGCAGTCGCAATGTTCTCCATCTTGGGTGTGTATAGCTGCTGCTCTGGGTTCATGTCAATTTTCTGCGGCCATTGCTGGGCATGAGAATATCATTTTCTTTATAAATCAATAAAGTGTATTTGGTCAATTCTGGAATAATTAAAAATCAACAATGAGTTGATATTTATTCTGACAGATGGCACAAGCCATCAGTAACTTTTAGTTACACTATCAGGAGATGCCTTTTCTTAATTTATCTACCTCATCTAAGTACAGTTTCCCTTTTTTACTATTTTTCATATTTATGACACATGCTTGATTCTTTTCATTAAAATAATTTTCACCTGTTCTTACTTCTGATATAAATATAATTGGACTGCCTGGCTCATCAGTAGTGAACCCTTCCAGCAGTTTTGCCAGTTCAATCTACCATACTGCTTTACTATAGATTGGTTAAAAAGTCAAGCAAAAGCAAGTCTATATATATATATATACATGTATATATATACATGTATATATATTGATGCTTTGTTTTATTCATTTATAAATCGTACAGGGCTTTTTCAATTGATATCTTATAATATAAAAAAGATAGATTTTCTGCTGTATTTTTGATCATGTTGAGGATTATGGTAATGCAGTCGTGGTAAAATAATCTTGAAAGTATAATAACAAAAATAGTTTTAATAAGAGATTGTCTTAAGGCGAGTAGAACAAGGAAACCAAAAGATTATTTACATAATGTACAAAGAGTTGAGCCGGCCATTGGGGAACAACAACAATAGGTATTTATAGAGAAAGCGTGACCTCTGGCGGTCGATTTAAACAGAGTATTTGAATCGATGAAATATAATTTTAAATAAAATAACACCCTAATATAACAATTCTAAATAAAATATTTTAAATAATACCTTTATATAACATATATATCTTATATTTAAAAAAAAAAAGATTTTTGATTTTCTGTTTGAATTTTAGATCATTTTGAGGATTATAGTAATGCAGTTATTTGCTGGTTCTTTTTAGTACTAAATGGTATTGGTGATGCAGTCGTGGCTATAATCTTGAAAAGTAAAATAATGAAAATAGTTTTGATCAGATATTGTTTTATTTGAGCTAAAGTGATATATATGAAAACATAATTTGATTAAAGTAATGCCTGGCTTAAGGCGTAAGGATAAATAAAACAAAATATTATTTACATAATTACAAAGTTTTGGGTCGGCCCACGGGGAAGAACAACAACGAGTTTTTATATGAAAAGTGTGACCTCTGGCGGTCGATTTATACAGAGTATTTATATCTATGAAATTATAATTTCAAATAAAATATTTCAATATAACATTTCAAATAATATCCTAATATAACATTTCAAATAAAATATTTTAATATAACATATATATTGTTATATTTGAAAAAGGCATTCAGCCAACTGAAATATTGGTAAACAAATTATATTTTGATCCAATATATGCCTTTTTATTAAAAGACCCATTATATGGATTTCTCTATTTTCAAAATTATATTCTCTCTTAAGAGACCATTGCCTAAAAACCTGAATAAATCTGGCCTCTCCAGGAGGTGGTCTCTCATCAGAAACTTGGCTTTGGTTGAAAGACTCCTTATTGACTTGGCCTAAGCTGACAGTGACTCTTGTAAGAGACCTTCTCCAGGAGCAACCAGACTTTAGGCATTCTCTCTCCAGAGACCATACTGTGAATATTATTTATTTATGCAATTTAGCATCACAAAATTAACACAAATCAATAACGTGCCATCCATATACAGTTAAACCTGTCTATAGCGCCACCTCTTGGGACTCACCAAAATAGGGTGCTATAGAGAGGGGGTGTTATAGACAGGTCACTTTTAATGTAAATTGCATCGTACTACGTATTTAAAATCTGGCGCTATAGAGAGGGAGGCGCTATTTAGAGGGGGCGCTATAGACAGGTTCAACTGTATATTGGGAAAACCATTTCTGAGATCCCACCCTTCAGTGCTGCGTATATAAGCAGAATCATCCAATACAATATTAAAACTCCGAGAAGCGGTCTCTCTGGTGGATTAAATTGGCGAAACCGCTGGGAGGGTTCACCACTGATGAACCAAGCCCTCCCAATATATTTTTTACCGCAGTAAGGACTTTAGAAGTTTGTATTGTATATAAGGGAAACATTTGTGCTTTTAAATCCTTTCATTATATAGAATTGCAAAAGTTCAATCATTCCTATTAAGACTAAAGGGTTTGGTGGATAAGTGGTCTAAACCATTTTGACCGCTATGACCTGTGATAGGATCCCACAATGTACAATTTTTTCTAAAAAAAAAAACATGCTCTAATGGCCCTCGATTTTTGCAAAAGTTTAACCCCATCAGCAAGTGCAGGTAAACAAACGGTGCTCTGGCACATTTGTAAGTACTAAAGTTGAACTGCTTTCCATATGTAGATGTGTGAAAATGGTCAGGTGTTGATATTAAAAACAGAATTGGCATTTCATGACTGCTCACATGAGCATTTCAGATGGCAGAGCGCCATCTAGTGGAACAAATATCAACTAAACTTTGATTCAGCTTGTTCCAAAAATATTTGGCCAACCCAAACTTTTGGTTGTAGAGGTACAGTCTGCACCACGCTGACAAGGACCAACAGCCCGAAACGTGTACATGTTTGACTTTTCTTGATTTATCAAGAAATTGGGTTGGCCAAATATTACGGAACAAGTTAAATAAACGTTTAGTTGATTTTTGTTCCACTAGATGGCGCTCTGCCATCTAAAATGTTCATATAAGCCGCCAGTAAATGCCGATTTTGTTTTTAATATGTTGCACAAACAGAAAAACAGTCGCCAAATTCTACTCTCCATGATTATCATAGCCTCTGGGGGTCGGTGGAAGGATGGTCTAAACCGTTGGTTTGTGACCGCTAAGACCCGGGATTGAATCCCACATTGGGAACTTTTTCTAATTAAAAAAAAATGCTTGAATGGCCCCCAATTCTTACAAAAGTCCAAACCCACCAGTGAGTGCTAGTACCCAAATGGGGATCTGGCACATTTGTAAGTGCAAAAGTTGAACCGCTTTTCACATGTGTATATTCACATCACTCATCAATAAAAATAAAGGTTGCCTCTCCTGTCAAAATAGACGTTAGAGCTACCTGCTGTCTATTGAACATCTCCGCAAACTAGAGGACCTAGGTCGGTGACAAAGCCACTAAACTAACTTTGGCTAACTGTCCACTTCGATACCATATTTTCGGCTAATGACCCTTATCAGTTCATGATTTCATGAGAACTACAAGGTATCAAAAATACAGGCAAAGTCAGACTTTCACCAAAGTGTGTCTAGATCATGGGGCCATGATCAACGAGAGCTACACCCCATTACATGAGATCACTCATCGAATCTGCTTTTCACATGTGTAGACATGTGGTGCACTTGCAGTAAAAGCAGTCTCCAACCTCTATCCACCATGATTATCATGGCCTATACCATGTGTACTAGGGATAATAATAAAGAGGCAGTTATAATGAGGTATTCCACTGTGTATAACAGTTGTTACATGACTATAAGACATGGTGTATCTATGTGTGTCCAGAGGAATACCATCAACTCTGCAGTCCTACACCAGGCACCATCATCAACCCCATCACTGGAGAGGTGGACGGTGAGTAGATGGCCTCCTTGTATAGTCTACTCTGTCTCTTCTTCTTTCTTAGCTCCACTCAATCATACTAAGGTATCAAGCTTGTAGAGCTTGTTGATGGTGTCTGCTGGGGATGAGTAGAGCTCATTAATGGATGAGTCTATACAGTCAATAATGTGTTTGACAACCATCATGACAGGGTGAAGTAGAATGCGTCTGCCTTTGTCATTAAGACTGGGAGCACTACTCAGTGGTAGGCCGACTTAGCTCAAAAATAAATGGCCGCCTCTGACATGAGGAACAGACGCCTCTGTGGTTATCATAAACTAAATCATATTAGTTCAACAATGGCAACAATAAGACCCAGCTACATTGTTATAATAGTTGTTTTTATTTTGTAGCTTATATTGGTGAAATTGATGGGAAGACCATCACCACTAATGAATCAAGTGTTTCCAAATCTTTTTCAATCTCAGGTTTAATTCAGTAAAATGTGTCCTTTATTTAAAAAAGGAATAGTGTTAAATAATTACATTCTCAACCCTCCATACCTATATACACTCATGGAAAAACATAAGGAAGTTGTATCTTTTAGCATGAATCTATTCAGTACTTTTGTCTGAAGATGGTAACAATGCTGTTACCGAAATGTCACACACTATTAAATCATTTGGATTAGGTCTTATTTTTCTTGTAAATTGTACCTTATATCTCTTCAAATGGAAGTTTGACTGCACTTGTATTCCTTTTAAGAATTCCCACACCACATTAATCCTACCTCCTGAAGTGCTAAGATGACCTTTTTGTTCCAGATGTGGATGAATGCCAAGGGATGGTTTGCCAGAACGGCTATTGCATCAATACAGTTGGAAGTTTCCGGTGTGATTGCTATAGAGGTTATGTTTACAATCCTTCGTTGTTGACTTGTGATGGTGAGTTTGACCTTGAAGTGACCATTAAATGACCTTGACTGACCTACATGATGTGACAGACGCCAACGAATGCGACCAATCCCCTCCTCCGTGTGGTAGATCAGCACAGTGTATCAACAACCCTGGTAGCTACGAGTGTCGCTGTCCTGATGGCTACAAGCTGGCTCACAGTCTACGGGATTGTCTCGGTAAATTCTCTCTGTCTACAATTCTCTATTGGAAGTTGAAGCATTTCTTTAACCCATTGTAAACACAAGGTAATAAGACCAAATCCAAATACAGTAAAACCCCGCTAATACGAACCCTGGATATAGCGAACCTTCCCTTATAACAAACCCACGGCAATTCCCAATTCCATTCCATTGAAAATACCATCGTTATAACGAACTTTGCGATTTTTAAAATAATGAACTACCCCTATAACGAACCTATTTTCGGTCCCAAAATGATAAAATCTATTAAAAATACTATGCTTATAATGAACTTACTTAAAACTTAAAACTTTAAAACAACAAAATTTAGAGCATGTTTCAGCTCACAGATCGCGATTTCAAAACAAAATATTAGCGGCATTGTTTGTTAAATAAATAGTGTGTGACGTTTCGGTAACAGCGTTGTTATCATTTACAGACAAAAGTACTGAATGTATTTTTTTTTGTTTTGTATTCATTACTTTTTCTGAAAATGGTAAAAACGCTGTTACTGAAACATCACACACTATTTATTTATTTGGATTTGATCTTATCACCTTGTGTTTATAATATATTCTCCAAATTGTGCCATATCAATATCTTTCAGAGTTATTGTCCGAATACTGATATACATGCTATACCTACATAATAGAGTAAAACCCCGCTAATACGAACCCTGGATTGTTGCTTCAAGATTAAAATAATTGGTTTAAACCATTTCAGTTCAACAATGGCAACAATTAGACCCAGCTCCATTGTTGATTGGAGATGTAACAATGGAATCAAGATTCATTTTTTCTTCAAGAATAAACTAATTGACTTATAAAACACTAGCGGATGTACCCGGCTTCGCCCGGGTTTTACCTAAGTAAAGGTTTGTCTAACGAACATTTTTTAAAACAATTCTCTATAAACTTATAAAAAAAAAAAGAAGATATATTTTGATAATTTGAAACTCGTAAATTTGAATCTCTCGATAAAGTGAACATTTTTTCCAGGTCCCTGTGTGCCGTGTCATCCTGAATTTTGTCTTTCCTAATTTTCTACATTACAAAATCATCGTTTTATCTAGTGAACATTTTTTCCTGGTCCCTTGAAAAATACTCGATAAGTTGAATAAAATCAATATTAATTGGTTCCCTCGGTAATTGGAAGTTAAAGGAACAGTATCTTTGCCTTGGAATTGTATCATTATTTTTGTCTCAAATGAATTGCCGTGTCATCCTGAGATAATCTTACTTTTGATAAATAATCTTTAAGAAAATAAACTTAGTGATAATAAAACTTATAGATAAAAAAAACGTGTTATCATCGTCGCAATGATGGCGCTGCTTGCGAGTTAAATCTGCAAATAACTCTAAGGATATTCAAGATATTCAAGAAATTATTTTTCAGAAACCTTCCCAGTACTATACTAAATAACTTCCCAAAGTTTCATGGCGTTCCAATGAGTGGTTTGGTCAGGCATAAAGGACACACACAGTTTATCTTAATACTTTCCGTAAATGATCCCTTCCATCTGATAGCTATAGTTGCTTGTTCGTAGTAACTTCTGATCATACTTATGAATTGGTAACTTATGCCTAGGTTGTAAAGTTTTTCCAAAGTATTGAGTGAGGTACAGTATCAAATGCCTTCCTTAGATCGACAAAAAAGACATATAGTTTTCCCCTCTTTTTTCTTAATGATAGTTGGATTAAAGTAGTTAGTGTAAATATGTGGTCAATACATGATCTTCCTTTTCTAAATCCCGCTTGGTTTTCCGGTATAACCCTTCTTCCCTCGACCCATTCCTCCAGTCTTGATCTTAGGATTGAAGTGAAAAGCTTTGATACATTGCTAATCAGTGCAATACCTCGGTAGTTGGAGGGGCTGTTCTTATAACCATTTTTAAAGATTGGGTGTATAGTGGAATTAGTCCAAATTGCTGGGTATTTTCCAGTCGTCATAACACTATTGTAGAGTTGTTTCAACAGCTGTATGTACGAATCAGGGAGTATTTTTAATACTTCATTGGGGATGCCATCGGGCCCGCATGCCTTGTTACTCTTCAAACCAGCTATCTCCTTGTATATGTCTGCATTGGTTATCTCTGAGTTCAATATAGGATCGTTCTGAGAAATCACGTTATGTAAATTACAAATTCTCAAATTTTTCTCTGTAGTCATTAGTTCGCGGTAAAAGTTCAGCCAGTCCTTTTAGCTATTTCTCCTTGGATTATAGATGTGCTTTTGTAGAGCGCAATAGTTTTCCAGAAGGTCTTTGAGTCTTTAGCATTTCTGAGTATTTCCTGTTTTTCATTATCAAAGCCTTTCCTTTTTAGATCCAATAAAGCGAGATATTTCTTTCTGGAAGAAGCATAACATTCAGTGTCTTCCAATCTATTTGTTTTACGATATTTCTTCAGACTTTCTTTTGCCAGTTTTTTCATATCATAGCAGTCCTTATCGAACCACGGCTTAGATTTCCTGGGGCCGCCCTTAATTGAGTACCTTATTTTTGCAGATGACATTGCTTCCAAAATTCGCTGATTGAAAGTATATACAAGGTCATCGGAGGCTGGTATGTTTTTTTCCCGCAATTCTTCCAGTTTCATTTTAAACATTGCGAGTCCCTCTCGGCTGACCATCTATATCTCATAATATTATAATCTTCCTGTTTGGTTTTTTTCTCATTGAAGTTTTGGCCTTTTATCGTTAAAACCAAAGGGTGGTGGTCAGAGTACAGTTGGTCATCGACTTTGAAGTCCAGTCAAATTTGAAGTGAACCCTGTGAGAGTATGCAATAGTCAATAGTCGAAGAGCCTCTTTCAGATATGTATGTAAAATCTCCATCTTTATCTCCTCTAGATCTTCCATTAACTATTGTCAAAGAATTATCTTCCAGGAAATCAAGAAGTTTATCAGACAGAGATGATATTATATAATCTTTGGCCCTTCTTTCCGATGTTAGAGGGAGCTGGAAATTAAGTGGATTGTGTAGTCCTCCCAACTTCCCAGTTCTGATGTTTAAATCTCTCCAAGTAAAATTATTTCCTTTCCATCTGCTATTTGCTTTTGAATGTATGTAGACAGTTTATCTAAGTTATGCAGCTGTATTTGGTTTGGAGGAAGGTATACAAATGTCAAACAGATAACATGTTGGGGGGCTCTTGTGTTTGTTGATAAGAAAATAGATAACCAAGTGCCATCCTTTTCTGAACTGTCTACTCTATATTGCCCGCCTTCCCTAAAACCGACAATCATACCCCCTGACCCTCTTCCCCTTCCAGATTCTTTGGTGGCAGGTAATTCGATAATTTGATAATCTTTTAGTGTTATGTTAGTCCTGTTCAGGCACCATGTTTCAAGTAGAGCAAAAATTTCGTAGTTCTTTATGTGCTCGAGAAGTGGAAATATCGAAAGAATCCTATAGAAACCATTTATTTTCCAACATATTATTTTTTCTGGATGTCTCGCGAATTTTCAGAAAAATTTGCATTGTCATCGTCTTGAGAATCATATTTACATGTATTTATGTCAAAGTAACTTTCCGTTATTTGATTATAGGGTGGAGAATTAATTTGTGATTTTGATGTCGTATTTCTTCTATTTACACAATTGTTTCTACGAGGTTGTTGCTATATAGCATCTCCTGTGCTATCAACAACTTGGCCATTTATCACTTTACAGACTTTATCATTTACAAAAAGCTTGTTATCTCTCAACTTTGATTTTATTCCCCTTTCACCCAATTCTTTCCTTTTTGCAATTAGGATGCGCCGTTGCTCTCTAACATTTTTACTATAATCTTTACTTATCGAAATTTTAATATCTCTGAGTTTGTAGCCATTTTTAAATATTTTTGCTCTATCAGCATAATCAGGCACCACAACAAGAACTGGTGCATTGGATCCGTGTGGAAGTCGGTGACATTTTGTTATTTTTAAATCATCTCCGATTTCCATTTTATCTCTAATTATGTTTTGAATCTTTAAGTTACAATCTGCTTGATTTTCGTCACCCTCCCTCTCAATACCATAGAACACTAGATTGGGCACAAAATTCGACTCTAGCCTCCAGTTTATTTACCTTTAACGAATTACATGAAGCCAGTTTTTCGGTAGCCTGTTGAGACTCTATTGAGATTAAAATAATTGGATTAGACCATTTTGGCTCAACAATGGCAGCAATCAGACTCAGCTCCATTGTTGAATGGAGGTATAACAATGGAATCAAGATTCATTGTTGCTGAGAGATTAAAATAAATAATCTATACTATCCAAAGATAACATCAAATCCAAATTATTATCATTTCAAACATTTTAATTATTAAGAGAAATTTGGTCTTGTTTTTTTTATTTCTAACTATAATTTAAAGTTTACTTAATCATAAACTTGATAAGGCACAATTTGGATTATAGATTATAAACACAAGGTAATAAGACCAAATGTTACCGAAACATCACACACTATTTTATTACCTTGTGTTTAATCATAAACTAAATCCTATTAGTTCAACAAAGTTAATAATAAGACCCAGCTCCATTGTTACAATAGTTGTAGTGATTTTGTAGTGGTGAAATTGATGGGAAGATCACCACTGGTGAATCAAGTGTTTCCAAATATTTTTCATTCTCAGGTTCAATTCAGTAAAATGTGTTCTTTATTTAAAAAAAGGAATAGTGTTAAATAATTCCAATCTCAACCCCCCTCTTTCTCCTTATCTTATCCCTATATAAGCTCTGGACAAAACTTGAGGGAGTTTCCTGTACTGTTCAAAATTTGTTGATGTAGTAATACAATCACTCAACAATGACGGACTATATTGTTGTCTTCAATCTCCATATCCAAAATTCTCCTCTAGTATTATTGTAGCAATACAATGACACTATAACTACACTCATAGACAAAACTTAAGGAAGTTGTACCTTTTAGCATGTATATCGGGATTCAGACAATAACTCTGAAATATACACTCATGGAGACAAAACTTAAGGAAGTTGTACCTTTTAGCATGTATATTGAGATTCAGATAATAACTCTGAAAGATAATACAATGACCTTTATTGAAGACACACGAGATAACCAAATGAGAACAAAATTGCCTCTGTCTCCTTCAAAAACAAATAACCAGCGATATAAAGACTTCCCACTTCCTCAAGTTTTGTCCATGAGTGTATATAGAGAGTGTTCTATGTGTATTGCTTAGATATGTGTATCATCTGGAATAAAGGTGGCAGGCAATCTCACAAGTGTATAATGTGTCCAGATCTCGACGAATGCACCGACAGACCAGGACTCTGCCAAAATGGTGTCTGCACCAACTTTGAAGGCAGTTTCAGATGTACCTGTAACCCTGGCTTCTTTTTATCACCAGCAGGTGATCAGTGTCTAGGTAGGTGGTGTTACTGATGTAGTAGAGATTTGTGGAGTCACACTGTGGGTTGTGTAGATATTGATGAGTGCACCAGAATGCCACGGACCTGCTCCAACGGAACCTGTCAGAATACTCAAGGATCCTTCCAGTGTGTTTGTCATCAAGGCTTTCAACTGGGACAAGACGGGGATTGTGTTGGTACGATGGACCCTACTTGTAATCAGTTGTTCTGGATACAGTAGAACTACCTCACTGTTAAGAACACCTACTTACAGAGCCAAAGTGTCCTTTAGGGAGAGGTGTCCTCTTACTGGAGAGTTGCTAAATACAGTAGAACTAGCTCCCTGTAAAGAACACCTAATTGCAGAGCCAAAGTGTACTTTACATTAAGACCTAATCCGCATAAATAGTGTCTGATGTTTCAGCAACAGCATTGTTACCATCATTAGACAAAAGTACTGGATCAATACTTTTTTTATTTAGTATTTTCAGCATTCAGTACTTTTGTCTGATGATTGTAACAGTGCTGTTGCTGAAACATCAGACACTATTTTTTTGGATTAAGTCTTATTACCTTGTGTTTATAATCTATAATCCAAGTTGTATACCTAAATCAGGAGTAATTGGACATGTTTCCTGTTGATGGGAACATGTATATCATACATTTTGCCTTTTTGCATATACAATAAAACCTCCCTGTAAAGGACACATAATTGCAGAGCCAAAGTGTCCTTTAGGGAGAGGTGTCCTCTTACCGGAGAGTTGCTAAATACAGTAGAACTAGCTACCTGTAAAGGACACGTAATTGCAGAAACAAAGTGTCCTTTAGGGAGAGGTATCCTCTTACCGGAGAGTTGCTAAATAATGTAGAACTAGCTACCTGTAAAGGACACGTAATTGCAGAGACTAGTGGACACCTCTCTACAAAGGACAGTTTTCATCTGCAAAATTACCATTTTTACAATTTAGAAGTTCTCCGGTAAGAGAATACCTCTCCTTAAAGGACACTTTGACTCTGAAATTAGATGTTCTTTACAGGGAGGTTCTACTGTAGTTAAAAATGATCATTTTGGCAATGAAAACTGTCCTTTGTAGAGAGATGTCCTCTCTTGAAGGTTCTACTGTAGTTATATTTACCTTATATATAGAGTGTCTATCCACATAACTACAACTTGCCAATGTCTGTGCAGATGTTGATGAATGCCGGACACAATATGGAATCTGTCTGAACGGACGATGCCGCAACACTATAGGCAGCTTCCAGTGTTCCTGCCAGGAAGGATATGAGCTTGGTCTTGATGCTAGAAGCTGTTTGGGTAAGTTTGAACTTATTTTTCTCTAGTTCAAATTAAACCTAACTTATTCTTATTGAAACTTCAGCTCATCTTAATTCCATTTACATTCATTTTGCAATTCTCAAACTGCAACCTCAAATTAGATTCAGTATTACAAGAAAATAAGACCTAATCCAAATAATTTATTTGTGTGTGACATTTCGGCAACAGCATTGTCACGATCATCAGACAAAAGAATGATTATTTGGATTAGGACTTATTTTCTTTTATTATAATATATAATCCAAATTGTGCTTTATCATTAGATTCAGTATTGAATTACAGACAGTTTAATTCATAAATAGCTTGTGATTGGAATTAAGAAAAATATGGTTAAAGTCAATTTTGTATTTAGTTTATTTTGAATTATTTATTTATTTACGCTTATGAGGTGATACAGCAACGACTTTACAATTAGAGAGGAGACAAAATGATTTGACATATCATGGGTGAATAATGTAGCTGCTGTAATTTTGAATTAGAGTTTACACTATGGTTAAAAATATAAAGAAAGCCAATGTTAGGCAAAATAAAGAGTTAAGAAAAAGGTATCTCCTGAGCATGTAACTAAAAGTTGATGGCTGGCGCCATCTATTGGAATAAATATCAGCTAATAATCTCATGGAAATCGTGTAATCTTTACATAAGGGGATAAGAAACAACAACACTAATCAATTTTTAAAATTTCCAGAATTGGGGTCAAATACCCTTTTTTGATTAATCAAGAAAACCTAACCATGTATGTGTTTCAGGCTTTTGACCCTTATTAATGTGGTGCAAGCTTTTCTTGATTAATCATGAAAGGGTATTTGGCCAATTCTGGAATAATTAAATATCAACGATTAGTTATTGATATTTATTCTGACAGATGGCGCAAGCTATCAACAACTTTTAGTTATCCTATCAGGAGATGCCTTTTTCTTAATTTATTCCTCTGATCCCAGTACAATTTCACTTTTGTACTATTTCTTCACAAAATAAAGAGTGTTTTCTAAACTATATGGCTTATAGTTTATATAGAAAACACTCCTCATTTTGGGAAGAAACAGTACAAAAGTGAAATTGTTCTGGGAGTAGGTTGATAAATTAAGAAAAATGCATCTCCTGATAGGATAACTAAAAGTTGCTGATGCCATCTGTCAGAATTGTAACCTTGCTGGTTACAAACCTAGATTAACCAGCTCTATGCCTATTTCAGGGTCTTTACCTATTACACTCAGCATCCTGATCAAATTTTCATCTTTTTAAAAAGTTTCTCTCAGGTATATATGCCATATGATTTTATTCTGTTCTGCTGGTAACTTATAACTGCTTCTGTTTAAAAAAAAATGTAAATCGATGCAATTATCCCTAGTCGGGATATCGCGTTTTGTGTGTTGAAATAAAGAAAATGAAGCCCAAGTAAATATGGTGTGTACACAGACATCAATGAATGCCTCCAGCCTGGAATGTGTTCCAAAGGTGTTTGTCAAAATTCTGAAGGATCCTTCCAATGTACCTGTCCTCCAGGCTTCCAGCTGACCCATGACAAGAGGAATTGTGAAGGTAACACTATTTGGTAACAAGAACACAGCACTTGTATTGTAGATACATATGTATTTTTAATTAAAAAGGCTTATATTGGATCAAAATATAATTTATTTTACTAATATATCAGTTGGCTGAAGGCCAACCTTTATCAAGGTATTATAACATATTAATTGTTTGTGGAAGAGCGTTGCTCGATGCAAATATTTATATGTAATTCTGCTGTCCTAAAAGCTTATGTCCATAGTTTACTTTAATAACTTTCTAAGATTCCACCCATCATTGCAGCCTATATAAGCAGAATTATCCAATACAGTATTGGAACTTTAAGAGAAGCAGTCTGGTAGATTAAATTGGCGAAACCACAGGGAGGGTTCACCACTGATGAGCCAAGCCCTCCCAATATATTTTTTCATCGCAGTAAGGACAGTAGAAGTTTGTTTTGTGTTTGAAAAAAAGAAACATTTGTGTTTTATAATACTTCCATTTCTTATATTAATGTGTGTTAACAACAAACTCAGCGCCACATAGCGTCAATAGAACTAAGTTAAAAAAATATTTTTGCCCATATTCAATGGGGAGTTTGTTGTTGACACACAATATGTTATAATATCTTTAAAAAAAGGTTGGCGTTCAGCCAACTGAAATATTGGTAAAATAAATGATATTTTGATCCAATATATGCCTTTTTAATTGAAGATATATTTATGGGTTTCTCTATTATCAAAACGATACATATGAATATATATTAAAAATGGCATATCCTGACCAGGAGCACATGTGCTTTACAGAAGGCAGAGCGCCATCTGGTGGAACAGAAATCAACTAAACATTGATTTAGCCTGTTCCCTGATATTTGCCAACCCAATTTCTTGATAAATCAAGAAAAGCCATCCACGAATGATATATGAATATGTCATAATTTAATATAGAGCCTTTCAGGGAATTAATAATAGGAAAATAAAGAAAGGAGATCGGAGTAACTTTGAGGAGAATAGGTATCGGAAAAAGCAAATCGGACTTGCACTACCTACTATAGAGATCCATGTGGGGCGTGCACTCAGCATTCTGAAGATAGCTGTTTATTTGGTTGAGTCATTTTATTCTTCCTGAAGTTGGCCCATTCTTTTTATTTTTAATTAATATTAAGTTGTTTCTCTTTTCCCTTCCACACACATCCTACACATATATGTCACAGTATTTAGTAATATTCAAATAAAGATGGTCTGTATGGGAGTATGAGGAAAGGGAAGAGTAAATGACGGGGTCAGAACAACCTCCTCTGTGAGCATATGTCCAGCCTTCTAAAAACAAACATTTCCAGGAACTCCCCATCTCACCCTCCTTCCCCCCCTGGGGAATAATTTATCCTACTTAAAAGAGTTTAAAAGTACAGTAGAACCTCCCTTTAGTGGACACCTCTCCACAAAGGACAGTTTTCATTTGAAGAATTACCATTTTTACTATTTAGCAACTCCAATAAGAGGACACCTCTCACTAAAGGACACTTTGGCTCTGCAATTAGGTGTCCTTTACAGGGAGGAAGTTCTACTGTACCTGGATTTGATGATAAAGGGACAGTTCTCTCATAGGCCATCTCCACATCAGTTGTTCCCAGGGTGGTCCTTAGGCTTTCTCTTTCTTCTCTGATCTACTCCTTATGGATCTTGCCTCCTGTGTGCGTCTTTACCATTTGCTACACAACTTCCATGACTGCTTCACAAATCACCACATATCTTCTTATATATAAAAGTCAATATCTGTTTCGCGATAAACTAAAAACTACTGAACCAATTGGTACCAAATTTTGCATGTCGCTTTTTATAAACCTGAGGAAAATTTTTGGCTACATTTTGATTAATATTTTTGGTTATTTATTTTTTTTCTTTTCATTTGAAGAACTTTTTTTTTTTACGCAGAGTAAATACGAGACAAAGTAACAACACCAGGCCAATTAAGAGACCAATCTGCTTTTTTTTTTTCAAGTTGCTTGCATACTTTTTTTGAAATATATTTTTATACAAGTGTTACTTTTTTTACAAAAGTATTAGTGTTGAGAGAGAAATTTATATAACTAAGTTATGGTAAGTGTACACAATGAAATTTTAAAAAAACTTTATAAAATTAATGTTACTGTATGTAAATAATTGCTTTCGTATTTTTTTTTTAATTTTTGTTCTGCCCTTTTTTTTTTCTCTTAAAAAAAAATTGTTTAAAATGCAGTGAAGTCATTAGCAAACACATATGTTTGCCTAATTTCCATGTGCTCTTTTATTTTTTACAGAAAAATATTTACCATGCCAGTATTTTGGATTAATTCTTTTTATAAACCTATTTTTTCTTATTCTTACTGAGAAGATGGGCATCGCAGTCAAGATCCATCGCAGTCACTCGCTCAACTCGGGTATTTTCAAAGGTTAATGCGCTGGGGAGGCGAGTACCTCAGGGGTTGGGTGGAAAAGCTGGAATCTATTTAAACTATATTGATTTTGAAACAACTAAATGGATTGCAAAAAACAATTAAATCAAATACCTAAGCACTAATATAATACAATTTTTGCCATCACACACACTTTTTGCCTGTGGTTTATGTGTTACTTCTGTATTGCTATTCTATGGCATTTCTACTATTTATTATTGATGTACTTTCAGTATGAAGGAAATTGCACTCAGGGGAATTCTCGAGTGAAGCCAGGTCATTCATCTAGTATAATATATATATAATTGTGTATATACAACTCTCTGGTGTATAGAGGGCAGGCAACATTCTAAATAGGATGACTAATAGAAAAGGGAACCGAATACACCAGGATAAGCTTTCAACTTCATTCCTATAAGAATGACACTCTTTTTTTTTTTTGGCTTATCCTAAGTACACATTGCAATAACTTTAGTGAAATGAAAAAATAAAACTTCCATTGTTATATATTTTTATTATTATCTATATATATATTTATTTATATATATTTGAATATTTAATCAAAAGAAATAAACACAAACATATTAAATTAAATGAATGCAATAAAGAAGAAAATAATGCGAATTATATACATTCAAAACAACAACAATGATGATGACAACTTAAGAATTACAGAAGCAATAAAATGTTCACAGAATATTTCACGCTGATATATTACACCATCTTCCCGCTACATTCAAATATATCTTGAAGGAGGTCTCCGATTTCTTGGTGGGTTTCTTCTTGGGATGGGTCCTTCATTACTGGCTTCGGGATCCGGTGAACGAGACGACTCCCCTGAAATGCCTCCATCATTCTGGTCCACGAGTACAGAGTCCCGCTGCTGTCTGGATGTTTCTATAGGCAGCGATTCACTTCTGCCTCTGTTGGGCATATCAGCCTCAGGAACGATGATATCAGTTTCCTCTCTTTGGCGTTCATATTGTCGATCTTCATCTCCACCATTCTCCCACCTCTTCCTTATTTGATCTCGATGATAACTTTTGACCTGTCCGTGTATTAAAACTGTATAGACTCGGGATCCTTTTCTCCCCACTATTCTGCCTGGAATCCATCGATCCCCGCCTCTAAAATTTCGACACCAAACCATGTCATCTATTCCAAACTCATCTTGTTGAAATCCGTGGTCGTATTTCATTTGCCTGGCCTGCTGCTCTTTTACTATTGATTCCAGATTTGGATGTATAATTGATAGTCGGGTTCGAAGGGAACGCCCAATAAAGAGTTCTGACGGAGCCTTCTTGGTTGTTTCATGAGGGGTGCTACGATATGCCAGCAAAATTTTTGATAGCATGTCCTGAATGGTATCCCCAGGTTTTCTTTTATTTTTGTCTAATGCCATTTTTATCATCTTGACAGCTCTCTCTGCCAGGCCATTGCTCTGAGGATGGTACGCAGGAATCAGTGTTTGTTTTATTCCATTATTTTTCAAAAAAATTTTCATATCACTACCCGTAAACTGAGGGCCATTATCTGATACTATTTCTTCTGGCAAACCATAAGATGAAAAAAGTCGTCTTAATTGCTCAATTGTTTTTGCTGAGGTTATCTCTCTCATTGGGAATGCCTCGACCCACTTAGAATGACTATCCACGACAATTAGCAAATTGATGTTATCTTTGTTTGCATAATCAATATGGATCCGCTGCCAAGGTCTAACTGCCCAAATCCAAGGTTGCCACTTCACTCTATTTGGGCCATCCTGAACCTGTTGGCAGTTTCCACACCTGTTTACCAGGAACTCAATTTCATTGTCTAGATTCGGCCACCAGAAATGAGACCTTGCCACAGACTTCATTTTGCTCATCCCTGAATGGGTCTCGTGTAGGCAACTCAACAAGTTCGGTCTGAGAGAGGAAGGAATAATGACCCGCATCCCCCACAATAGACACTCTCCGTCCACAGTCAGCTCCAGTTTTCTCTGAAAGTAATGTCTGAGGTGGTCTGGCACCCTCTCAGGCCAGCCATGCTGGGTATAGCACTTCACTATTGATAGCACTTCATCCTTTTGAGTTTCAATTCTAATTTCTTCAGCCGTGATTGGCAAATCCTCCATGTAGGACAGTGCATAAATGTTATCCAGTCTCGAAGTTTCCTTACTCTCAACTGGAAGACGTGACAGAAGATCTGCATTTCCATGATCTTGAGTTTTTTTAAACTTGATATCGTAGGTATAAGCTGACAGAATTATCGCCCATCTCTGTAATCTCGAAGTTGATAAAGTAGGAATTCCCGATTTTGGGCCTAAAATAGACACTAGCGGCTTATGATCCGTTATCAGGGTAAAGCGTCTCCCATAAATAAACTGATGGAATTTGGTCACTCCATAAATTATTGCGAGAGCTTCCCTCTCAATCTGAGAATAGTTGCGCTCGGCTCCTGATAGGGTCCGAGAGGCAAACATGATCGGTCTTTCCTGGCCTCCGATGACATGAGACAGAACCGCGCCAATTCCAATCTGGGATGCATCCGTGGCCAAAAACAAAGGCAATGTGGTGTCGTACGGAACTAAGACCCTCTCAGAGGTAATGCTACTCTTGCACTTTTCAATAGCCTCTTCGCACTCCTTGGTCCAGCTCCAGCAATTCTTTTTATGAAGCAGCTCGTGAAGAGGCCTCAATAGATCCGGTAGATTTGGAATAAATTTTCCATAATAATTCACCAATCCAAGAAATGACCTCAACTCAGAGATGTTTGTCGGACTCTTGGCCTTCTGTAAAGCTTGCACCTTGTGATCCAAAGGTCGGATGCCATCTTCCTTGATAAGATGGCCCAAATACTCGATTTCTCTTTGCACAAATTTACATTTATCCTTCTTCAGTTTAATGTTGTATTTTTCCAAACGCAGAAACACAGTTTTCAATACAGCCAAGTGTTTCTCCACTGAAACTGTAGCTATGAGGACATCATCAATATAGCAAATAACGCCCTCTATTCCAGCCAGAACCCTATCCATCACAGATTGGAAATAACTAGGGGCATTAGCCAGCCCAAAAGGCATTCTCCTAAACCTGAAAAGTCCCTTATGTGTGTTGATAGTTAAAAATGGCTGGGTGCTCGTTGCCACCTCTAGTTGCAGGTAAGCGCTGCTCAAATCTAATTTTGAGAAATATTTCCCCTTGGCCAAGATAGCAAACAAGTCTTGCTGAGTGGGGAGCGGATAAGCTGCTGTATCCAAGAATCTGTTCAAAGTTACCTTAAAATCACAACAAATTCTCATTTTCTTATTTTTTTTTTGGTACCACTACTACTGGAGTTGCCCACTGGCTACTCCTCACCCTATATAAGTATCCCTTTGTCACCATATTTTCTAAAGCTTCTGTAACCGCCGTTCTAATCGCAAAAGGCACCGGTCGAGCCTTATGAAATATTGGGCTGACGTCACGAATATTCATTGAAAATGTGAATCCTTTTATGGGCTCTGCTGTGTCATTGAACAAAACTTGGTGCTCTTTCAAAAATTCAGCAATAGCAATTTCCGAAGGTATCTGGTTCACCGCAAAATAATCAATTTTCAACAAATTTATCCATTCTCTCCCCAGCAGGGCCTTTTTTTCACCTGTGACTACTACTGCTCGAAGCATTGAAGTCTTGCCCTGAAATTCCACCTTAACGATAACTTCGCCCAGAATTGGTACTACTGTCCCGTCATATGTCTTGATGATCATTCCGATAGTTTTTAACTGTGCATTTGGAAGATACTTCTTGAAATCATTCTCCGATATCAAGGTTAGACAACTTCCCGTATCCAATTCAAAATCTATAAAATTGTTCTCGACTTTCAATCTTATGATATAGTGAGGGTCACTTGTCGTAGTATTTATTCTATAATCGTGTGGTGTCCTCATGCATGTAATTTTTTGGATCAATTCCTCCGTCTCTCCCTGATCATCCATCTGATGTATCCTATTCTGTTGGCTCGCCTGTTCCCTAATAGGATATACTTCATGATTCCTACATACTGGGGCAATGTGACCTTTTTTCTGCACTTGAAACACACTGCGTCCTTGAATCTACAAGAGTCTCTATGCAAATTTCCACAATGTTTGCATTTTCTTTTTCCGTTTTTCGATTCTCTTTGCATTTCAATGCGCAACTTATCCACGCTTTTATCCAATTCCCCTGCATGAAATAATTTAATATTCTGTTCTGCCGCCTCCATGGACAAAGCAATTTCCATCACCCGAGCCAAGAAAACATCTCCCTCAGACAAAATTTTCTTTTGGATTCTTGAATCGCTTAATCCGCACACAAACTTGTCTCTCAGAGAGTCCTCCAAAAAGTTCCCAAATACACAAGTTGCTGCCAACCGCTTAATCGCTACCAAATACTGCGAAGCACTTTCTTCTGTTTCTTGCATCCCTTTAAAAAAAATAAACCGCTGGACTATAATTGAACGTTTTGGGGAAAAATGAGTATTTAATTTTCAGTAAGTTCCTCAAAGGTCTTATTTTTCGGAAGTTCTGGACTGCATAAGTTTTTTAAAACCTCATAGGCTTTTGCTCCAATAAGTGTAGGAGATACGCCTTCTTTTTGTCCTCGCTAGCGTCTTCCAAAATTAAAAATTGTTCTAAACGTTCAAAGAACGTGCTAAAACTTTCAACATCTTCATTAAATTCACCAAATTGGAAACGAGCCATTTGCAAGAGTATCAAAAATTAAATCCAAAAACAAATTATTTTCTTCGGGTACTTACGCTTAGATCCTCGTCTCCATTTGCAATAACTTTAGTGAAATGAAGAAATAAAACTTTCATTGTTATATATTTTTATTATTATCTATATATATATTTATGTCATAATTTGTATATAATTGTATGCACCCCCGACCCACTATGCATGTACAATGTATGATTTTCAAAGATTTAATAAAGAATAAGGTAACTGGAGGAAAGAACGTAGCAACAAGACATAGGAAGCAGGCTAAAAGCGGGCACAAGTATAAATAACTTGTACAGTCAATACTTCCTGGCAAGCCCGGACGTATCTGGTATCCGCAGAAGTTATATTAGTAGAGAGACGCCCAATATTTCCGGACAGGACCGGACGTATTTGATAGCCGCGGAAGTAAATAGAGTCGAACTAACACCCGATACTTCCTGACCAGGCCGGGCGTAACTAACACCAAAGAAAGCCGCCGGTCCAATTAGGAAGCAACAACTAAGTAGGTCAACCAATAGAAAAACGGGCACGTTCCATCCTTCGACCAATGGGAAAGAAGACGACTCTTGGTGTTAAATCGAAAGGCAAGAATTGTTAGTAGTGAGTTGGCTCCCACCGAGTTCGGATCAGTAGTGATTTCGCTTCCAACAAGGTGACATCGGCTCTGGACCTCTCTCCCTCTGCTCATCCCGTAGCTAAGTACAATCACCACCATGTGATCAGATAATTAACAATCAAAACTCACTCCGCCTTCTCAAGCTTTCTTTCCTCCAACCCAGTTGCCTTTTATTTTCAAACCCCATCACGTGTCCTGATTATTCCTAACTGTATGCTTCACTTGCCACTCAACGACTGCGTTTCAACCAATCCTCACCATTCAAATCAAACAACAAGAAATTCCGCAACGATATTGTCACAGAACGGTTAAGTCGACAGGATTCTACAACAGTGTAATACATCAAATATTGCAGTGTAATAACTTTGGATATATTACATTTATTTATATATATTTGAATATTTAATCAAAAGAAATAAACACAAACATATTAAATTAAATGAATGCAATAAAGAAGAAAATAATGCGAATTATATACATTCAAAACAACAACAATGATGATGACAACTTAAGAATTACAGAAGCAATAAAATGTTCACAGAATATTTCACGCTGATATATTACACACATGGTATAGGCCATGATAATCATGGTGGGTAGAAATAGGCGACTGCTTTTACTCTAAGTGTACCACATGTCTACACATGTGAAAACCAGTTCGACTTTGCACTTACAAATGTGCCAGAGCCCCGTTTGGTTACTTGCACTCCCTGGTGGGGTTGAACTTTTGCAAGAATCGGGGGCCTTTGGAGCTTTTTTTTTTTAATCAGAAAAAAGTGCCCAATGCTGGAATCGAACCTGGGTCGTAGCAGTCGAAAACCAATGGTTTAGACCATCCTTCCACCGACCCCCATGGACACTCTCTTGTCCTTGGGAGGGGAATTTTCTCCAAAAAGGTGAAAGAACCAAATTTATTTGTCCAACAGCATAGACAGCAGAATGCACTGACAAACCACTTCTGTATTAAGCACCACTCGGAAACTAAATGGATCAAATACCAGATTGAATTGGAGAATATTTGTCCAAATGGTCAATTAAAAGTGAACTTGACTTGATGGACACTAACAAGAACAATGGTTTAGAACCAGGTGAGACTAGCAATGTAGAAATTCTTTGTAAGAAACCTTGCACAATAGAACCTCCTTGTAAAGGACAACACCTAATTGCAGAACCAAAGTGTCAAAGTATTGTGTGTATTCGAGAAAAACAATTTACAGATTGAAGAAAGTTTTAAGGAATATTTTAGAATGAAAATATGGTAGATATTAGATAATTAATGTGTGTTGTGTTGATGGCAGACATCAATGAATGTGTCACCATTCCTGGAATCTGCACCGGGGGACAATGTACCAACAGTGAGGGAAGCTTCCGTTGTATCTGTCCCAGAGGTTTCCAGCTCTCAGCCAACAAGAAGGAATGTTTGGGTGAGTAATATCCCATTCCTACCACCACAGACTTTAAACCTTCTTCTTCTTTTTTATCTCCACTCAATCATATTAAGGTATCAAGCTTGTAAAGCTTGAGACTTTTGATGGTGTCTGCTGGGAATCAGTAGAGCTCATCAATGGATGAGTCAATGCAGTCAAAATGACAACTGTCATGATTGGGTGAAGTAGAATGCATCTGTCTTTGTCATTAAGACTGGGAGCACTACTCAGTGGCAGGCCAACTTAGCTCCAAAAGAAATGGCCGCCTCTGACCTGAGGAACAGACGCCATGTACAGCCTCTCCTAACATGGAGTACAAACGCTGCTCATCCTGTATCCCTGGATCAGGAGCCCTTACAGGGTACTATCAGCCGGACCAGCTGAGCCCAGGTTTTTTAGTGAGCTTGTTACTGCTCCCCCTCCTCCTTTTTCATCCTGGCTTGGGACTGGCAAAGGCGGAGTTGTCTTTAAACCTAATGTAACAAGGCCAAAATGGTCCAAATAATTTAAATAAAACACCTACTTGATTCCTGTTAATTCTGTATAAGACTAAAAGGTCTTAATAAAGCTTTTTGTTGTTGTTGTTGTTGTTGATTTCTGTTAACTGCCTCAGTAGTCCGAAGATCATTTGTTAGTTGGAAATTGATTCAGAAAAAATATGACCACATCAACCAATAATTTATTTAACTACCGATGTTTCAGTGATCCTTAGGAGAGTGACAGCAAGTCACTGAAACAATGGGAGTTAAATATACCATTGTTATAAGATTTTACAGTGTGGATTTCAAATGATGTTGTTATAGCAACTATTGATTTTAAAAAAGAAAATGAAAAAGAGAGTTAACATATGATATCATGGCAGCACATCATTTCATTACCTTTTAAAGTAATCTTTGCTCTGGAGTTGTTACATTTCCCAAGTACTGATAGAACAGGCAGTCATGATAATCAATAGTATGTAGATGTTTACAACTGTCATTACAATATATTACAATACTCAGTTAAAACAGCTCGAGGAGCATGAACTTATAGAATTCGTGTAATCTTTAAACAAGGGGATAAGAAACAACAACAACAAAGCGCTCAGTAAGAACCTCTCTGTTAAAGACAACACCTAGTTGCAGAGCCAAAGTGTCCTCTAGGAATGGTGTCCTCTTACTGGAGAGTTACTAATTTAAAAAAATGGTAATTTTAATACAGTAAAACCTCCATGAAAGGACACTCCTGCTAGAGAACACCTCTTTACAAAGGGCAGTTTTCATCACCAAAATTACCATTTTTACTAATTAGCTTCTCTCTGGTAAGAGGACATCTTTCTGTAAAGGACTCCTTTGCTCTGCAACTAGGTGTTGTCCTATACATGGAGCTTCTACTGTAGTAAAAACTGTTCTTTGTAGAGAGGTGTCCTCTAGCGAGAATGTCCTCTCATAGAGGTTCTAATGTATGTTCAGGGTAGGTATTAAGTTATGAAATTATGTATCCAAGAAGGAATGAATCTGTTTTGCAGAACCAAAATAGCTTTTAGAGATAGGTGTCCGCTTACCAAGAGTTGCTAAATAATAAAATTGTCACTTTTTAAAATGATAACTGTCCTTTGTAGAGAGGTGTCCTCATGAAGGTTCTACTGTATATATATTTTTTCTCTTATTATCTTGTGTTTCTTATCTATAATCCAAACTGTACCTTATCATTACCCTAACGAAGGTTAAAGAGATGGATGGAAATGGGAGCAAAGTTTCACTACAGCTCCATGCATAGAATTTTCCAGACTAAATATAGTAGAACCTTCCTGTAAAGGACATCTAATTGCAGAGCCACAGAGTCCTTTAGGAATAGGTGTCCTCTTACCGGAGAGTTGCCAAATAGTAAAAATGGTAATTTTGCAAATGAAAACTGTCCTTTGTGGAGAGGTGTCCTCTAGCAGGGTGTCCGCTAAAGAGAGGTTCTACTGCATTACTTCAGCCTAGAGATGTTAAGATAGCAGCCATGTTGTTTGTCCAGACACTAGAACCAACCCATGCTACCAGATCTCAGAACTGGGGAGATGCTCTGAGTCACGACCTTTCAACATGACTCGCCGCCAATGTTGTTGTATGAAGGGATCCGCAGGATGGGGGGAACTTTGGTGTGAACTCTGTCCACAGCCTCCGCAACGTGAGTCTAGCTAACTCGACATTCTTCACTCACTAAGTTGTTGTTACATCATGGCTACACTAGAATCACAACCTACCAAATGTTCAGCCTTCATTATTGTTCGTTTTATACTCTGTATAACAGCAGAAATACCTAAAAGCTTGTGTGTGAGATAGCATTAAAAAATATGAAAAGAAACTCATATCTAGAAACCCAATTTAAGATAGGTTTATTCTTACCAGAGAGTAGCTAATTGATATAAATGGTCATTTTTGTGATTAAAACTGTTCACTTTGTACTCTGTATAACAGCATAAATACCTGAAAGCTTGTGTGTGAGATAGTATTAAAAAATATGAAAAGAAACTCGTATCTAGAAACCTAATTTAAGATAGGTGTCTTCTTACCAGAGAGTAGCTAAATAATATAAATGGTCATTTTTGTGATTAAAACTGTTCACTTTGTACTCTGTATAACAGCATAAATACCTGAAAGCTTGAGAATATCATTGATAAATATGAAAAGAAACTCATATCTAGAAACTTGCTGTATTATTGAATTAAGAGATGTCTTCTTACCAGAGAGTAGCTAAATGATATAAATGGTCATTTTGGTGATTAACACTGTTCGCTTTGTACTCTGTATAACAGCATAAATACCTGAAAGCTTGAGAATATCATAAAAAAATATGAAAAGAAACTCATATCTAGAAACTTGCTGTATTATTGAATTAAGAGATGTCTGTCTTCTTACCAGAGAGTAGCTAAATGATATAAATGGTCATTTTGGTGATTAACACTGTTCGCTTTATACTCCTGTATAACAACAGAAATACATGAAAGCTTGAGAATGCAATGCTGAAATGAAAAGAAACTCATATCTAGAAACTTGCTGTATTATTTAATTAAGTGATATATATTCTTACCAGAGAGTAGCTAATTGATATAAATGGTCATTTTGGCAATGAAAACTGTCTTTTATAGAGAGGTATCCTCTAGCTGGAGTGTCCTCTCATGGAGTATGTTCTACTGTGGTGAGCAGAAGAGCTTGAATTGACTCGTTCCATATGTAAATACCTGTTTTCTTTCCTCTTTCCGCTCTCCACTTCTCCCATCCATATTTCCAATTTTTTTTTTTTTTTATTATTATTATTATTTTTTTATTCTTCCTTATAATCTGTATATATTTACCATATGTATATAATCTTTCTCCATTTTTATTTGCCACCTTCATAGGTTTCTCCGTCTTGTAACCCCAAGGAGAATCCTCTGTAAGACCTGTGTGTCTTAATAAAGGCTTTTGTGTGTGTGTGTGTATGTTCTACTGTGCATGCCAATTACAGTAATACCTTTCAATTCAACACCAATTTTCTGATTCTTCGGGGTGTTGAACTAAAGAAGAGTTAGACTGTATAATTCACAAGCTTTGAAAGTTTTCCTTTATAATAGAAAGTTGATATTGAAACACCTAAATGAAAATTCAATAAAATAATCCTACGAATCAATATTGAAATAAGAACATTAAGCCTCCAGGGAAAATTTTATTTAAAAAAAAATTTTATTTACAAAATGTTAAATGTAGAAGAGCTTACTTGCCCGAAAGTTTGAGATATTTGTAAATAAAAAATATTTAAAAAATAAACTTTTCCATGGAGGCCTAATGTTCTTATTTTAATAAATGATTTATTTTAACTCCACTGCTTTATACCAAATGCTGTCACCATCTTGATTCCAGAAGTTCCCTCTTTGTTTTCCAGCCAGCTTCAAGGAGCTCTGCCCAGATGGCTATGGTTATATCAAAGAAGATGGACAAATGGAAGGTGAGCTGAAAGTAGTTATTTATTGAATACATTCTTATTTTTCATAATTTTTACGTACACAAGGTTCTTATTACCTACTTCATTCAGTATTCATTCATTCGGTACATTTGCCTGAAGATAGTAACAATGCTGTTACTGAAACGTCACACACTATTTTTTTTTTTTTGGATTTGGTCTTATTACCTTGTGTTTATAATCTATAATCCAAATTGTGCCTTATCCTAATTTTTACGGGAAGAGAGAAGAAAATAGTTTTATTCTTATCTGATATTTTGTTTATACAACTGATAACAGTAACTATTTAAAAACAGCTGTGATATTTTTTCTCATTCAATACTTTTGTCTGATCCCTCAGGAGAGCTGACTGCTACATGGCACGTCCCCAGGTGGCGGATAGGGGAACAACCTTGAGATATGAAGGCCAGATGTGAAACAAACAGAATAACTCTGACAAATAAGTAGTCGCGGACCACACACACACACAACATCAGCATTGTTAGAAATATGAGAAAGACCTCTTCAAAAATCCTGAGTTTAACTGACCCGGTTGATAGCCTTCAGCTAGGGTTCCTCTCAAGGGATACGGAGGAGCTGTGTCTGTACTCATGTTAGAGTCGGCAGCAAAGACTCCCATGTTAGGAACAGCCTCAAATTACAGGCAAAGTCAGACTTTCATCAAGTGTGCCTGGATCATGGTGCCATGATCAACGAAAACTGCACCCCTACACCCCATTCCATGAGATCATGAACTCATGGAAATCGTGTAATATTTACACAAGGGGATAAGAAACAACAACTTTTGTCTGATAATGGTAATTGTGTTGTTACTGAAACATCACATACTATTTTTTTATTTTGTCTTATTACCTTGTTTCTTTCCCCTCTTAATAATCTTACTTCAATCTTTTTCATCTTTCTCATTACCTTTCAACTAACTTAAACCACCTTTACTCCTTAAACTTATACATCTAGCACAGTTGGTACAGTGGAGTGAACCCATGAGCTCTGAACCTCAGTCAACACCAAACAACACTAACAAGATTTAGAACAGGCCATCTCAAGCCATTGAAAATGGAAAATAATAACAAAATATACCCCACTTGCCCAAAATGTAGCTTTGCACCTGCAGCTCCAGAACACATTTTGGCTTGCATTAGATGCGCTAAACAGGACCTTTGGAAGAGGCTGCTGCTTATCATAAAACAGCTCAAGGAGCATGAACTCATGGAATTCATGTAATCTTTATACAAGGGGATAAGAAACAACTACATCTAGTAAAACGACTTTTGACAATTTTACCGCAAATATTTCTTTTGAACAAAAAATTATAATTTATTTTAAGAAGAAATAATGACCATTTCTATCCGTAGGGATAAGTTATGAAAGGATGAATTGTGAAGAGTAATGATGAACAAAAAAAAAGGTGTCCAGGGATTTCCGTTCATCATTACTCTTCACAATTCATCCTTTCATACTTCATCCCTAAGGATAGAAATAGTCGTTATATCTCCTTAAAATAAATTACAATTTTTTGTTCAAAAGAAACATTTGCTGGAAAACTTTTGTCAAACGTTATTTTACAATCATAAGCTGCATTATATTGTATTATACATCTAGTGTTTATACATTGGTCTTTCCAAGCCTCCTGGATTGTCTGGCTTGTAGTAGGAGCCGGTCTAGAGTAGATCAAGAGCTGTCAGATGACAAACCTATTGTTGGATCTTGTTATATATTTTGAATATTCACTCTTTGTATATGCAAAAATTCACAAAATTCTATATTAATTCAATTATCTTATTATGCAAATTCTAAATTTCTATAGTCAAGCTTTATATATGCAAACAATCCTAAAAATATCTAAATTTGATTATTATATATATGAAATATTTAAATCTGAATCTATGATATATGGTACAATTTGGATTATAGATGAGAAACATAAGGTAATAAGACCAAATCCAAATACAGTAAATAGTATGTGATGTTTTAGTAAGTGTTGTTACCGAATATCACATTATTTAGAGTTTGTCTTATTACCTTATGTTTTTAATCTGAATCTAGAATTTTAATAAAAATAATTTAAAAGTGAAATCAAGTTGCTAAATGATTCTTTTTAAAAACATTTATTTAACATTCATGTCATAACACTGATAAGTTATAATATGGATTTTAGATTTGAAACACAAAGGATAAGACCAAATATTTATTCATTTGAATTTGGTCTTATTACCTTGTGATTCAATAACACCTATAAATATGCAAATTTAATTTGATAGTATTTTTGGTTGGTTTTACCTATTGTTTTACTTCGAGGTATTATACAAAAAAATGTACTTACAAGAAAATAAGACCTAATCCAAATAAATTAGTAGGATGTGACATTTCAGTAACAGCGTTGTTACCATCATCAGACAAAAGAATAAATGAGAAAAAAAAATGTTTTGATATATTTCTCATTTATATATATACTTTTGTCTGATGATGGTAACAATGCTGTTACTGAAATGTCACACACTATTAATTTATTCGGATTAGATCTTATTTTCTTGTAGTTGTAATCTATAATCCAAATTGTGATTTGTTAAGAGGTATTATACTGTATTCCTATCTAGTGGAGGGGTCAGTGGAAGGATGGTCTAAACTGTTGGGTTTTGACCGCGACGACCCGGGTTTGATCCCGCATTGGGCACTTTTTTCTATTTAAAATAAATGCTCCAATGGCCCCCCGATTCTTGCAAAAGTCCAACTCAACCAGCGAGTGCAAGTAACCAAACGGGGCTCTGGCACATTTTTAAGTGCAAAAGGCAAACTGCTTTTCACATGTGTAGACATGTGGTGTACTTACAGTAAAAGCAGTTGCTAACTACCCACCATGATTATCATGGCTTGTTCCATGTGTACTAAGGATAAGCAAAAAAAAAATTCCTATCTAGTTATTGTCCATCTCTACTGTGCAGTGTTGATGTACCTGAGTAATCAAGTTGCCATGATTGTGTGTTGTGCAGATATCAATGAATGCAT
>CP092864.1:136238348-136458296 GCA_030710605.1 Cordylochernes scorpioides | reverse complement strand
AGTACTTTTGTCTGATGATGGTAAAAATACTACAATTAAACCTGTCTATAGCGCCCCTTCTTGGGACTCACCAAAATAGGGTGCTATATACAAGTCACTTTTAATGTAAATCGCATTGTACTACGTATTTAAAATCGGGCGTTATAGAGAGGGAGGCGCTATTTAGAGGGGGTGCTATAGACAGGTTTAACTGTATTACTAAAATTTATACAGTATTTATTTATTTGGAATGGGTCTTATTATCTTAAGTTTGACTCTATTTTCAATGTAGTTATTCACATTTTTACGTTGGGTACATGTGACATTACAAAGATCTCACAGAGGTGTTTTTTTGCGTAGACTTCAGGACTGGCCCATGCTACAGGAGAATCAACAACCAGCACTGTGCGGGCCAGATCACTGGAGTGGTGTGTACGCGTATGCTCTGCTGCGCAACCATCGGCGTAGCCTGGGGACATCCATGTGAACATTGCCCTGCTACATTACAATGTGAAAGGGGCTATTTATTCAACACTGAATCCAACACTTGTCAAGGTAGGTAAACATCAACAATTCACTTAGAAATGCTTGAATAACAATATGCAGGCTTTCTAGTGGCTTCTACTGAACAACTTGGTGAATGAACTAACTAATTAATCTCTAAATCTTTATATTCTGACTTTAGACAACCTTCTACCCTTGATACACCCATGTATAGAATTATAGATGCCTAATAATTATGTATAATACATTGTTGTATATTCCTTTTTCACTTGTGCTAATCCAAATTTCTGTCAATACAGTAGAACCTCTCTGTAAAGGACAACAGCTAATTGCAGAGTCAAAGTGTCCTTTAGGGAGAGGTGTCATCTTACCAGAGAGTTAATAAATAGTAAAAATGTTAATTTTAACTATGAAAACTGTCCTTTATAGAGATGTGTCTTCTAGCGCAAGTGTCCTCTCATAGAGGTTCTACTGTATTGGCAATGAAAACTGTCCTTTATAGAGAGGTGTCCTCTAGTGTGAGTGTCCTTTCGTGGAGTATGTTCTACTTTACTACTAATTATTGTTCTTTAAGAAAATGAACTTCTTGTTCTCGATTGCTTGTATATAAGTTTATGCCTCAAGCCCTTTCTTTCTTCTTCCCCCTATCTGATACATTATAAATAACATTGCTGATTATTGTTACTATTACTGTTTTTCCTGTATATACCCTCTTCTACTTGGAGAACCTGTATAAGACCTAAAGGTCTTAATAAAGCTTTTGGTTCTTGTAATAGGTTGGCTTATCTTGGATCAAAAGTGTTTCTTTAACAAAGTAGAATACAGTATAACTTTGTCATAGTGAACCCTGATGAGGCTGAACATTTGGTTCACTATAGGAATGTTTGACCATATCATTATATAAGAAGTGAGGATTATTTTAGGTTGATTTTAAGAGAAGGTATGCTATACCCCTAGCTCATTTTAATGTGGTTTTACTTCAATTAAGGACATATACACTCATGGACAAAACTTAAGAAAGTTGTACCTTTTTGGATGCATATCGGGATTCAGACAATAACTCTGAAAGATATTACAGTGATCTTTATTGAAGACACACAAGATAGAGAAGTCAAATATCTTTCAGAGTTATTGTCTGAATCCCGATATACATGCTAAAAGGTACAACTTCCTTAAGTTTTGTCCATGAGTGTATCTTTCAGAGTTATTGTCTGAATCCCGATATACATACTGAAAGGTATTTCTTCCTTAAGTTTTGTTTATGAGTGTATCTTTCAGAGTTATTGTCTGAATCCCAATACACATGCTAAAAGGTACAACTTCTTTAAGTTTTGTCCATGAGTGTATCTTTCAGTTATTGTCTGAATCTCAATATACATACTGAAAGGTATTTCTTCCTTAAGTTTTGTTTATGAGTATAGGTGTCCTTTACAGAGAGGTTCTACTGTATTTGAAACTGTCTTGATACTGTAGTTGTTCTATAGTCCTAATCTCTTCAAATTTACATATGTTTGCTGCAGAGATTGATGAGTGCGAGGCCATCCCAGACCTCTGTCCCTCAGGAATCTGTGTCAACACACCCGGGTCATACCGCTGTGAATGTCGACATGAGGGATACCAACCTGGACCTGACGGTACCTGTGTCGGTATGTGGCTACATCATTTCTGGTATCACTTTATCTCATTGCTTCTCTCCACTGTGGATACACACTAACACCTCTTATTAAAAGTACAAAATCGTGAGGCAAAAAATTTATACTTTCAATAATTTAATGCTCTCTTCAGACAATTATTCAACTCCCATCAGTTTCGTGGTCGGTGGAAGGATGATCTAAACTTTTGGTTTTCGACCGCTACGACCCGGGTTTGAGTACCAAGTTCACATGGTACAGGCTATGGTAATCATGATAGTTAGTTATCAACTGCTTTTACTGTAAGAGCATCACACATGTCTACTTATGTGCAGCTTGACCTTTGCACTTACAAATGTGCCAAAGTCCCATTTGATTACTGGTACTCACTGGTGGGGTTAGATTTGTTTAAGAATCAGAGACCATTGAAGCATTTTTTTAAAAGAAAAACAGTGTCCAAAGTGGGTTTCAATCTTGAGTTGTTGCAGTTGAATAGCATCATCACACAAAGACTCATACACTCATGGACAAAACTTAAGGAAGTGGAAAGTCTTTGATGCTGCCCCGGTAATCTATTTTTTTTTAAGGAGACAGGGCAATTTAGTTCACACTTGGTTATCTCGTATGTCTTCAATAAAGGTCACTTTAATATCTTTCAGAGTTATTGTCTGAATCCCAATATACATGCTGA
This sequence comes from Cordylochernes scorpioides, assembly GCA_030710605.1. Classification (NCBI taxonomy): domain Eukaryota; kingdom Metazoa; phylum Arthropoda; class Arachnida; order Pseudoscorpiones; family Chernetidae; genus Cordylochernes; species Cordylochernes scorpioides. The sequence goes on along the minus strand of CP092864.1, from coordinate 136,455,491 downwards.
AAGGTACAACTTCCTTAAGTTTTGCTCATGAGTGTACATTTGCAAAAAAAAATAAATAAACAAAAATTCCATTTCCAATCTCCACATTGTAGATGACCAACCATATATTGTAGATGAATATGTTACCCTTTTGAGAATATTCTCATAAAAATAAATATCATACATAGTTGCCCTCATGAGGATGTTCTAATAGCATCTCCAAAAAGATATAAAAGATGATGTCTCATGAATTACACTGTCTTGATTACTAAGGTGAAGGAGCGACAGCTCCCAACAAGAAACACATCATCTACTAACAGCTGTTGTTGCAGACATTGATGAGTGTGAGGATGCCTACAAAGTGTGCTACAATGGTAGATGTGCCAACACACCCGGCGGCTACAACTGCATCTGTGACAATGGCTATGTTCCTTCACAGGATAGGAAAGCTTGTTTAGGTAAGTCATTTACATATGTACCACCTTTCTGTAGTGTATGTAGTTTTGTTTAACTACCAACAAAGCTTAACTATGGTAAATTTATCTACAATATCTACAATCTGCCTCTCCCATCAAAACTAGATAGTAGCTAAATACCTCTTTGGCAGATTGTGAAGATTCCATTGGATCCCTTGTGGATCTCATGGAATAAAGTCTGTCCTAGACTGACGAGGGCCATTAGTCCGAAACCATGGTCTCTAGGTGGACACTTCCCAGTTTGTCAAAGCTGGTGTTGTGGCTTTGTCACCGACTCAAAGCCGCTAGTTTGCCGCAATGATCAATATATGGCGTCTAGTTTTATGTCTATTTTGACGGGAGAGGCAACCTTATCTTAGTATATCAATGTTCTCCCAGCAAAATTTCAATCTATATGGTAAATTTGGTTAAATTCAATGCCAAAGTATAGATCACTAGGTAAAATACAGTGTAATTTTTATACCAATAGATGGTGCAAACCATCAAGAATTGTCAGTTGAATCACCAAAAGATGTCTTTCTCTTAATTTAGCCACCTAATGTCAGTACAATTTTACTTTTCTACTACAGTAGAACAACCTCTCTGTAAAGAACAACACCTAGTTGCTGAACAAAAGTGTCCTTTAGAGAGATAAGTCTCTATATACCAGAGAGCAACTAAATTGTCCTTTGTAGACAATTGACAATTAAAATAATTTTATTGACATCTTGTCAATGCATGCAAATGTGTACAGTCTGCACTATTTTAAATGATAATTATATATATACATAACACTATGTACAATGAATATTGCACCTCTGCCACCGCTGCAGAGTTTGGTGGAGAATCACCAGTGGGTCTCCAGCGACACCATGCATTTCGCGATCTACAAAGAATACGTAGATCGCGTGCTTCGCCGCTAAAGAGATGGTGATGGTGTGGTCCTCGAGATCAACTAGAAAGATCCAGGACTGCAGGTCCGGCCTATGATGGGGAACACTTCTCGGATGACAGGGCGAACGGCGCTGGAGGACCAGTAGCGAAAGGTCGCTGGAGCTGCAGGCGATGCAGACAGGCTAACTCGACGCCAGGTGCTCCAGATGGGGCAGGGCCAGCTGCATTGCAATGTCCTCCACATGGCCCCCTCCTTTGTAGAGAGGTGTCCTCTAATGGGAGTTTACTCTTTTGGAGGTTTTTCTGTATTTTTCATATACTTCCAAATTTGTGTATGCAAAAATGTAATGCCTCGATAAAGCTTGGCGTTCAGCCAACCGAAATATTGGCAATAAATATTTTATTCAATCCAATATATGCCTTTTTACTATCTAATACTTCCCAATTTTTTTATTTAGTGTAAAGAGTGTGTCTCAGCAATGATGGTTGTACAGACACAAGGCAAGGGATCTGCTACACTGAGTATTCCGTAGGACAATGCCGCAATCCTCTCGGAGTCCGACTGACCAAGCTGGAGTGTTGCTGTGGAGAGAACATGGGTCAAGGCTGGGGCAGCAGTATCTGTGAGGCCTGTCCTCTACCTAAGACAGGTACTGTCAATCTTTCTCACTCCTTCATATACAGAATGAAAGCATTAAAGCATAAATGTTTGCACAACAAGGTAATAAGACCAAATCCAAATAAATAAATAGTGTGTGACGTTTCGGTAAAAGCGTTATTACCATCTTCAGACAAAAGTACTGCTTAAAAATGAAGTCGCATTTGTAAAAATGACTTTGAAAGATAGCTGTTTTTTTTTTTTGCTTATCCCTAGTACACGTGGTACAGGCCATGATAATCATGGTGGGTAGTTAGCGACTGCTTTTACTGTAATCGCACCACATGTCTACACACTTTTACCAGTTAGACAGGTTTAACTGTATATTTTATTCTTTTGTCTGAAGATGGTAACAATGCTGTTACCAAAACGTCACACACTATTTATTTATTTGGACTTGGTCTTATTACCTTGTGTTTATAATCTATAATCCAAATTGTGCCTTATCAAATCAAAGGTTTCTTTTACGCATAAAATAAACTTCTACTGTCCTTACTGCCATGGGGATAAATCCCTATATATATAAAAGTCAGTGTATATATATATGTATGTATATATGTGTGTATGTTTGTTGGCTATACACATCCACAATACATAACTAATCTGGCTGAAATTTTAGCAGTATATATAGCAGAATTTGAAAAAACTTATAGTGAAAATTTCAAGTCTCTATCCTGAATATTTCTTAGAGTTATTAGCAGATTTGCCCTTTCGTTTGGGAGCAGCGCCTCTAGCGGTGAAGACAGGAAGTAATATCAGCTGACCTAATGTACATGTAAAGTTTGGAGTGAGGCGTTTCACAAGAGTGATATCCATGGCATTAATTTATAATTGTAAAGAATAGTATTTGAAAATTAAAATAATATAATTTTCAAATATCGTTTTTAAAATTCACATTTCTATTTTTATATTTTAAAAACACACAAAGTTTGGAGCAGGACGTTTCACAAGGGTGACATCCACTGCGCCAATTTATAATTGTAATGAATAGTATTTGAATAAAAACATCTAATCGGGTAAAACCCGGGCATTGCCCGGGTCATTCAGCTAGTATTAAATATAAATGGAACACAGAAGGAGAGCTGGGTAGACTGTTGTATGAACATCATATTGATATAGCATGTCTCCATGAAACCAAGCTCAATGAAAACCTGAAATGTTCAATACCTGGTTACATCACTGTAAGGAAAGATCGTGAGCGGGGATGGACAAGAAGACACCACATGGAAAAATATTTGAATGGCTTGGCTTATCAGTGGTTAACCCTTCCAGAGGTTTTGCCATTATAATCTAACAGATCGCTTCTTAAAACTAATAGTGTATTGGATCATTCTGTTTATATATGCTACACTGAAAGGTGGAATCTCAGAAATGGTATTCATGTAAACTATGGACATAAGTAATTCTACTGTCCTTACTGCAATAAAAAATATTTGGAGGGCTTGGCTCATCAGTGTTTACCGTCCCATCAGTTTCACCAATTTAATCTACCAGACCGCCTCTTATAACTCTAATACTGTATTGGATCATTCTGCTTACACACTAGAACCTCCCTGTAAAAGATACCTAATTGCAGAGCCAAAGTGTCCTTTAGGGAGAGGTATCCTCTTACCAGAGAGTTGCTAAATATTAAAAATGGTAATTTTGCAAATGAAAACTGTCCTTTGTGTGGAGGTGTCCTTTAGTGTAAGTGTCCTCTCATGGAGGTTCTATTGTATATGCTACATTGAAGAGTGGAATCTCAAAAATGGTATTCAAGCCAAACAATGGACATAAGCTTTTAGGACAGTAGAATTACATTGAAGGTGGAATCTCAAAAATGGTATTCAAGCCAAACAATGGACATAAGCTTTTAGGACAGTAGAATTACATTGAAGGGTGGAATCTCAAAAATGGTATTCAAGCCAAACAATGGACATAGGCTTTTAGGACAGTAGAATTGCATTGAAGGTGGAATCTCAAAAATGGTATTCAAGCCAAACAATGGACATAGGCTTTTAGGACAGTAGAATTGCATTGAAGGGTGGAATCTCAAAAATGGTATTCAAGCCAAACAATGGACATAGGCTTTTAGGACAGTAGAATTACATTGAAGGGTGGAATCTCAAAAATGGTATTCAAGCCAAACAATGGACATAGGCTTTTAGGACAGTAGAATTGCATTGAAGGGTGGAATCTCAAAAATGGTATTCAAGCCAAACAATGGACATAAGCTTTTAGGACAGTAGAATTACATTGAAGGGTGGAATCTCAAAAATGGTATTCAAGCCAAACAATGGACATAAGCTTTTAGGACAGTAGAATTGCATTGAAGGGTGGAATCTCAAAAATGGTATTCAAGCCAAACAATGGACATAAGCTTTTAGGACAGTAGAATTACATTGAAGGGTGAAATCTCAAAAATGGTATTCAAGCCAAACAATGGACATAAGCTTTTAGGACAGTAGAATTGCATTTAAATTTTTATTGCAGTGAGGATAGTGGAGAAGTTTGTTTAGGTATAAAAGAAACATTCATGTTTTAATGCTCTCAGTTCTTATAACTTCTTATTCTTTGAGAGAAAACCTATTTGTAAGTACATAGGTTGTCTATCTGTATAGATATGTGTCCTATCCACCATGGTTATTATGGCCTGTACCATGTGTTTAATTTAGTTAGAATATTTATGTTTATATAAAGGTTTAATATAATTTTTCTATGATTGTGTAAATATTCATTGAATTTATCATCATCACCTTTTTTGTTTACAAAAATGTTATATGAAAAATAATGTAATTGAGCGAAATGGTTGCCCTCATGTTTACTGATCCAATATTTTAATAATCCATGGTTTATGTTGTAAGAAAATTATACATTGAGAAGAACTATACACCATGTATACTTGATATAAATACAATGACATGCTGTGAGCAGACAACTATGAACGACTCTGTCTGCCGGGGTCCTCCTTCAAGATCAACGAATGTGACCTCCGTCCGGGGCTGTGTGAAAATGGCATCTGTGTCAACACTCCGGAGTCCTACCGTTGTGAATGTAACCCTGGCTACCAGCTCGCTCCAAATGGACGCCAATGTTACGGTACCTGAACATTTACTCCACATTCTTAGTGGCTATGTCGGTTTCTGGGAGATTGTTAGGATATAGAAAAAATGTGAAATTACAATCAACTCCTATTCAGTAGAACCTCCTTGTAAAGGACACCTAATTTCAAAGTCAAAGTGTCCTTTATGAAGAGGTGCCCTCTTTCTAGAGAGTTTTTAAATAGTAAAAATGGTAATTTTGACATTGAAAACTGTCCTTTGTACAGAGGTGTCCTCTAGCCGGAGTGTCCTCTCATGGAGGTTCTACTGTAGTCCCAATTATCACTATTCCCAATTAACAGTATTCCCAATTAATATCAGTCACAATTAACAGTATTTAAATTATATATTCTCACCCACATCAACCAATATAATTATCTAAACAGTCTCAATTATCATTAATTACAATTCTATATAGTCTTTTTTTTTTTTGCATACCCCTTGTACAGTGGTACAGGCTAGGGTAATCATGGTGGTAGAAGTAGGCGTCTGCTTTTACTGTAAGTGCACCACATGTCCACACATGTGAAAAGCAGTTCAACTTTGCACTTAAAAATGTGCCAGATCCCCATTTGGTTACTTGCACTTGCACTCGTAGGGTTGGAATTTTGTAAGAATCGGGGCCATTGAAGTATTTTTTTCAAATCAGAAAAAAGTGTCCAATGCGGGAATCAAACCTGGGTCATAGCGGTCAAAAACCAACAGTTTAGACCATCCTTCCACTGACCCCCTATATAGTCCTAATAGAATTGCCAGTTATCAATAGTACCAATTATCACTAGTCTGAACGATGCTGCATATGACTGGTACAGAGCAGGAGGGACAAGCACCAGTTCTGTCCTCCCAAGAGAACAACAGTCTTTGATTTCCAGACTTAAGTCTGGTCATCTACGGACAATGACTTTCCAGAATGGTTGCAGGGTTTTCCCACTATGTACTAAGTGCAATTCTCAGCCTGCAACCCCAAGACATATTATTGACTGTATTGACTCATCCATTGATGAGCTCTACTCTTCCCCGGCAGACACCATAAAAAATCTCAAGCTTTACAAGCTTGATATCTTAGTGTGATTGAGTGGAGATAAGAAAGAAGAAGACTAGTCTGAACTAAAAGTAGAGTCCCAATTAACAAATATTATTTAATTATGTGCATATATCTCACAAATTGGAATAAAATAAACTTTCTGTCGTGACTAGTGATAATTAAAAACCAATATTTATCTTCTCAGCCAACCCCAGCTAACAAAAACTGAGACTATGTGTAAAAAAGGTGTGTTTATGCAAAAACAACAAATTTTTTTATCCAGTTACAAATATTATGTAGAGGTCCTTAGCATTTGTATATAATGATAAGGCACAATTTGGATTATAGATTATAAACACAAGGTAATAAGACCAAATCCAAATAAATATTGTATATATTTTACTAGCCGAATGACCCGGGCAACGCCCGTGTTTTACCCGATTGAATGTTTTTATTCAAATACTATTTGTTACAATTATAAATTGGCGCCTTTAATAAATGCATATATTAGTTAATAACTATAGCCTATGTGCTTTATCTGTCTATGTACTGTTGGCTTCCATAGGCGTCTCTTACTGGGAAAAAGAAAGAGAGGATTCCATTTAGTTATTAACTAATATATGCATTTATTTAAGGAGCGACCCGCTCCAACACAATAGTTACAAAAACGAAAAAGCGAGTGGGGGAGGCAAAGGTGGCGTGATCGTAGCCAACCAATAGGAAAGCGCCATTCCAAAAAAAAAGCAAACGGTGACAGAGATGCAAACTGAAGAATTAAGAGATGAAGAACGCATGACGCTCGTAACTGTATATTGAATATTATATTTATATCATAATAAATTTTCTCATTCAGTACTTTCTCTGAAGATGGTAACAACGCTGTTACCAAAACGTCACACAATATTTATTTATTTGAATTTGGTCTTATTATCTTGTGTTTATGCATAATGTATTGTAGTGGCTTGAATGTTCATTAGAAAATATAATGAATAAATCAAATAAAATAAAGCGTGAAGGAAGATGAGTTTCTTTCATCTTCCTTCACGCTTTATTTTATTTGATTACCTTAAACAGGAAGAGTTCTATCGCTTATAAAGAATAAATGTTTATTAAGATTTTGATTTTTGCTACTAGAGAGAGAGGGAGTCTTTAAAATATGAAAATTTACATATTAAAGATTTTATATGCTACAATTAATTGAGATTTCAGCTTTATTTGCTTAAATATAATTGAATTTAAGAAAACAATACAAAACAATAGGATCCAACAGTATTGTTGTTGGCGTGTCCAATGAAGAGCCTCAGATGTCTCCGTACATCTCTATCACAGCAGTCACAATATTCTCTATCTTGGGTGTGTATACTGTATTGTTGTTGTCATGTCCAAGGAAGAGTCTCAGATGTCTCCATACATCTCTATCACAGCAGTCGCAATGTCCTCTATCTTGGGTGTGTATACTGTATTGTTGTTGTCATGTCCAAGGAAGAGTCTCAGATGTATCCATACATCTCTATCATAGCAGTCGCAATGTCCTCTATCTTGGGTGTGTATACTGTATTGTTGTTGTTGTCGTGTCCAATGAAGAGTCTCAGATGTCTCCATACATCTCTATCATAGCAGTCGCAATGTCCACTATCTTGGGTGTGTATACTGTATTGTTGTTGTTGTCGTGTCCAATGAAGAGTCTCAGATGTCTCCATACATCTCTATCATAGCAGTCGCAATGTCCACTATCTTGGGTGTGTAAAGCTGTTAGGTCCATGTCAATTTTCTGCAAGGCTGCAGCCATCGCTAGACAATTAGTGTAAAGTAACTCCCCAATTTAATCACAAGGTAATAAGACCAAATCCAAATAAATAAATAGTGTGTGACGTTTCAGTAACAGCGTTGTTACCGAAACGTCACACACTATTTATTTGGATTTGGTCATATTACCTTGTGTTTATAATCTATAATCCAAATTGTGCCTTATCCCCAATTTAATGGAATTTACTGATTTAACAGGGTTATATAAGTCTAAAAACGATTTATTGCATATCATTTCTGTTAATAATTTGCACATTGGCCATGAAATTTGATATATCATGGTTGCCTTAATCTCATTTACCCTGGTATATATATATATATGTCACATTCTGCTTATAAATTATTAGTAGATGTAAATTTTTACGCTGTTAGGAATTATGTAAATATTTGTAACTATATAAAAGGCGCGTGATTGAAATAAATTTAGTCAGATGGTTGATTGTTCTCTCTTTCTTTACGCAAAACAATATCCTCTGCATATTGGCGTGTTACATATATGTATATAATTGACTGTATTTTCTTTATAATTCTTATCTCTAATCAATCATTTTAAGGGGTAAAGACTGGAAGCACTATTCATTAGCAGACCACTAACTTAGCTCCAATATGTAATGACCGCCTCTGACATGAGATAGAGACACTCACATGGAGTACAGACTCATCCTCTATCCCTGGAGCCCTTACAGGGTACTATCAACTCGACTAGGTGAGTCTAGTTTTTTCATTTAGTAAGCTTGTTATTTCTCCCTCTCTTCTTCTTTCATTCAGGCTTGGGACCAGCAATGATGGAGTTTGAGAAAGAGCGTGTTATTAAATTAAAAAAAAAAGGAAATTGGATAACAGAATAAAAGGGTAGCCATAACCAAATAAGTAAATTATATTTGACATTTTGCTAATGGCATTGTTTCCACTGGACACTTGCTGTTAATGATAAGTTCTGTATAGTTGGCTTATTTGGATTAGGAGAGTGTTGCTACATTTTGATACTTTATTTTTATTAATTGTAGGTTTTTTAAGTAATGTGAAAGCTTTTTCATTAAATTGGGAATTGTGCAAGGAAACTAAATTTAGTCCTAATTACACTCATGGACAAAACTTAAGTAAGTTGTACCTTTTAGCATATATATCGGGATTCAGACAATGACTCTTAAAGATACACTCATGGACAAAACTTAAGTAAGTTGTACCTTTGTTGGGCTATAAGTTGAAGCTGGACTAGATGATGTAATAGTATAAGGAAGTAGTCAATTATCCCACTACATCTGCCGATTGAAGTGGATATATAGAAGCACGCGGAGGCGACGCGAACAACAGGAAAGTATCTTTATTTTTGACTAAAAAGGGGGAGGGAGGAGGGACTGCCCGCTGGGCAGCTCGGTGATTGGCTGGCCGTGACGTAGTGGTGACGTAGGTCCTCTCAGGCGGAAGTGGGCATATTCAACATGTCTTCATTCCCCCACTTTGGATATGTCGGGTAGTATGCCAGTATCCAGACAATTCATAGCTGCACAAGCATTCTGATGTGCAGTCCTTTTGAGGCCCTTGGTGAAGATGTCGGCCAGGTTGTCGTTGGTAGAGATGTAATTCACATGGATGTCTCCACTGTTGACCTTTTCTCTTATATAATGATACCGTATGTCAATGTGCTTCGACCTATTGTTTTCTATGTTGTTTTTAGAAAACTCTATGGCAGCCCTATTATCACAGAATATTGTTATTGGGCGTGAGGCGTTAGTCAGGCATTTCAAATTCTCTAATATTTGTGCTATCCACAATATTTCCTTAGTGGTCTGGGCGAGAGCAATGTACTCAGACTCCATTGTAGATAATGATACGCAATTTTGCTTTTTAGATCTCCATGACACTAAACAACCATTAATAGTAACAGCTGACCCGCTAGTTGATCGTCTATCATCTATGTCATTAGCCCAATCTGAGTCGCTAAATGCTAGTATATCATCAGACCCTCTTTTATAGATGAGTGAAACATTCTTAGTAGCTTGAAGATATCTTAGTATATGTTTAGCAGCTTGCCAGTGTCGTTCGCCTGGGTTACTACAGAATTGTGCTAATTTAGTTACGGCAAACGTCATATCAGGTCTCGATGAGTTTGCAAGATATAGCAGAGACCCTATAAGTTCTCTGTAAGGGACGTGTTTTATCTCATCCTTTTCCTTATCAGTTGTTGGACAGTCTTTCTTTGTAATCGGGATGGAGTTATCTAATGGAGTAGAAACGCCCCTACATTCCATCATATTAAATCGTTCGAGGATCGACATGGTGTATTTTCCTTGTGAGAGGATTATTGTGTTTTCATCTGGATAACTTGTTTCTACACCTAAGAAATATTTGATGGGTCCTAAGTTCTTGATCTTAAATTTTTCTCTAATCTTTTCCTCAATATTTGTCAGAATGTCCTCGCTTTCCGCGAACAAAGCTAGATCGTCGACATATACTGCGATAACCGCCTTATCTTCAAAAGTGTATAAACAATTACAAGCGGCTAAACGACGAAATCCAATATCTTCAAGAGCTTTATCTAGTGTGCAGTACCATTCGAGACCGGACTGACGTAAACCATATATTGGACGGTTTAGTTTAAGAACTTTGCCCTCACATTTCTCGTCGTTAGATCCATCTGGTGGGCTCATATAGATTTCTTCATTCAGTTCGCCGTACAGATATGCATTGTCGACGTCGAGGTGTCGATTGTACCAATTTTTATTTATCGTCAATGCAAAGATTATTCTGATGACCGAAAAATTTATTACTGGCGAATATGTCTCAAAAAAGTCAATGTTTCGTTTTTGAGAAAAACCTCTCGCAACTAGTCGCGCTTTAAATCTTTCAACGTCCCCTTTTGAGTTAGTCTTTATTTTAAATACCCATCTACTGCTAATTGGGCGCTTGCCAAGTGGTAGGTCGGACAACGTCCATGTATTTCTATCCTCAAGACTTCTCAATTCATCCTTCATGGCCCTTCTCCAGTACGGTGCCTCTTTGCTGTTTATGGCTTGTTCGAAAGTTGTGGGTTCGATGATATCTAGGAAATGCAGTTCTGCTTTTGGCTTTCCAGCACGCCCATAAGGGTTTCGTACAATTCTTTTAGGCCTAGTTTGAACAATGTCGTCGTTGTTTACCCCCACTAAATCCTGATCACTCGTATCATCATTACGTTCTCTTTCCGCTTCAGGTTTTAGATCTATATCTCCTTCAAGCTGGTTATCGGGTTCTATCCAAATATGGTTGTATCTTTCAGGTTCATCCTCAACCTTAGTCCACTTCAGTCCTATCTTGGATTCGTCAAATTTGACATGCTTCGTTTGGATTACGTGTTGAGTTTCTGGACACCAAAGACGATAGCCTTTAGTCTGGGAAGAATAACCAACAAGAATGCACCTATTTGCTCGATTGTCCAGTTTCTTTCGCCTTTCTGTGGGGATATGGCTATATGCTAAGCACCCGAAAGCTTTTAAGTGGCGAACACTCGGTTTTCTTGATGCCCAAAGTTCATCGGGTACTTTATCTCCTAGGGCGCTATTGTAGCACTTGTTTCTTATATAAGCTGCAGTGTTTACTGCCTCTTCCCAGAATCTCTGAGGGAGTTTGGCGCTATGTAAACAAGATCGGGTTATGTCCAACAACACGCGATTAGCCCTTTCTGCAACGCCGTTCATAGGTGGCGAGTATGTGTTCGTTAGCTCGTGTTTGATGCCAAGTTGCTCTAGCCTAGTTTTAAATTCATGGTTGCAATATTCGAGTCCATTGTCGGATCTTAGCACTTTTAGCTTATGTCTGGTTTCTCTCTCAGCCCTAGCGAGATACGAGTCGAAGTGTTTCAGCACTTCGTTTTTATGTTTAAGGCAAAACAGGGTTATCTTTCTAGAATAATCATCAATGAATGTTAGAAAATATGCGCTTCCTCCAATAGATCTAACAGGCATTGGACCACAAATATCAGTGTGAACTAATTCTAACGGCCTTTTAGATCTTATATTCCTAATGGGTTTGTGTGGCTCTTTTGTGGACTTTGCTACACAACAATCATCACACAGACTTCGATCCATCGAGGAGATCTCTAACCCCTTAACTAATTCCCCCTTTGCCATTCTCTCAATTGCGTCATTGTTTACATGACAGAACCTCTGATGCCATAGTTCTAATGTTTGTTTTTGTGAACTCTTTAGACTGTTAAACAACTCAGCGTTTGGTAAAATGACTCTACCCTTCATGACATATAATCCATTTTCATCATGTGCTATTGCGACAATTCGGTTCTCCGAATCGAAAACTTGCGCTCTTCTGTTCGCAAAATTAATTATCTTGCCCTTATTTTCCATGCTCGAGACTGACAATAGGTTTCGTCGCACATTAGGGACATACAGCACATTACATAGTTTTAGGTCAACGTGGTGCTTACCCACATAGGCCTTGAACTTGATGTCGCCGCATCCTTCCGCTCGTGTAGTCCCGCTCACTGTTAGGATCGGATCCGACGTTATTCCTTGGAAGTTGGTGAACCACTCCCTTTTGTTACACACGTGGTGAGTCGCGCCGCTGTCGATCACCCAAGAGTTGTCAGGGATGGCGCAGGATAGGGCTGTTAGCATTTCGCTTCCCGCTATCTCGTGAGTGCTACATCTCGGTGGTTGGAAATTTGGAGTTGGAGTTTTAGCCTTTCCTCTGCATGATCTCGCGATATGTCCTTCCTTGCCGCACTTGTAGCAGGTGAAATTTTTCTTCTTCTTGTCTTCCTTCCTGGTCGTTGTCCCGAACTGCAAAGCTTCATTTGTGTTATACACACGTCGGGCCATCCGTCTCTCGTATTCTGCTAGCAGCACATGTTTTACCTTGCTAGAGGTGAATTCCTTGTCTTCTACGTTGCTGAAGGTCATGATGATTCCGTCGTATGACTCCGGTAGGCCAGCAAGCATTGAATAGGCGAGGTCTTGATCCTGCATTTCTGCGCCTGCCTCTCTTAAGTGATCCGAACAGATCTTCAGTCTCGCCAAATAGTTCGTCATCGTCTCTTGTTCTTCGAATCTTATGGAGATGAACTGCTTCTTCAGTTGGAGGATTCTTGACCTTGACTTGGGTTCGTATACTTGTTCCAAGGTATCCCATGCTTCTCGTGCAGTGGTACAGTCCATTATATGAATCTGTTGGCTCAGTGAGATCGTCAGTGCTATCATAGCCAACGCCTTTTCTTGCTTCATGTTGAAGATTGTTCTTGAGGCTTCTTCATCGGGTGTTGGCTCCGTAACATACTTCCAGAGTTCTCTTTCGATTAGCATCATCTTCGTATTATACTTCCAGCTTCTGTAGTTCTGATCATTGAGTTTCTCGAGGGGTGTGTTGATCATCGTCGAGGTCATCTTGCACGTGGTGTCTCGAATTAACCACGCTCTGCTACCAGATGTTGGGCTATAAGTTGAAGCTGGACTAGATGATGTAATAGTATAAGGAAGTAGTCAATTATCCCACTACATCTGCCGATTGAAGTGGATATATAGAAGCACGCAGAGGCGACGCGAACAACAGGAAAGTATCTTTATTTTTGACTAAAAAGGGGGAGGGAGGAGGGACTGCCCGCTGGGCAGCTCAGTGATTGGCTGTCCGTGACGTAGTGGTGACGTAGGTCCTCTCAGGCGGAAGTGGGCATATTCAACATGTCTTCACCTTTTAGCATATATATCGGGATTCAGACAATAACTCTGAAAGGTATTACAGTGATTTTTATTGAAGACACATGAGATAACCAAGTGTGAACAAAATTTCCTCTCATTCATCAAAACAGATGACCGGCGACATCAAAATATGAAACTTCTTTAAGTTTTGTCCATGAGTGTATGTGTGCATCAGAACTTTCCATGAAAGAACATCTTTCTACAAAGGAGAATTTGCCATTTTAACTAATTAGAATCTCTGAGGTGAAAGTACAACTACGCCTCTGCCGGTTCCAAGCCTGGATGAAAAAGGAGGAGGGGGAGCAGTAACAAGCTTGCTAAAAAACCTGGGCTCAGCTGGCCCAGCTGATAGTACCCTGTAAGGGCTCCTGATCCAGGGATACAGGATGAATCTGTACTCCATGTTAGAAGCGGCTGCACATGGTGTCTGTTCCTAATGTCAGAGGCGGCTATTTTTTAGGAGCTAAGTCGACCTGCTACTGAGTAGTGCTCCCAGTCTTAATGACAAAGGCAGATATATTCTACTTCACCGAGTCATGAGTCTCATGCTCTACAAGCTTGATACCCTAATATGATTGAGTGAAAGAAGATGAAAGTACACCTCTCCCTACTAGACACTTTGCCACAAGGTATTGTCCTTTAAAGAGTGGTAAAGATACTATATATCCTACAGCTATATGGCTACTATATTAGCAAAAGTTTGTTTTAATATTCATCTGTGAGATTAAGGTATTTAAAATAAGCATTTTATTACTTCAAGAACTCATAATTAGGACTACTCTTTTCTATGTGAAGCCCATATGATGAGAGATTTCCTATATTTTACTTAAAGAAAAAATGGCCATTGAAAATGTGTGCTACAGATATCGATGAATGTAGGAACCCCGACTATTGCAGATTTGGAAGATGCTTCAACACCCAGGGTAGTTACCGGTGTGTCTGCAATCCTGGTTACAATCCAACACCGGATGGAAAGAATTGTACTGGTGAGTGTCCTCCTCTATCATTATTCTTATTGATCAACAACTTGATTTGCATACCGTAATCACTAATTTACATTTTTACACACATAGAAATAGCTAACTTAACTTGATATGCATACTGTAATCACTGTTTTACATATTCACACACATATTATAGAGATAGCTAACTTGATTTGCATACCGTAATCACTAATTTACATATTTACACACATAGAAATAGCTAACTTAACTTGATATGCATACTGTAATCACTGTTTTACATATTCACACACATATTATAGAGATAGGTAACTTAACTTGATTTGCATACCATAATCACTCATTTACATATTCACACATATTATAGAGATAGTTAACTTGATTTGCATACCTTAATCACTGATTTACATATTCACATACATATTATAGAGATAGCTAACTTGATTCGCATGCCATAATCACTGATTTACATATTCAAACATATTATAGAGATAGTTAACTTGATTTGCATACCGTAATCACTGATTTACATATTCACACATATTATATAGTTAACTTGATTTGCATACCGTAATCACTGATTTACATATTCACATACATATTATAGAGATAGCTAACTTGATTCGCATACCATAATCACTGATTTACATATTCAAACATATTATAGAGATAGCTAACTTGATTTGCATACCGTAATCACTGATTTAGATATTTACACACATTTTATAGAGATAGCTAACTTAACTTGATTTGCATACCATAATCACTAATTTACATATTCACACACATATTATAGAGATAACTGAAATAGGTATTTGCCTTTTTTAATTTTCCCTCCTAACATATACTTTTACCCATCATTATTTAGTAAGTGCATTACTTGTTATCATTGTTTCTTATCCCCTTGTGCAAATAATTTTTTTTGCTTATCCCTAGTACATGTGGTACAGGCCATGATAATCATGGTGGGTTGAAGTAGGCGACTGCTTTTACTGTAAGTGCATCACATGTCTACCTACACATGTGAAAAGCAGTTCGACTTTGCACTTATAAATGTGCCAGAGCCCCGTTTGGTTACTTGCACTCGCTGGTGGGGTTGGACTTTTGCAAGAATTGGGGGCCTTTGGAGCATTTTTTTAATCAGAAAAAAAAAGTGCTCAATGCGGGATTTGATCCTGGGTCGTAGCGGTTGAAAACCATTGGTTTAGACCACCCTTCCACCGAGCTCCCAAAGATTACATGAATTCCAGGAGTCCATGCTTCTCAAGCTAGAACATTACTTGATAGGATGGAGAACTTGGTTCTATAAATTGGTTGAAATGAAAGGAACAACCTATATTATAGGTAAGACAATGTTAATCTCTCTATTTGCTATAGAAACACAAGTCAGGGAGAAGAGCTTCTTTCATAAGAGGATTCTATATACAGTTACGAGCGTCATGCGTCATGTCTTCATCTCTGTCACCGTTTGCTTTTTTTTTGGAATGGCGCTCTCCTATTGGTTGGCTACGATCACGCCACCACTATGCGAGACACTTTGTTTTTGACTTTGCCCCCCCCACTCTCTTTTTGGTTTTTGTAACTATTGTGTTGGAGCGGGTCGCTCCTTATAAATAAATGCATATATTAGTTAATAACTAAATGGAATCCTCTCTTTCCTTTTCCCAGTAAGAGACGCCTACGGAAGCCAACAGTACATAGACAGATAAAGCACATAGGCTATAGTTATTAACTAATATATGCATTTATTTAAGGTGCCAATTTATAATTGTAACAAATAGTATTTGAATAAAAACATTCAATGGGGTAAAACACGGGTGTTGCCCGGGTCATTCGGCTAGTGATCATACAAGTTTCAGACAAGATGCTCTTCTTTTGTATCCATAGAAAGACATCTTGCCTGAAAGCTTGTACGATTGACCTCCTATAAAAGAAGCTCTTCTCCCCGACTTGTATTTCTTTTTCTATATTGGAGGATTTTCAGAAATGCCATTTGGTCTCAATCCCAATGAATGGAAAACTCCTATTTCTAGTGTGAGTACAACTCCAATAGAGGACAGACAACATCCTAATTGGATGGTTATAACACAAAAGGAATGATTTTGTCTTTCCCTGCATCCTAAGGTAGTCATCCTTTTCTCAGAACAAATTTGTTTACATAGATAAAGAGAAAATAATTTTGTACAATAATCATTTATTTCACTAAGAAAGGTTTTTAATTATGTAAATATTTATCTGTATATATATATATATTATCTTCTAGGTTCTTGGAAAGTTTTCTGTTGAAGGACGTCAAAGTCCGAAAGCTTGCCTAATTTACAGCATTAATAAAAGAAACTCGTCGCCGTTAACTTTTGTTTCTTGTTTAAGATGAGGTCTCGGCGATTCCTTCTCTTATAGCTGAGATTCTTCTTCATCTTGTATTGAAAGTAAATTACCTTGTGTTTATAATCTACTAGCCGAATGACTCGGGCAACGCCCGTGTTTTACCCGATTCAATGTTTTGATTTAAATACTATTTGTTACAATTATAAATTGGCGCCTTATATAAATGCATATGTTAGTTAATAACTATAGCCTATGTGCTTTGTCTGTCTATGTACTGTTGGCTTCCGTAGGCGTCTCTTACTGGGAAAAAGAAAGAGAGGATTCCATTTGGTTATTAACTAATATATGCATTTATTTAAGGAGCGACCCGCTCCAACACAATGGTTACAGAAACGAAAAAGCGAGTGGGGGGGGGTGCAAAGGTGGCGTGATCATAGCGAACCAATAGGAGGGCGCCATTCCAAAAAAAAAGCAAACGGTGACAGAGATGACTGATGAAGAATGACGCTCGTAACTGTATATAGAATAGTCCAAATTGTACCTTATCATTTTTATAGACTTCAATGGACCTTAGAAGTAAATATTTTGCCTTGTGCTTATGTCTCTTAATATAAAGTTGTAGATATTACAATACAATAGTTCTATCTTTTTTTTTTTTTTTTGCTTATCCCTAGTACACGTGGTACAGGCCATGATAATCATGGTGGGTAGTTAGCGACTGCTTTTTACTGCAAGCGCACCACATATCTACACATGCAAAAGCAGTTCGACTTTGCACTTACAAATGTGCCAGAGCCCCGTTTGGTTACTTGCACTCACTGGTGGGGTTGGACTTTTGCAAGAATCGGGGACCCATTGGAGCATTTTTTTTTAACAGAAAAAAGTGTCCAATGCGGGAATCGAACCCGGGTCGTAGTGGTCGAAAACCAAACGGTTTAACCAGCCTTCCACCGAACCCCCAGTTCTATCTTAGTTTCAAAATGCTGTCTAACCCTACCTCTCTGATGCCAATGGCCATTGTTGTGTCCAGACAAAGATGAATGCTCCACCACAGGAATGTGTGCCAACGGACGATGTATCAATGCTGACGGTTCCTACGCCTGCGTCTGTAACCCTGGTTTTATGCTCGCCCCTAGCCGACAGACTTGTATTGGTTGGTATGAATTTATTATCTCAATACCCAATTTACCTTCAACTTGTCCATAGCTAATGTTTATAAATTATCATTCTTCATCCTTTTATGCTTAAAATAAATACAATAGAACCTCCTTGTAAAGAACACCTAAAATTGCAGAGCCAAAGTGTCCTTTAGAGAGAGGTGTCCTCTTACCGGAGAGTTTCTAAATTGTAAAAATGGTAATTTTGCAAATGAAAACTGTCCTTTGTGGAGAGATGTCCACTAGCGAGGTGTCCGCTAAAGGGAGGTTCTACTGTATATCCCACCATTGATGATCATACATGTAGAACTGCAGATAATTCAACAGATAAATGCTGCCATTACATTAGTCAAAAGAGAAAAGGTACAATTTGGATTATAGATTAGAAACACAAGGTAATAAGACTAAGTATAAATAAATGAATAATGTATCAAAATCTCAAGGTAATAAGACCAAATCCAAATAAATAAATAGTGTGTGACATTTCGGTAACAGCGTTGTTACCAAAATGTCACACACTATTTATTTATTTGGATTTGGTCTTATTACCTTGTGTTTATAATATATAATCCAAATAGTGCCTTATCTTCTGTATCAAAATCTAAATAAATAGTGTGTTTTTTTTTTTTTTGGATTTGGTCTTATTATACATTGTGTTTATAATCTATAATACAAATTGTACCTAATCAACTACAGTATAACATACTCCTCATGCTAGAGGACATCTCTCTATAAAGGACAGTTTTCATCACCAAAAGTACCATTTCTACTATTTAGTAATTCTCCAGTAAGAGGACATCTTTTCCTAAAGGACACTTTGGCTCTGCAACTAGGGAGGTTTTACTGTATATGCATTGTTGGTGGTGGTGTCTTGTCCAATATGCATTGTTTTAATGCATATTTAAAGGGAGAGGTGTCACTTTCAGTACATGAATATCATCCTCCTGTAATTTAATGTTGTAATGTATTAATGTGGGGTTTAGATATTGATGAATGTGCTGACAACGGAAGAATCTGCCTCCGAGGAAGATGTGAAAATATACCTGGGAGCTACAGATGTTTCTGTCAGCCTGGATTTGTGCTGTCCCCTAACGGTGATTTCTGTATTGGTGAGTGTCACTTATTTCTATTTATATAACTGCAATTGTATACTTCAATACTGGAATTCAATATGCTGGAAAAATGTGTAGATAACCAAGGCTCCTATTTTGAAAAATTTGATGTTTAAATTACTATACAATGAATAAATAATTAATTTAAAAAACGGTTCCTGAACTTTTTGATCCTACCTTGTATAATTGAACCTGAGGACATATTGACAAGAGAAGTGTAGCTAGATTGATCCAAATTCAACAGTATAGAGTAAAACAACGATAAACTCTCTATTCGCTGTAGAAACACAGGTCACAGGTCAGGGAGAAGAGCTTCTTTTATAAGAGGACTAGCCGAATGACCCGGGCAACGCCCGGGTTTTACCCGATTAAATGCTTTTATTCAAATACTATTCGTTACAATTATAAATTGGCGCCGTGGATGTCATTCTTGTATAATATATAAATGAGTTTTGAAAATTGTAAAAAAAAAAAAATGCATCGGCCGGGAATTGAACCCGGGCCGCCTGTGTGGCAGGCGAGCATTCTACCACTGAACCACCGATGGTTATGAGAAATGGCCATATTTGGGTATTTATTCCATTCACAAAGCAAACGGTGACAGAATTGATTAAGAATTGTTGCTTGATTATGACGCTGATAACTGTATATATTAATGATCGTACAACCTTTCAGGCAAGACGCCCGTAAAAGCTCTTCTCCCCAACCTGTGTTTCTTCTTCTATAGCGAATAGAGGGAGAATCGTTGTTTGAATTTGGATCAATCTAGCTACACTTCTTTTGTCAATATGTCCTCAGGTTCAATTATACAAGGTAGGATCAAAAAGCTCCCGAACTTTTTAAAAAATTAATTATTTATTCATTGTATAGTAATTTAAACATCAAATTTTTCAAAATAGGAGCCTTGGTTATCTACACATTTTTTTCCAGTGTGAAAATATCTGTTGAAATGCTAGTTCAAAGTCAATTTTTCTAAGCTTGTTTAGCTCCACTGTCACATTTTCAATTACTTCTGATGACGATTAAAAGCGCCTCCCTTTTAACGTCATTTTAAGTTTTGGAAAGAAGAAGAAATCGCATGGGGTGATATCAGGAGAGTAAGGAGGATGCGGCAAGACAGATACAAAGTGTTTGCTAAATAGTCTTGAACAATAATGGCTCTATGAGCAGGGGCATTATCATGTAGCAATTTCCACTGTTTTGATTTGAAGAGTTGGTTTCTTTTTCTTCTTATCGCATTACGAAGGCGAACAAATATTTCTTTGTATGCCTGTTTATTAATAGTAACCCCCTCTTTAATAAATTCATAATAGACAAGTCCTTGATAATCGAAAAACACTACAAGCATTACTTTTCCTTTGGACTTGTCAAGACGAACTTTCTTCTTCCTAGGAGAACTTGGTGTGTGCCATTCGACTGATTGTTTTTTGGTTTGTGGATCAAAAAGAAAGCACCATGTTTCATCACCAGTTTTATTGTTTTTAAAAATCAGAATAATTATTTGCAGTTTCAATTAAATCTTTGCAAATTGATAATCTGGTTTCTTTTTGTTGATCTGTTAAATTTCATGGGACAAAATAACCACAAAGTTTTTTAATGTTTAAATATTCACCAATAATTTTTTGGCAACTACCATACGAAATTCCAAGTGTTTCTGATATATTATCAATAGTAATTTTTCTATCAGCAACAATTAAATCGCGTACCTCTCCAATATTGCGATCTGTTGTTGACGTCAATGGCCGACCTGACCTTGAATCATCTGCGATGCTCTTACGGCCATCTTTAAAACGTTTATAACAGAAATAAACTTGCGTTCGTGACAATTTTCCGTCTTCATGAGCTTCATTCATTAATGCTAAAGTCTCTGTGAAAGACCTTTTCAATTTTACACAAAATTTAATATTTGCCCTTTGCTCAAATGATGACATTACAGAAACCGACGCAAGCTAAATACTTAACAAAAATATGACTAAAATGAAAACTACGCATGCACATTTACTGGCATTGCTAAATTAAATTATAGTTTAGGCTTTGTTCTTTACAGTAAAATTGATTTTACATTTTTCAAAAGTTATTTTATTTTTTAAAAGTTCAGGAACTTTTTGATCCTACCATGTAGTTTAAAAGGATCTTAAGGTAATAACATAAGAAAACAATTTTTTTCAAATACCTATTTAATTTAACCAACTATAATTCAGCACAGCTATAATACTACAGGACCAAAGAGGCCTCACCCAACCACCTCTTGGAATGTATGGGACCCTCAAGACAGGACCTATATTCCAACCCTACCATGATTGTAAATTTAATCTATGAATATTTTCAGTCTCCATGACCTTGTACAATTATACAATGGGATAATAATAATAAAAAAAATTAACCCATACTTCAACTGAAAATTGTAAGTATCACAAGGTACCAAGACCAAATCCAAATACCTATTTAATATTTAACTGACTATAATTCAACACACAGACTCTAAGTCAACTGAAAACTATGATTCCTTTGGAGCATTGAATTAAAGAAGTTGGACTGTGAATAAATTATATGTGATATTTTGGTAACATTGCCCTTACCAACACATCACTTATTATTATATATTTGGATTTGGTTTTGTAACCTTGTGTTACACACACACACACACGCACAAACATACACAGGAACTCAGAAGCAAAGTATTCAGGTAGAAGAATGCAGTCAGGATTTTCTGGCTGATAATGACATAGTGTTTGCTGTAGTGGACCCCCAGACAGGAGGATTCATCATCAATGTACTGGATGATCTCATTTATTATATTGTGTTTTAGTCTTGTTACCTTTCGATATTTTATTTATGCCATAAATACACCCAATGTACATTATACAGGTGTATAACACACATCATTGTTTTCAGATTACAACGAATGCGATGGATCGGGGATGTGCACCAATGGCAAGTGTGTCAATGGTGATGGAAGCTTCAAGTGTATCTGCAACCCTGGATACAAGCTGACGTCTGACGGACAGAGATGTATAGGCAAGTATCTCTTCTTCACATATACAGTAGAACCTCCCTTTAGCAGACATCCCGCTAGCGGACACCTCTCTACAATGGACAGTTTCCATTTGCAAAATAACCATTTTTAACATTTAGTAACTCTCCGGTAAGAGGACACCTCTCCCTAAAGGACACTTTGGCTCTGCAATTAGGTGTTGTCCTTTACAGGGAGGTTATACTGTATTTATATTAAAAACAAAATAGGCATATCCTGACCACTCATATGAGCATTTTAGATGACAGAGCACCATCTAGTGGAACAAATATCAACTAAACGTTGATTTAACTTTTTCCATCATATTTGGACAACTCAATTTCTTTATTAATCAAGAAAAGCTAATCATGTATGCATTTAAAGCTGTTTGACCTTGTCAGCTTGGTGCAGGCTGTACTTCTACGACCAATGATTTTGTTCCAGAGATTTCCTGAGAAAATAAGAAATGGGTATTTAAGGCAGAAATTGCATAAATACACTGTTAGTGTGAAAAATAAGAAGTTGTAATATAATGTTTATCATTTCTTTCTATAAGAGTAGCCATATTGGCTGAATAATTACTTAGGTATTGATGAATAAAACAGAATGTGCTGTGCAGATATTGATGAGTGCCAGGAGTCCCCCAATGTCTGCATCAATGGCCGCTGTGACAACTCCCCAGGCAGCTACCGCTGTATCTGTCCTGATGGCTTCACCATGGGGGCCGGAGGAAGAAACTGTCTAGGTACACCTTAGTAAACATCCATAATATGACAGATTTACACTCATGGACAAAACTTAAAGAAGTGAAAAGTCTTTGTTGTCGCCAGTCATCTATTTTTTTCGAAGGAAACAGAGACAATTTTGTTCACACTTGGTTATCTTGTGTCTTCAACAAAGGTCACTGTAATATCTTTCAGAGTTATTGTCTGAATCCTGATATACCTGCTTAAAGGTACAACTTCCTTAAGTTTTGTCTCCATGATTGTATATTGGTTATCTCGTATGTCTTTAATAAAGATCACTGTAATAGCTTTCAGAGTTATTGTCTGAATCCCGATATACATGCTAAAATGTACACCCTCCTTAAGTTTTGTCCATGAGTGTATCTTTCAAGAGTTATTGTCTGAATACTGATATACATGCTTAAAGGTAAAACTTCATTAAATTTTGTCCATGAGTGTATCAGTTGGAATTGATGGGGGAGATGACCTCTATTTTCATAGATAAAATATCAGAATAAAAAATCAAATAGATTGATTATCTTAATTTCATTCAAAATATAATATCAACCTGCAAATGTGGGCTTTCCTTTTTCATTTATTTTAATCTTTCTTTTATTTTGACACTTTATCCTCCATTGAAGCTGGTGTTGAGGAAATCTTGGTTGTTTTGCTTCAGATACCCGAAGGGACTACTGCTACGGTTCGTACAAAGGTCCGGGGGAGTGTTCTCTCCCATCAGGAATGCTGGTCACTAAGTCCTCTTGCTGCTGTGGATTACGAGGGTCCCTAGTCCCTGGCTTTGGGACTCCCTGCATGCCGTGTCCCCTGCCAGGATCACCGGAGTATGTCCAACTCTGTCCTAGAGGTCCGGGAGCTGCTCATGAGGGAGAAGGTATCTTTGAAATGGACTCTAAATGGACTTGTACAGAGCAGTGTTGTTCCAGATATCAATGAATGTATTGTATTCCCTTCCATCTGTCCCAATGGAGCTTGTGAGAATTTGAAGGACAGCTATCGGTGTGTCTGCAATCCTGGCTTTCAGATTGATCCAACTGGGAAAGTCTGCACTGGTAAGTTCTACATTGATGCCTTGAATCTCTTGTCGTGTGCCATCACTGATCTGGAAGTTGTCAGCTGAGAAGTTCAATCCTCCTTTATTCTAAGTCTTTCTTTTCAGCACAGCATGTAGTTTACTAGCATAAGCAGTGGTCTCTCCCAAGCTACATTTTGGGCAATATTGCCTATCTTCAAAGGCTTTTGAGATGGCCTGTTCTAAATCTTGTTAGTGTTGTTTGATGCTGTCAGTGGTTCAGAGTTCTTTCTGGGTCCACTCCACTGTACCAGCTGTGTTTATAAGGTAAAAATAGGGGTTTTTCATTAATTAGGTTTGAGACCAAATAGCATTTGTAAAACCTTCCAGTACTTTTAGTTCTACGTTGATGCCTGTCGTCATGTACCATTACTGATCTGGAGGTTGTCAGGTGAGGTGTTCAATCCTCCTTGATCCTAAGTCTTTTTTTTTTCAGCACAGCATGTAGTTTACTAGCATAAGCAGTGGACTCTCTCAAAATCCTGTTTAGTACATCTAATACAAGGCAAAATATGTTGTGGAGCTTCAGGCGATAAGCTACATTTTGGACAAGTGGGGTAGATTTTGTTGTTATTTTCTATCTTCAATGGCTTGAGATGGCCTGTTTTAAATCTTGTTAGTGTTGTTTCATAGCTCCTCCTGTGTCTACTGTACCAGCTGCCGGCTTATGGACCTAAAGGTCTGGGAGGCCATCTGCTTCTAGGAATGTACCAGCTGTACCTAGGAGGTACAAATAAGGGTTTTTCATTCATTAGGATTGAAACCAAATGACATTTCTCAAAAGCCTCCAGTACTTTTAGATAACTTTTACTGTGTATCTTGCTGTATATCTTATATATTTTACAGTGTCACACTGTAGATCCTGCTGTGCTGTGTAGACATCAATGAGTGCTCCATCAACCTCCTCCTCTGTCAGAACGGCCAGTGCAGGAACACTCCCGGCAGTTTCCAGTGTACCTGTCCTACAGGGTTCAGACACAACCTCCAGTCCAGCATCTGTGAAGGTGAGAACTTTAAACTTCTGTGTGATACAGACTTCAATTCAATAAACCCACGTATCAATATTAAGATGAAATATCAGACATCTTTAGATAAATTAAGAAAAAGGCATCTCCTTATCGTACAACTAAAAGTTGCTGATGGCTTATGCCATCTGTCAGAATAAATATCAACTATTCATTGATTTTTAATTATTCAAAAACTAGCCGACGTACCCCCGGCTTCGCCCGGGTTTTACCCGAGTAAAAGTTTGTCTAACGAATCTCTCGATAAAGTGAACATTTTTTTCCCGGTCCCTTGAAAAATACTCGATAAGTTGAATAAAATCAATATTAATTGGTTCCCTCGGTAATTGGAAGTTAAAGGAATAGTATCTTGCCTTGGAATTGTATCATTATTCTTGTATGGATGTACCCGGCTTCGCCCGGGTTTTACCCGAGTAAAGGTTTGTTTAACGAATCTCTCGATAAAGTGAACATTTTTTCCCGGCTCCTTGAAAAATACTCGATAAGTTGAATAAAATCAATATTAATTGGTTCCCTCGGTAATTGGAAGTTAAAGGAATAGTATCTTGCCTTTGAATTGTATCATTATTCTTGTCTCAAATAAATTGCCGTGTCATCCTGAATTTTGTCTTTCCTAATTTTCTACATTACAAAATCATCGTATCATCATGATAATATTTAGAGCAGATTGTTGAATTATAACAGATAAATTAGAATATTTATCTTGATTATTTCTAGGCGAAAAGTTATTTCAAAAATTTTATTTGCTAGAAACCTTCCCAGTACTATACTAAATAACTTCCCAAAGTTTCATGGCGATCCAATGAGTGGTTTGGTCAGGCATAAAGGACAAACAAACAAACAGACACACACACATACATTCATTTTTATATATATAGATAGATAATCCAAATTGTACCTTATCAATAAGGAGATGCCTTTTTCTTAATTTCACATTTTACTATTTTTTCACACATCTGGAAATAAATTTCTTTTAAAACATTTTAATTCACAAATCTCTAGCTATCAGACAAGAAAACCCTTCTACAGGAGAAAACAAACTACAATAAATCACCAATAGGACAACAGTTCAAATACAACATTAAGCACTATCTCTGTATTTGATTTATTTTAAATCTTGTCCTATTGGGGAATTATTTTAGCATGTTTTCTCTTATAGAAGGGCTTTTGCGCTCGAAGGTAGAGATTTTTGAATTAAAATGTTTTAAAAGAAACTTATTCCTTGAGTCTGATATTTTTACTTTGATACAGACCACATTGAGTGAAAATACTCTGTTCAAATATGGTATTGGGGATGGTTGTCTATTATGTCATGCTGTCTTATTTTTGGTAGTAAGGATTTAGAGATCTGAAAACTCTAATAGATGCAATGATGTCTGTCTTCTTCTTCTTCTTCTTTCTTATCTCCACTCAATCATATTAGGGTATCAAGTTGTGACCCTTGATGGTGTCTGTTTGACAACCATCATGACTGGGTGAAGTAGAATGCGTCTGCCTTTGTCATTAAGACTGGGAGCACTACTCAGTGGCAGGCCGACTTAGCTACAAAATAAATGGCCGCCTCTGACATGAGAAACAGACGCCATGTGCAGCTGCTCCTAACATGGAGTACAAACGCTGCTCATCCTGTATCCCTGGATTAGGAGCCCTTACAGGGTACTATCAGCCTGGCCAGCTGAACCCAGGTTTTTCAGCGAGCTTGTTACTGCCTCCCCCTCCTCCTTTTTCATCTGGGCTTGGGACCAGCAAAGGCGGAGTTATGATGTCTGTCCATTACACAAGTCCAACCCTACTAGTAATTGTAATTAATTCCCTAATTCTAACTTAGGCATTTTGATAGTGTAAAAAAATGGTATAGAGTCTACATGTATAGCCATTTGACATACACTCATGGACAAAACTTAAGGAAGTTGTACCTTTTAGTATGTATATCGGGATTCAGACAATAACTCTGAAAGATACACTTATGGACAAAACTTAAGGAAATTGTACCTATTAGCATGTATATCGGGATTCAGACAATAACTCTGAAATATATTTGATACACAGTGACCTTTATTAAAGACAAAAGATAACCAAGTGTGAACACCCTCTGTCTCCTTCAAAGAAATAGACGATCAGCAACATCAAAGACTTTGTCCATGAGTGTACTTAGCATATAAAAACCTTTAAGTTCTCATCAGAATTATCATAGAAAGTACAATCTCTAATATGGAGGACAGTCATAATGGAATACCACTCCACCCTGTTCTGTGTCAATTCTCATCACTTCATTATAACTTCTACATACAGACTATACTTTAATAAATTACCAATGATTCCTTCAATCTTCAAGGTGTGTATAATGTATGGTCATTTTAAAACCCTCCCATCATGGTTATCATAGCCTATACCATGTGTATCCAGGATAAATAACAACAAAAAAAAAACAGGATACATCGATGAATGAGTAGAAAATGATAACACAAGTAACTCCATCAACATGCAGCTACCATACTGATATCAAAGATCTGAGTGGGTTCTTTGTCACAGATGTCAACGAGTGTCAAGAACTGGGCAAAGAAGTCTGTATTGGAGGGACATGTGTCAACTCCCCGGGTAGCTTCCACTGCAACTGTCCAGCCGGCACCACTCTGGATGCCACCAGAAATATTTGCATAGGTGAGTTCACTATTTGTTTTTGTATTGCTTCTGCACATATGCAAATATTCTCTCCAAACACATATCTATACTTGTCCTCTTTAATCCAACAAACTATACTTCAACACTATAACCATTTAAAATACAGTAGAACCTCCCTGTAAAGGACAACACCTAATTGCAGAGCCAAGGTGTCCTTTAGGGAGAGATATCCTCTTATCGGATAGTTACTAAATAGTAAAAATGATAATTTTGCAAATGTAAACTGTCCTTTATAGAGAGGTTTCCTCTAGCTTGGGTGTCCTCTCATGGAGTATGTTCTACTGTATTGGCAATGAAAACTGTCCTTTATAGAGAGGTGTCCTCTCATGGAGTATGTTCTACTGTATTGGCAATGAAAACTATCCTTTATAGAGAGGTTTCCTCTAGCTTGGGTGTCCTCTCATGGAGTATGTTCTACTGTAATTCCTAACCAAATATCACTTTCAAATTAGCTTCCATCTTCAGTTCTTGGTTGAATTAAAGATGGTAAATATAGTTGAGCCTTGTTATAACAATTACATTTGACACCAAGATTCTATGTTGTTATAACCATATTGGCTGTTGTGTCATAACCACTGTTGAAACAATGCGGACTTAAAACTTTGAAATAATTGTGTTATAACATCATTATTGTTATAAAAGAGGCTGTTATAATGAAGATACACAGTGATTTGAATAGAAATTTATCAATACAGTAGAACCTCCATTAGCGGAAACCTCTGATAAAACAGACAGTTTTTGCCGCCAAAATTGCCCATCTATTGAAAATGCGTTTGCTATAGCAGAATTCTCACTAGCCTCCAAACAATGGATGCTTTCACCAATGCATCATATATGGATTTTATATATAAGAGAAGGGGGTCGTGGAAGAATGGTCTAAACTGTTGGTTATCAACTGCTACGACCCAGGTTTGAATCCTGCATTGGGCACTTTTTTTTCTGATTTAAAAAAAAAAATGCTCTAATGGCCCCCAATTCTTGCAAAAGTCTAATACCACCAGCGAGTGCAAGTAACCAAACGGGGCTCTGGCACATTTGTAAGTGCAAAATTGAACTGCTTCAGACATGTGGTGCACTTACAGTAAAAGCAGTCACCTATTTCTACCCACCATGATTATCATGGTCTGTACCACATGTACTAGGGATAAACAAATATATATATATAATTGATTTTTTTAAGGACTAGAAGAGGCCATATTTATTTGGTCAATTAGCCGGGAGATAGACATGGATATAATAAATATTCTTCCCACTAGCGAGCAATTCAAGAAAATTTAGCTCTTAGCTTTAGCTCTGCAACTAGATGTTGTCCTTTACAGAGAGGTAGTTCTACTGTAGTTGATTGAATTAGAGAGTTAATAGTGTAACATTTGGATCCTTGAGATATAAAAGGAAATGTGTGAAAAAAGAAAAAAAAAAGTTAGGTGTTGATATTGTCACAATTATGAATAGAGTTACACACAGCTACACTTGTATTTTAGAAGGTTTTATCATTAAATTAAGGCTCAAAAAGTGAGTGATGTCTTTTTTTACCCCAATCTAAAGAAGAAGAAATATATAGTTACAGACTTTACATAACAATAAATTAATACAAACACAGGGTAATAAGACCTAATCCAAATAAATAAATAGTGTGCGACATTTCGGTAACAGTGTTGTTACCATCTTCAGACAAAAGTACTGAATGTTTGAAGAAAAATAACAATACAGGACTCTCTAACGAGGCTCCGTAATTGGAATGAGGATTCAGTACTCTTGTCTGAAGATGGTAACAATGCTGTTACTGAAACGTCACACACTATTTATTTATTTAGATTTGGTCTTATTACCTTGTGTTTATAATCTACTAGCCGAATGACCCGGGCAACGCCCGTGTTTTACCCGACTGTAGATGTTACAACGGTGATCCTTAGGTCGCTGGTTCAAATCCGGCTCGAGGGAGCCGGCGAGCACGTGACCTCCCTGTGCGCGCGCATCCGTGACAGAGGCCGATGAGGAAAGACGGTCGTGACTTGTTTATAATCTATAATCCAAATTGTGCCTTATCAAACTAATACAAAGTAGTAGCATGCCATCTATATATAACAATTATCATAAAGATAGAGGCTGCCTTGCCGACATTCATAGTTCTTCACATTAAAGACACTTCAGCCTGTATATCTTTTTATTACCTCGGTGTTTTGACAAAAATCTTTTCTCCTCGTTAGGAACAAATAAAATTAAAACATTTGGCATAATGTTAAAAATATAACGCTTTGCCGTATGTTTTAATTTTATTTGTTCCTGACGAGGACAAAAGATTTTTTGTCAAAAGGTTGAGATAATAAAAAGATATACTGGCCGAAGTATCTTTAATTTTAAGAACTATATATAACGAATGAAGATATTAAGACGCTAATGTTTCTTTTCACAAATATTTTTTCATTGCAGTAAGGACAGTAGAAGTTAGAATGATTTGTGAAAAGAAACATTCACGTCTTAATGTCTTCATAACATCAAACAATTAAAATATTTACATATTTATTAATAAACAATTAGTTTGATTTCACTCTAAACAAATTTCACAACAATATTATAAACAAAATAGGCATATCCTGACTGCTCATTTGAGCATTTTAGATGAAGAGTGCCATCTAGCGGAACAAAATTCAACTAAATGTCGATTTAACTTATCCTGTAATATTTGACCAACCCATTAAGAATTTTTCAAGTTGAGGTATTCATCAGTATAAATGATACAAGAAAATAAAACCTAATCCAAATAATTTAATAGTGTGTGACGTTTCAGCAACAGCATTGTCACCCCCCCATCATAAGATAAAAGAATAAAATCCATTTTATTCTTTTGTCTGATGATGGTGACAATGCTGTTGCCGAAATGTTACACACTATTAAATTATTTGGATTAGGTCTTATTTTCTTGTATTATAATCTATAATCTAAATTGTGCTTTACCTGTATAAATGATATTTTCCCCATTCCTCACTGGGTGTGTGTTCCAGACAACAGACGAGGATCATGTTGGCTAACTATACAAAATGGCCACTGCGAGAATGATGTCAAGGTTCCAATGCTGCGCTCAGAATGCTGTACTACCATTGGCCAGGCCTGGGGTAGTCCTTGCAAACCTTGCTCTGAGATTGGTAAGTATTTATTCTGTATAGATAGCTCATTGTTACCTTATAGTATATAAAACAGTGGGATTGTGACAAAGTGGTCTAAGCTGTCAGTTTTTGACCGCTATGACCCATGATCAAATCCACATTGGACACTTTTTTTTCTAAATAAAAAAATGCTCCAATGCTCTTTTGCTCTGAGATTGGTAAGTATTTCGTGTGTATTGATAGCTCATTATTGCCTTATAGTATATTTAACAGTGGGGTCATGGACGATTGTTCTAAACCATTGTTTTTTGATCTCTATGACCCAGGATCAAATCCCATATTGGGCACTTTTTTTAAATTTGAAATTAAAAATGCACCAATGATTCTCGATTCTTGTAAAAGTCCAATTTCACCAGCGAGTGCAAATAACCAAATAGGATTCTGGGTACATGTAAGCGCAAAAGTCGAACTGCTTTTCACATGCATAGACATGTGGTGCACTTACAGTAAAAGCAGTTGCCAACTTCTACCCTCCATGATTATCATGTCTTTTACCACATGTACTAGGGATAATAAAAAATATACATTATTCTATAACAAGGAACGTAGCCATATTGTTTGATTTTTTATCTATTTTGAAAAAATAATACTTTAATATTTTTTAGAAATTTTATTCTATTTATAGATAACAACAACAAAAAGCTTTATTAAGACATTCAGTCTTATATAGATTCTCTGAGTAGAAATGTAGGGTACATGCAGAAACAACAGTATTCATTATGTATATTAATCTGCTGTATACCACTAAAATGAATAGGTTTAATTTGACCATGGACCACATTTCTGCTTGGTCACCCATTTTTTTTTTTCTGGGGATAATTTTTTTGAGAGAAGATAAAAGACAAGTTAGGATATCTGTCAGAGAATCAAGACACAGAAACAAACTCCGAGTCAAGCTGGACCCGACCTTACCCCAGAACCTAATGGATCCCACACCAAATAAAACCTTCTTTTTGATTCTTCCAGATGTCTTTCTACTTCAGCAGTATATTTAGCAGTTTGGCATTCTTATGCCTTTCTGGCCTTAACTACGTTTCATGATATTTCATGTGCTGCTTTTCACATGTGTAGACATGTGGGGCACTTACAGTAAAAGCAGTCGCCTACTTCTACCCACCATGATTGCCATGGCCTGTACCACATGTACTAAGGATAAGCAAAAAAAAAAGATTTTTAAGGATGCTTGAATGACCAATTTTTGGTCATTAAGGTACATCTTGCATCACATTGACATGGGCCAACAGCTTGAAATACCTAAGTGGTTAGCGTTGCTTGATTAATCAAGAATGGGTATTTGGCCACAATTTTGGAATAATTCAAAATCAAAAAAATAGTTTTTATTTATTTTGACAGATGATGCATGCCATCAGCAACTTCTAGTTGTAAAATTAGAAAATGCCTTTTTCCCTTTCTCTCTCTTTTTCTTTTTTACTTATCCCTATTATGCCTGGTACAGGCCATGTTAATCATGGTGGGCAGAAGTTGGCGACTGCTTTTACTGTAAGTGTACCACATGTCTACACATATGAAAAGAAGTTCAACTTTGCACTTTCAAATGTGCCAGAGCCCCATTTGGTTACTTGCACTCGCTGGTGGGGTTGAACTTTTGGAAGAATTGGAGCCATTGGAGCATTTTTTTAATCAGAAAAAAGTGTCAAATGCGGGATTCAATCCTGGGTTGTAGCTGTCGAAAACCAAAGGTTTAGACCACTCATCCACCGAACCCCCTTCTTTTTTCTTAATATTTAACAGTATCACAGATGGCAGTATTGAGCTAACATAATGTGTTTTAAATGTGCAGAACTCAGATGTCCGAAGGGCTATGTAATGTTGGATGGAACAACTTGTACAGGTAAGTTTTCACATCTTCAAAATTTTACACTTCTTGAAGATCAGTGGACAGGGAGGTATTGTGGTGGTGCTTATCTCCATGGTTCATTGGAGTATTTAGATGCCTGTTGATGGGACATCTGATGTAGGTAGGAATACGACTGTTTAGCTAGACATAGTGGGAGAGCCTTCATGCCTTGGGTACCAGGAGTTCAGAACTCCAGACATACTTCACCTGTCCAGGGTCACCCCCGTTGGGGGGGGGGGGGGAAGAGGTATTGTAGCCTTGACAAATACAACCATGTGTCAATTACCATACTAGACTCTTTTCAATTCACAAGATAATACATTGATAAGGCACAATAATATGATTATAGATTATAAACGTAAGGTAATATGACCAAATCTGAAGATAGTAACAACATTGTTACCAAAATATCGCACACTATTTATTTATTTAGATTTGATCTTATTACCTTGTGAAGATAACAAATTGTTTCAATGGTGCACAACTTGGACAAGTCCAACCATATAAAAGTCGGTGGATGAGTGGGTAACACCCTCGATTCTCGACAGTCATGAACCGGGATCGAATCCCACGTTAACATTTTATTTTAATATGTGAATAACCATCACATATTATTCATTGTTGCAAATATCATAAACTAGGTTTCTCTTTGTGAGCGGTACCTAATAAAGTGATTTTGGAACAAGAAGAACAACCATATAAGTGTGAATTACAAAAAAAAAAAGAAATAATACGCTGCAACTATTTTTATTTACTTGATTAAAGAAGCTTTCGGGCAAGCCCTTCTTCAGCAAATCTGAATTTTTACGCTTTTTTTATTCAAGTAAATACAAGAAAATAATGTTGGAATATTACAGAATAACAATGGCTATAGATAAGGCTGAGTTTGAAAAGAAAATTGTATATATATAATGTTTTATCGTTTTTGTTGTTTTTCATGTAGACATATATACCAAGATTTGTTTCATATAATTGCTATATAATATAATCATATAATAAATAATATGTAAAGTTAAATTGGTTATGGATTCATCCTTCTTACTTACTTTAATTACATAACAAATAAGACCTAATCCAAATAAATTAATAGTGTGTGATATTTTGGTAACAGCATTGTTACCATCATCAGATGGTAACATTTAATTTTAATTTTATTTTTTTGTCTGATGATGGTAACAATGCTGTTACCAAAACGTCAAACACTATTAATTTATTTGGGTTTGGTCTTATTACTTTATGTTTATAATCTATAATCCAAATTGTGATTTTTCATTTATTCAAATAAATGAAAAAAGTTGCAGCATCTTATATCCTTTTAATTTGTTGAAAACCGCAAACCTGTGATAATGCATATAAGTAAGTGTTAAACACAATGTAATAAGACCTAATCCAAGTAAATAAATAGTGTGTGATATTTCGGTATCAACGCTTTTACCGAACATCAAACAATCTATATCTAAAATATAGAGTCAAACAATGCTAAAACCACAAGATAATAAGACAAAATCTAAATAAATAAATAGTGTGTGACATTTCGGTAACAGCCTTTTTCAGTACTTTTGTCTGAAGATGGTAACAATGTTTTTACACTGAACCATCACACACTAATTATTTGGATTAGGTCTTATTACCTTGTGTTTATAATATATAATCCAAATTGTGATTTTTCATTTATTCAAATAAATGAAAAAAGTTGCAGCATATTATATCCTTTTTATAATTTGTTGAAAACCGCAAACCTGTAATAATGTATATAAGTGAGTGTTAAACACAATGTAATAATAACAAATCCAAGTAAATAAATAGTGTGTGACATTTCGGTATCAATGCTTTTAACGAACATCAAACAATCTATATCTAAAATATACAGTCAAACAATGCTAAAACCACAAGATAATAAGACCAAATCTAAATAAATAAATAGTGTGTGACATTTCAGTAACAGCATTTTTCAGTACTTTTGTCTGAAGATGGTAACAATGTTTTTACACTGAAACATCACACACTAATTATTTGGATTTGGTCTTATTTCCTTGTGTTTATAATATATAATCCAAATTGTGCTTTATCATAAGTGAATGTTAATATCTAAATAGGGCTCTGGCACTTTTTAAGTGTGAAGTCTGAATGTTTTCTACATGTGTAGACATGTGAGGTAGTTAAATCAGTCACAATCTCTCCAACCTGGAAAGTGTTGGTGAAAGAGTCGTATAAGCTGTCAATTTTGGACAACCAAGACCCAAAATCGGATTCTGCATTTAGCGGCTTTTATTTCCGGTAAATTGCTTCACAATGGACACTGATTCTTGTAAATGACCAATCCCAATAGTGAGTATAAATAAACAATAGGGCTCTGGCAAACTTGTAAGTGCAAAAGTTGAATTGCTTTTCACATGTGTAGCTATGTGGTATACTTACAGTATAAGTAGTTGCTAACTCTCTACCAAGAGAGTGGTGACTCTCAGATAGTTCTGTAGCAATATTTTGGATTTGGTGCCTTATCATTTGGTGAACTATCAAATAGCTCTGTAGCAATATTTGGGATTTGGTGAACTATCAAATAGCTCTGTAGCAATATTTTGGATTTGGTGCCTTATCATTTGGTGAACTATCAAATAGCTCTGTAGCAATATTTGGGATTTGGTGAACTATCAAATAGCTCTGTAGCAATATTTTGGATTTGGTGCCTTATCATTTGGTGAACTATCAAATAGCTCTGTAGCAATATTTGGGATTTGGTGAACTATCAAATAGCTCTGTAGCAATATTTGGGATTTGGTGAACTATCAAATAGCTCTGTAGCAATATTTGGGATTTGGTGAACTATCAAATAGCTCTGTAGCAATATTTGGGATTTGATGCCTTATCATTTGGTGAACTATCAAATAGCGCTGTAGCAATATTTGGGATTTGATGCCTTATCATTTGGTGAACTATCAAATAGCTCTGTAGCAATATTTGGGATTTGGTGACTCTCAGATAGTTCTGTAGCAATATTTTGGATTTGGTGCCTTATCATTTGGTGAACTATCAAATAGCTCTGTAGCAATATTTGGGATTTGGTGACTATTAGATAGTTCTGTAGCAATATTTGGGATTTGATGCCTTATTATTTGGTGAACTATCAAATAGCTCTGTAGCAATATTTGGGATTTGGTGACTCTCAGATAGTTCTGTAGCAATATTTTGGATTTGGTGCCTTATCATTTGGTGAACTATCAAATAGCTCTGTAGCAATATTTGGGATTTGGTGACTCTCAGATAGTTCTGTAGCAATATTTTGGATTTAGTGCCTTATCATTTGGTGAACTATCAAATAGCTCTGTAGCAATATTTGGGATTTGGTGACTCTCAGATAGTTCTGTAGCAATATTTTGGATTTGGTGCCTTATCATTTGGTGAACTATCAAATAGCTCTGTAGCAATCTTTGGGATTTGGTGACTATTAGATAGTTCTGTAGCAATATTTTGGATTTGGTGCCTTATCATTTGGTGAACTATCAAATAGCTCTGTAGCAATATTTGGGATTTGGTGACTCTCAGATAGTTCTGTAGCAATATTTTGGATTTGGTGCCTTATCATTTGGTGAACTATCAAATAGCTCTGTAGCAATATTTGGGATTTGGTGACTCTCAGATAGTTCTGTAGCAATATTTTGGATTTGGTGCCTTATCATTTGGTGAACTATCAAATAGCTCTGTAGCAATATTTGGGATTTGGTGACTCTCAGATAGTTATGTAGCAATATTTTGGATTTGGTGACTTATCATTAGGTGAACTATCAAATAGCTCTGTAGCAATATTTGGGATTTGGTGCCTTATCATTAGGTGAACTATCAAATAGCTCTGTAGCAATATTTGGGATTTGGTGCCTTATCATTTGGTGAACTATCAGATAGCTCTGTAGTAATATTTGGGATTTGGTGACTCTCAGATAGTTCTGTAGCAATATTTTTGAGTTTGTGCCTTATCATTTGGTGAACTATCAGATAGCTCTGTAGCAATATTTGGGATTTGGTGATTCTCAGTTCTGTAGCAATATTTGATTTTGTGTCTCTTGTGATTTTGGAAACTCAGATAGTTCTGTAGTAATATTTTGTATTTAGTAAACTATAACATACATTTCTGCAGTGGTTATTTGGCTTGGCATTACTGACTCCCCCATGTCAAGTGTGTCCACCATAACAGTGATATGTCGACAGATGTGAATGAGTGCGAGGTGTTCCCCAATATCTGTCAAGGAGGAGGACTCTGTGTCAACACCGAGGGATCCTTCCGCTGTAACTGTCCGCCTCATCTCACCCTTGACCCCTCTGGAAAAAAGTGCATTGGTAAATATCACAATCTGTGTAGTTGGTTCTTCTTAGATTTCTCTTCCTTAAGAGATTTTAAGAGTTCTATCAGAAATACCAAATTGTTCCTGCAGAGAAACTGAACAGACTGCTCTTCACCTTATCAATGACGGTCAGAACTTTACAGAAGTGAGACATTGATTATTCCCTGATCTAAATGTTTTAACTCTCTTACATCAGCCACCTTGTATTGACTGTATTGACTCATCCATTGATGAGCTCTACTCATCCCCAGCAGACACCATCAACAAGCTTTACAAGCTTGATACCCTAATATGATTGAGTGGAGATAAGAAAGAAGAAGAAGCCACCTTGTCTATATAAATTTTATGAACTCTGTTGATTAATACATGTAAATTTGTAAATATTTTTAATTCTAAGTTCTAATTTGTTTGTTTCCTCTGTAATAGATGCAAATATTTCAATATCGCGCCTGGTTGATTAATAAATAATAAAAGAAAAAAAAAGTTTTATCTTTTCATTTTAAAATGTTTTAAATAGAGAAGTATGATATACATGCTAAATGGTAAAACTTCCTTAAGTGTTATCTATGAGTGTATCTTTCAGAGATATTGTCTGAATCCCGATATACATACTAAAAGGTACAACTTGCTTAAGTTTTGTCCATGAGTGTATCTTTCAGAGATATTGTCTGAATCCCGATATACATGCTAAAAGGTACAACTTCCTTAAGTGTTATCTATGAGTGTATCTTTCAGATTTTTTGTCTGAGTCCCGATATACATACTAAAAGGTACAACTTCCTTAAGTTTTGTCCATGAGTGTATATATTAATTCTCAAAGAATTATTTTTAATTAGGTAGACAAAAGAGAGAGAGAGAGAGAATAAAGCATTGATAAAGCACAATTTAATACAAGGAATAAAGTGCCATCTATATATAACAAATGAAAACATTAAGACGCGAATGTTTCTTTTCACAAATTTGGATCATAGATTATAGCTACAAGTTGGATTTAGTCTTATTTTCTTGTAGAATAAAGGATTTTTATATATGTTTTAGATTTGCGCAAGGGAGTATGCTACGCTGGGAATAGCCTTGATCAATGTTCAAGACCGTTCAATGGCCGCTTCCGCAAGATGCTGTGCTGTTGCTCAGTGGGGCAGGCGTGGAGTTACCGCAACTCTGGTTGTGAACTGTGTCCGCGCAAGGGGACAGGTAAGGTAGCAAGGGTGTACTGCGCGTGGTACGCCACCTGTTCAACTTGGAATAACAGTAGTGTAATGGCCTATATTATGTGCCAGCGCTCTAAATATTATCATTTAGCAGTGAGACAATGGCCTTATACACTATGTGAGCCTCAGTAGCACTGGTGCAACAGACTTAAACATTGTACAGCACCCTGTAGCACTGGTACAACAGACTTAAACATTGTACAGCACCCTGTAGCACTGGTACAATAGACTTAAACATTGTACAGCACCCTGTAGCACTGTAACAACAGACTTAAACATTGTACAGCACCCTGTAGCACTGGTACAACAGACTTAAACATTGTACAGCACCCTGTAGCACTGGTACAACAGACTTAAACATTGTACAGCACCCTGTAGCACTGGTACAACAGACTTAAACATTGTACAGCACCCTGTAGCACTGGTACAACAGACTTAAACATTGTACAGCACCCTGTAGCACTGGTACAACAGACTTAAACATTGTACAGCACCCTGTAGCACTGGTACAACAGACTTAAACATTGTACAGCAACCTGTAGCACTGGTACAACAGACCTAAACATTGTACAGAGGCCCATGCTGAGTTGTGCATCAAGGGACATGGCTACGCCTTCGATGGACGAGGTAGAGGAGAACTTGGACTTTTGACCGGTAAGTTTTGTTTATTTTTAATTTTGAAGGTTTCTCAATCACAATATCTCTTTCAAAATCAATCCTAGCTTCAAACAGATACAAAATATTTTATTTTCATAAAAGAAAAGTTACGCTAAAATTTTTCACATTTCTATTACCAGCACACCAATTTTAAAAATATATTTGTAGCAATATATTCTAAATATTTTTGGAAAATTGAACTATGTGTGTTTTCAACTAGAAAAAAAAAAAAAGAAAACCATCTGTTTTAATGGTCAAAAATCATATTTGTTTGTTGTCCAGATATCAATGAATGTTTGTTGTCCAGATATCAATGAATGTTTGTTGTCCAGATATCAATGAATGAGTCCAGATATCAATGAATGTTTGTTGTCCAGATATCAATGAATGTTTGTTGTCCAGATATCAATGAATGTTGTCCAGATATCAATGAATGTATGTTGTTCAGATATCAATGAATATATGTTTGTTGTCCAGATATCAATGAATGTTGTCCAGATATCAATGAATGTTGTCCAGATATCAATGAATGTTTGTTGTCCAGATATCAATGAATGTTTGTTGTCCAGATATCAATGAATGTTGTCCAGATATCAATGAATGTTGTCCAGATATCAATGAATGTTTGTTGTCCAGATATCAATGAATGTTTGTTGTCCAGATATCAATGAATGTTTGTTGTCCAGATATCAATGAATGTTGTCCAGATATCAATGAATGTTGTCCAGATATCAATGAATGTTGTCCATATATCAATGAATGTTTGTTGTCCAGATATCAATGAATGAATGTTGTCCAGATATCAATGAATGTTGTCCAGATATCAATGAATGTTGTCCAGATATCAATGAATGTTTGTTGTCCAGATATCAATGAATGTTTGTTGTCCAGATATCAATGAATGTTTGTTGTCCAGATATCAATGAATGTTGTCCAGATATCAATGAATGTTGTCCAGATATCAATGAATGAATGTTGTCCAGATATAAATGAATGTTTGTTGTCCAGATATCAATGAATGTTTGTTGTCCAGATATCAATGAATGTTTGTTGTCCAGATATCAATGAATGTTTGTTGTCCAGATATCAATGAATGTTGTCCAGATATCAATGAATGTTTGTTGTCCAGATATCAATGAATGTTTGTTGTCCAGATATCAATGAATGTTTGTTGTCCAGATATCAATGAATGTATGTTGTCCAGATATCAATGAATGTATGTTGTCCAGATATCAATGAATGTTTGTTGTCCAGATATCAATGAATGTTTGTTGTCCAGATATCAATGAATGTTTGTTGTCCAGATATCAATTAATGTTTGTTGTCCAGATATCAATGGGTGTTTGTTGTCCAGATATCAATGAATGTTTGTTGTCCAGATATCAATGAATGTTTGTTGTCCAGATATCAATGAATGTTGTCCAGATATCAATGAATGTTGTCCAGATATCAATGAATGTTGTCCAGATATCAATGAATGTTTGTTGTCCAGATATCAATGAATGTTGTCCAGATATCAATGAATGTTTGTTGTCCAGATATCAATGAATGTTGTCCAGATATCAATGAATGTTTGTTGTCCAGATATCAATGAATGTTTGTTGTCCAGATATCAATGAATGTTTGTTGTCCAGATATCAATGAATGTTGTCCAGATATCAATGAATGTTTGTTGTCCAGATATCAATGAATGTTTGTTGTCCAGATATCAATGAATGTTGTCCAGATATCAATGAATGTTGTCCAGATATCAATGAATGTTGTCCAGATATCAATGAATGTTGTCCAGATATCAATGAATGTTGTACAGATATCAATGAATGTTTGTTGTCCAGATATCAATGAATGTTTGTTGTCCAGATATCAATGAATGTTGCTGTCCAGATATCAATGAATGTTTGTTGTCCTGATATCAATGAATGTTGTCCAGATATCAATGAATGTTGTCCAGATATCAATGAATGTTTGTTGTCCAGATATCAATGAATGTTTGTTGTCCAGATATCAATGAATGTTTGTTGTCCAGATATCAATGAATGTTGTCCAGATATCAATGAATGTTTGTTGTCCAGATATCAATGAATGTTTGTTGTCCAGATATCAATGAATGTTTGTTGTCCTGATATCAATGAATGCTGTCCAGATATCAATGAATGTTGTCCAGATATCAATGAATGTTGTCCAGATATCAATGAATGTTTGTTGTCCAGATATCAATGAATGTTGTCCAGATATCAATGAATGTTTGTTGTCCAGATATCAATGAATGTTTGTTGTCCAGATATCAATGCATGTTTGTTGTCCAGATATCAATGAATGTTGTCCAGATATCAATGAATGTTTGTTGTCCAGATATCAATGAATGTTTGTTGTCCAGATATCAATGAATGTTGTCCAGATATCAATGAATGTTGTCCAGATATCAATGAATGATTGTTGTCCAGATATCAATGAATGTTGTCCAGTATCAATGAATGTTGTTCAGATATCAATGAATGTTTGTTGTCCAGATATCAATGAATGTTTGTTGTCCAGATATCAATGAATGTTGTCCACGATATC
This sequence comes from Cordylochernes scorpioides, assembly GCA_030710605.1. NCBI lineage: Eukaryota > Metazoa > Arthropoda > Arachnida > Pseudoscorpiones > Chernetidae > Cordylochernes > Cordylochernes scorpioides. The sequence continues at coordinate 136,414,025 of CP092864.1, read as the reverse complement.
AATGAATGTGTGTCCAGATATCAATGAATGTTGTCCAGATATCAATGAATGTTGTACAGATATCAATGAATGTTTGTTGTCCAGATATCAATGAATGTTTGTTGTCCAGATATCAATGAATGTTTGCTGTCCAGATATCAATGAATGTTTGTTGTCCCTGATATCAATGAATGTTGTCCAGATATCAATGAATGTTGTCCAGATATCAATGAATGTTTGTTGTCCAGATATCAATGAATGTTTGTTGTCCAGATATCAATGAATGTTTGTTGTCCAGATATCAATGAATGTTGTCCAGATATCAATGAATGTTTGTTGTCCAGATATCAATGAATGTTTGTTGTCCAGATATCAATGAATGTTTGTTGTCCTGATATCAATGAATGCTGTCCAGATATCAATGAATGTTGTCCAGATATCAATGAATGTTGTCCAGATATCAATGAATGTTTGTTGTCCAGATATCAATGAATGTTGTCCAGATATCAATGAATGTTTGTTGTCCAGATATCAATGAATGTTTGTTGTCCAGATATCAATGCATGTTTGTTGTCCAGATATCAATGAATGTTGTCCAGATATCAATGAATGTTTGTTGTCCAGATATCAATGAATGTTTGTTGTCCAGATATCAATGAATGTTGTCCAGATATCAATGAATGTTTGTCCAGATATCAATGAATGTTTGTTGTCCAGATATCAATGAATGTTGTCCAGATATCAATGAATGTTTGTTCAGATATCAATGAATGTTTGTTGTCCAGATATCAATGAATGTTTGTTGTCCAGATATCAATGAATGTTTGTTGTTCAGATATCAATGAATGTTGTCCAGATATCAATGAATGTTGTCCAGATATCAATGAATGTTGTCCAGATATCAATGAATGTTGTACAGATATCAATGAATGTTTGTTGTCCAGATATCAATGATGTTTGTTGTCAGATATCAATGAATGTTTGCTGTCCAGATATCAATGAATGTTTGTTGTCCTGATATCAATGAATGTTGTCCAGATATCAATGAATGTTGTCCAGATATCAATGAATGTTTGTTGTCCAGATATCAATGAATGTTTGTTATCCAGATATCAATGAATGTTTGTTGTCAGATATCAATGAATGTATGTTGTCCAGATATCAATGAATATGTTTGTTGTCCAGGATATCAATGAATGTTTGTTGTCCAGATATCAATGAATGTTTGTTGTCCAGATATCAATGAAGTGTTGTCCAGATATCAATGAATGTTTGTTGTCCAGATATCAATGAATGTTGTCCAGATATCAATGAATGTTGTCCAGATATCAATGAATGTTGTCCAGATATCAATGAATGTTGTTCAGATATCAATGAATGTTTGTTGTCCAGATATCAATGAATGTTTGTTGTCCAGATATCAATGAATGTTTGTTGTCCAGATATCAATGAATGTTGTCCCAGATATCAATGAATGTTGTCCAGATATCAATGAATGTTGTCCAGATATCAAGAATGTTTGTTGTCCAGATATCAATGAATGTTTGTTGTCCAGATATCAATGAATGTTTGTTGTCCAGATATCAATGAATGTTTGTTGTCCAGATATCAATGAATGTTGTCCAGATATCATGAATGTTGTCCAGATATCAATGAATGTTGTCCAGATATCAATGAATGTTGTACAGATATCAATGAATGTTTGTTGTCCAGATATCAATGAATGTTGTTGTCCAGATATCAATGAATGTTTGCTTGTCCAGATATCAATGAATGTTTGTTGTCCTGATATCAATGAATGTTGTCCAGATATCAATGAATGTTGTCCAGATATCAATGAATGTTTGTTGTCCAGATATCAATGAATGTTGTTGTCCAGATATCAATGAATGTTTGTTGTCCAGATATCAATTGATGTTTGTTGTCCAGTATCAATGAATGTTTGTTGTCCAGATATCAATGAATGTTTGTTGTCCAGATATCAATGAATGTTGTCCAGATATCAATGAATATGTTTGTTGTCCAGATATCAATGAATGTTTGTTGTCCAGATATCAATGATGTTTTTTGTCCAGAATATCAATGAATGTTTGTTGTCCAGATATCAATGAATGTTTGTTGTCCAGATATCAATGAATGTTTGTTTGTCCAGATATCAATGATGTTTGTTGTCCAGATATCAATGAATGTTTGTTGTCAGATATCAATGAATGTTTGTTGTCCAGATATCAATGAATGTTTGTTGTCCAGATATCAATGAATGTTTGTTGTCCAGATATCAATGAATGTTTGTTGTCCAGATATCAATGAATGTTGTCCAGATATCAATGAATGTTTGTTGTCCAGATATCAATGAATGTTTGTTGTCCAGATATCAATGAATGTTGTCCAGATATCAATGAATGTTGTCCAGATATCAATGAATGTTTGTTGTCCAGATATCAATGAATGTTTGTTGTCCAGATATCAATGAATGTTTGTTGTCCAGATATCAATGAATGTTTGTTGTCCAGATATCAATGAATGTTTGTTGTCCAGATATCAATGGATGTTTGTTGTCCAGATATCAATGAATGTTTGTTGTCCAGATATCAATGAATGTTTGTTGTCCAGATATCAATGAATGTTTGTTGTCCAGATATCAATGAATGTTGTCCAGATATCAATGAATGTTTGTTGTCCAGATATCAATGAATGTTTGTTGTCCAGATATCAATGAATGTTTGTTGTCCAGATATCAATGAATGTTGTCCAGATATCAATGAATGTTTGTTGTCCAGATATCAATGAATGTTTGTTGTCCAGATATCAATGAATGTTTGTTGTCCAGATATCAAGATATTTGTTGTCCTAGATATCAATGAATGTTTGTTGTCCAGATATCAATGAATGTTTGTTGTCCCAGATATCAATGAATGTTTGTTGTCCAGATATCAATGGATGTTTGTTGTCCAGATATCAATGAATGTTTGTTGTCCAGATATCAATGAATGTTTGTTGTCCAGATATCAATGAATGTTTGTTGTCCAGATATCAATGAATGTTGTCCAGATATCAATGAATGTTTGTTGTCCAGATATCAATGAATGTTTGTTGTCCAGATATCAATGATGTTGTCCAGATATCAATGAATGTTGTCCAGATATCAATGAATGTTTGTTGTCCAGATATCAATGAATGTTTGTTGTCCAGATATAATGATGTTTGTTGTCCAGATATCAATGAATGTTTGTTGTCCAGATATCAATGAATGTTGTTGTCCAGATATCAATGAGATGTTTGTTGTCCAGATATCAATGAATGTTTGTTGTCCAGATATCAATGAATGTTTGTTGTCCAGATATCAATGAATGTTGTTGTCCAGATATCAATGAATGTTGTCCAGATATCAATGAATGTTGTTGTCCAGATATCAATGAATGTTTGTTGTCCAGATATCAATGATGTTGTTGTCCAGATATCAATGAATGTTTGTTGTCCAGATATCAATGAATGTTAGTTGTCCAGATATCAATGAATGTTGTCCAGATATCAATGAATGTTGTCCAGATATCATTGAATGTTTGTTGTCCAGATATCAATGAATGTTTGTTGTCCAGATATCAATGAATGTTTGTTGTCCAGATATCAATGAATGTTGTCCAGATATCAATGAATGTTTGTTGTCCAGATATCAATGAATGTTTGTTGTCCAGATATCAATGAATGTTGTTCCAGATATCAATGAATGTTGTCCAGATATCAATGAATGTTGTCCAGATATCAATGAATGTTGTACTGATATCATGCAATGTTTGTTGTCCAAGATATCAATGAATGTTTGTTGTCCCGAGATATCAATGAAATGTTTGCTGTCCAGATATCAATGAATGTTTGTTGTCCTGATATCAAAGGAATGTTGTCCAGATATCACTGAATGTAGTCCAGATATCAATGAATGTTTGTTTGTCCAGATATCAAATGAATGTTTGTGTCCAGATATCCAATGAATGTTTGTTGTCCAGATATCAATGATGTTGTCCAGACATCAATGAATGTTTGTTGTCCAGATATCAATGAATGATTGTTGTCCAGATATCATGAATGTTGTCCAGATATCAATGAATGTTTGTTGTTGATCCAGATATTCAATTGAATGTTTGTTGTCCAGATATTTCAATGAATGTTGTCCAAAGTATCAATGAATGTTGTCCAGGATATCAGTGAATGTTGTTGTCCAGATATCAATGAATGTTTGTTGTCCAGATATCAATGGATGTTTGTTGTCCAGATATCAATGAATGTTTGTTGTCCAGATATCAATGAATGTTTGTTGTCCAGATATCAATGAATGTTGTCCAGATATCAATGAATATGTTTGTTGTCCAGATATCAATGAATGTTTGTTGTCCAGATATCAATGAATGTTTGTTGTCCAGATATCAATGAATGTTTGTTGTCCAGATATCAATGAATGTTTGTTGTCCAGATATCAATGAATGTTTGTTGTCCAGATATCAATGGATGTTTGTTGTCCAGATATCAATGAATGTTTGTTGTCCAGATATCAATGAATGTTTGTTGTCCAGATATCAATGAATGTTTGTTGTCCAGATATCAATGAATGTTGTCCAGATATCAATGAATGTTTGTTGTCCAGATATCAATGAATGTTGTCCAGATATCAATGAATGTTTGTTGTCCAGATATCAATGAATGTTTGTTGTCCAGATATCAATGAATGTTGTCCAGATATCAATGAATGTTGTCCAGATATCAATGAATGTTTGTTGTCCAGATATCAATGAATGTTTGTTGTCCAGATATCAATGAATGTTTGGTTGTCCAGATATCAATGAATGTTGTTGTCCAGATATCAATGAATGTTTGTTGTCCAGATATCAATGGATGTTTGTTGTCCAGATATCAATGAATGTTTGTTGTCCAGATATCAATGAATGTTTGTTGTCCAGATATCAATGAATGTTTGTTGTCCAGATATCAATGAATGTTGTCCAGATATCAATGAATGTTTGTTGTCCAGATATCAATGAATGTTTGTTGTCCAGATATCAATGAATGTTTGTTGTCCAGATATCAATGAATGTTGTCCAGATATCAATGAATGTTTGTTGTCCAGATATCAATGAATGTTTGTTGTCCAGATATCAATGAATGTTTGTTGTCCAGATATCAATGAATGTTTGTTGTCCAGATATCAATGAATATTTGTTGTCTAGATATCAATGAATGTTTGTTGTCCAGATATCAATGAATGTTTGTTGTCCAGATATCAATGAATGTTTGTTGTCCAGATATCAATGGATGTTTGTTGTCCAGATATCAATGAATGTTTGTTGTCCAGATATCAATGAAGTTTGTTGTCCAGATATCAATGAATGTTTGTTGTCCAGATATCAATGAATGTTGTCCAGATATCAATGAATGTTTGTTGTCCAGATATCAATGAATGTTTGTTGTCCAGATATCAATGAATGTTGTCCAGATATCAATGAATGTTGTCCAGATATCAATGAATGTTTGTTGTCCAGATATCAATGAATGTTTGTTGTCCAGATATAATGAATGTTTGTTGTCCAGATATCAATGAATGTTTGTTGTCCAGATATCAATGAATGTTTGTTGTCCAGATATCAATGGATGTTTGTTGTCCAGATATCAATGAATGTTTGTTGTCCAGATATCAATGAATGTTTGTTGTCCAGATATCAATGAATGTTTGTTGTCCAGATATCAATGAATGTTGTCCAGATATCAATGAATGTTTGTTGTCCAGATATCAATGAATGTTTGTTGTCCAGATATCAATGAATGTTGTCCAGATATCAATGAATGTTTGTTGTCCAGATATCAATGAATGTTTGTTGTCCAGATATCAATGAATGTTGTCCAGATATCAATGAATGTTGTCCAGATATCAATGAATGTTTGTTGTCCAGATATCAATGAATGTTTGTTGTCCAGATATCAATGAATGTTTGTTGTCCAGATATCAATGAATGTTGTCCAGATATCAATGAATGTTTGTTGTCCAGATATCAATGAATGTTTGTTGTCCAGATATCAATGAATGTTTGTTGTCCAGATATCAATGAATGTTTTTTGTCCAGATATCAATGAATATTTGTTGTCTAGATATCAATGAATGTTTGTTGTCCAGATATCAATGAATGTTTGTTGTCCAGATATCAATGAATGTTTGTTGTCCAGATATCAATGAATGTATGTTGTCCAGATATCAATAAATGTTTGTTGTCCAGATATCAATGAATGCGCCCATTTCCCAACTCTCTGCTATAACGGGCGATGCCAGAACACCATTGGAAGTTTCAGTTGTCAATGTAATCCAGGCTTTGTACTTGACTCTGAAAACATCAACTGCACAGGTAAGAGATGATATTTATAATCATCATATCATGATTTATCATCATTATCCTACTTGTTGTGTGTGTGATATAACAGATATTGATGAGTGTTCCATCGCCCATGAGGTCTGTGTCAACGGAGTGTGTCAGAATACTCCAGGATCATTCCGCTGTAATTGCAATGAAGGATATGAGGACTCCATGATGATGCAGATGTGTATGGGTGAGTTGACCACACTTCACTGACTTTCTCTCTAAACTGACTTTATAGATTGAGAAAAAGGGGCATTTCCTCATTGTGCAAATAAAAGTTGCTGATGGCTTGCGCCATCTATCGAATCTCCAACCTGATTCAAGTAAAAATTCATTTTTGTTCTATTTTTCAGATTTATAGAGTTCCAAAGAAATCTTCCATCACTTCATCACAATTCTTTTATATAAAATGAAATAATTTAAGCATGAATTTTTCTTTTATATACAATACAAACTTCTACTGTCCTTACTGCGATGAAAAATATTGGGAGGGCTTGGTTCATCAGTTGTGAACCCTCCCAGCGGTTTCACCAATTTAATCTTACCAGACCGTTTCTTAGAACTTTAATACTGAATTGGATGATTCTGTTTATATATGCAGCATTAACCTTGTTGCATATCCAAATTATCATATCCTGGAGTAATCATAAGGGGATAACGTGCCATCTATATATAAGAAATGGAAGCATTATAAAGCACGGATGTTTCTTTTATATACAATACAAACTTCTACTGTCCTTACTGCAATGAAAATATATATTGGGAGAGCTTGGTTCATCAGTGGTGAACCCTCCCAGTGGTTTCTCTAATTTAATTTACCAGACCGCTTCTTAGAGCTCTAATACTGTATTGAATGAGTCTGCCTATATACGCACATTAATCTTGTTGCATAGCTATCCCAAAATTGATAAGTTGAATAATCACATGGAGTAATGTATTTTCAAAGATCAAAATTGTAAGATATTGATGAGACTGAGGTGGGGATGTAAGACTCAGTTTATTTAATTGCTGCAGTACATTGTCCTGGTGGGCTATGGTCACCAAGGCCTGTTCCAATGCTGGGTTTGTGGTCAGGTCTTGGAGGGTTGTTGTTGTCTGGTTATCATCGGTAAGGCTGTAGGAGGGGTTGTAGCAATGACAGGACATCTTTCGTTCGCCGCTCAAGGAGACAATAAAATAAAAATAGGATGAAGGGTAAGCGATAACTGCCACGTTGTATTAAAGCATTGCCGCGAAACAGTGGTCAATGGTCAAATACAATTTATATCCGTCATCTCTGTGGTGCCGTTTCTCTGATTAAATAATTAATTAAAAATAAACAAAAATTAAATAATTTGTACTGCTCCCGTGTACCATCGGTCGGCTACTTATTGACACACAACAATATGAAGCATTTCTTGTAGAGTATTTTATATTTATAGAAGTTGATAAGGCACAATTTGGATTATAGATTATGAACACAAGGTAATAAGACCAAATCCAAATAAATAAATAGTGTGTGACGTTTCGGTAACAGCGTTGTTACCATCCTCAGACAAAAGTACTGAATGAGAGAATTTTACCACAGCATACTGCAGCATGCTGTGGTAAAATTCTCTCATTCAGTACTTTTGTCTGAGGATGGTAACAACGCTGTTACCGAAACGTCACACACTATTTATTTATTTGGATTTGTTATTACCTTGTGTATATTTATAGAAGCTCTCAAGTATTTCTGTCTTACTTTTATACATTCTTTTTAAATTTCTGTTGAAGAACAGAAATCCTCAAAAGGTCATAAACACAAGGTAATAAAACCAAATACAAATAAATTGTGTGTAAAAAAAAAAGATGGCCCATGGGGGGAATTGAACCCACGACCTTCGCGTTATTAGCACGATGCTCTAACCAACTGAGCTAATGGGTCTCCTTGTCACACTATTTATTTGGATATGGTCTTATTTTACCTTGTGTTTATAATCTATAATCCAAATTGTGCCTTATCTCCTCTAAAGGTCATATTAACAAAAAAAGCGTACAAGAAACTATTCATAGCTTACAATTTTGTTCTTCTTTTGATAAAATCTCAAATTTATCTGCTAACAGCATAGATGGAAGAAGTCACTAGCATACCATTTCTGTATTAGACACTGCTGAGAAAACTATATGGATAAAATAATATATCAACTTTAACAAATTCTACATAAACAGAAAAAGATAGGTGCTATGGGAAGAAAAAGCTTTTATAGATCCAGTTAAATATTTGAACATACAGTAGAACCTCCCTTTAAAGGACAATACCTAATTGCAGAGCCAAAGTGTTCTTTAGAGAGAGGTGTCCTCTTACTCGAGAGTTGCTAAATAATAAAAAAATTGTAATTTTGACAATGAAAATTGTCCTTTATAGAGAGGTGTCCCCTACTGGAGAGTTGATAAATAGTAAAAATGGTCATTTTGACTATGAAAACTGTCCTTTATAGAGAGGTGTCCTCTTACTGGAGAGTTGCTAAATAATAAAAATGCTAATTTTGACAATGAAAACTGTCCTTTATAGAGGTGTCTCTTACCGGAGAGTTGCTAAATAGTAAAAAATTGTAATTTTAACAATGAAAATTGTCCTTTATAGAGAGATGTCTTCTTACCAGAGGTTGCTAAGTAGTAAAAATTGTAATTTTGACAATGAAAACTGTCCTTTATAGAGAGGTGTTCCTCTTACTGGAGAGTTGCTAAATAGTAAAAATGGTAATTTTGCAGTTTAAAACTGCCCTTTATAGAGAGGTACTAAATAGTAAAAATGGTAATTTTGACAATGAAAACTGTCCTTTGTAGAGAAGTGTCCTTTAGTGAAAGTGTCCTTTCATGGAGGTTCTACTCTATATGCAATACAATAGTTGTATAGTGGTCAAGTAAATTTAAAAATAATTTTATAATAAAACTTTGTTATAAAGGTATCCTGGGTTCTAGGACAAAAATGCACAATGTATAATAGGAATAGTGTCATATTTAGGAAATAAAAAAAGGTTATTTGGACTGTGTAATACAAGAAAAAATAGTGAAATAAATGAGAGAGATTAACAAAGCTTCATTTTGGTACAATTCTCAGGTCTATTTCTAACTTTCCACTTTCTTTGTTTCAGACACAAGGTAATATAAGACCAAATCCAAATGAATAAATAGTGTGTGATGTTTTGGTAACAATGCTGTTGTCGAAATGTCAAACACTATTTATTTATTTGTATTTTGTCTTATTACCTTGGGTTTAATCAATAATCCAAATTGTGCCTTATCTCCTTTGTTTCAGATATCAATGAATGTACGAGGAACAGAGGACTCTGCCGTGGGGGAACATGTGTGAACACTCCGGGCTCCTTCTTCTGCCAATGTCCTTCTGGCCATGAGCTTTCTACTTCTGGAGACGTGTGCAAAGGTTTGTAGTGGACACAATTGTTTCTGGAGACATGTGAAAATGTTATAGTGGACTTAATTGTATGCTTAGAGACATGTGAAATGTTATAGTGGACTTAATTGTATGCTTGGAGACGTGTGAAAATGTTATAGTGGACTTAATTGTATGCTTGGAGACATGTGAAAATGTTATAGTGGACTTAATTGTATGCTTGGAGACATGTGAAAATGTTATAGTGGACTTAATTGTATGCTTGGAGACATGTGAAAATGTTATAGTGGACTTAATTGTATGCTTGGAGACATGTGAAAATGTTAGAGTGGACACAATTGTATGCTTGGAGACATGTGAAAATGTTATAGTCAAATTAATTGTATGTGCTTGGAGACATGTGAAAATGTTATAGTGGACTTAATTGTATGCTTGGAGACATGTGAAAATGTTATAGTCAACTTAATTGTATGCTTGGAGACATGTGAAAATGTTATAGTCAGATTAATTGTATGTGCTTGGAGAACTGTGAAAATGTTATAGTCAACTTAATTGTATGCTTGGAGACATGTGAAAATGTTATAGTCAAATTAATTGTATGCTTGGAGATGTGTGAAAAGGTTTGTAGTGGATACTATTGTTTCTGGAGACATGTAAAAAATGTTATAACCAACTTAATTGTTTCTGCAGACATGTAAAAAATGTTATAACCAACTTAATTGTTTCTGGAGACATGTAAAAAAAATGTTATAGTCAACTTAATTGTTTCTGGAGACATGTGCAAATGTTATAGTGGACTTAATTATTTATGGAGACATGTGAAAATGCTATAGTGGACTTAATTGTATCTGGAGACATGTGAAAATGTTATAGTGGACTTAATTGTTTGCCTTGAATGAAGTTATACAAGTACGCAAGAGTTTATGTGCAAAAAGCAATTCTGGACATGTCATCTGCCTGGTAAGCGGAACACTGTGGGTTTGATTCCCATCCCTGGACACTTTTATTTTCACTCACATTACTCTTCACAATTCATCCTTTCATATTCCATCCCTAAGGATAGGTTAGTCGTTATTTCTCCTTAAATAATGAAAATTATGATTTTTCGTTCTGTGTGAAGAAAAATTTGAGGTAAAACTTGTTAAACATCAATCTTCTTTCTTATCTCCACTTAATCATATTAAGGTATCAAGCCTGTAATGCCTCCTTTTTAATAAATGCATTAAAATAATGTTTTTAAAATCTTTTCTGATTAGAACCTTCATGTTTACATCATTGGAAAAGCCATAACACCAGTTTTGGAACAGTTATACAACAGGTCAACAACCTACAAGAAAATAAGACCAAATCCAAATAATTTAATAATGTGTGATGTTTCGGCAATAGCTTTGTCACCATCATCAGACAAAAGAATAAATGAGAAAAAATATCACAGCAAGTTCTTAAATAGTACTGTTATTGTTTAAACAAGCACAAGGTGATAAGACCAAATCCAAATAAATAAATAGTGTGTGACGTTTCGGTAACAGCGTTGTTACCATCTTCCTACAAAAGTACTGAAGTCAAAAGTCATTCAGTACTTTTGTCTGAAGATGGTAACAACGCTGTTACCGAAACGTCACACACTATCTATTTATTTGGATTTGGTCTTATCACCTTGTGTTTATAATCTATAATCCAAATTGTGCCTTATCAGTGTTTAAACAAGATAACAGATAAGGAAAAATAGTTTTTTAAGACAACTTGAGAACACTACTATTTAATGACTTACTGTGATGGTAACAATGCTGTTACTGAAACATCACATACTATTAAATTATTTGGATTTGGTCTTATTTTCTTGTATTATACCTGTATACCACAGTTTCAAGCTATCCCATATCTAGCAAACCCGGCTATAGTGTCCATAGAGACCAGATCGAATGGCAGTGGGGATTCTGGCAATTCGCTCAACTCTCCATACTTCGGTCCTTTTGGGGTTTTGCTCATTTGACAGATGTTACAATTCTTAATGAAGGCATGAATATCTATTGACATTCCGCTCCAAAAGTATTGGGCGCAGATGATCCTAGTCAGTTGAGAAATTCCTGGATGGTTGAATTTCTGGTGAGCTTCTTTAAGAATTGTTATGAAATTGGTCAAATCTGCTAAAGAGTTTTTAGCTGGTGATGTTTTAAGGTTGATTTTAAACCAGAATACATTGTAATGACAATGATAATATTGATGAACAAAAAAGATAACACTCCTTTATAACAAATGCCTAAAATATACATTTAGGCCATAAGAACATATATATACAGTTGTAAATGATTAAGTACAATTCGGATTATAATTTAAAAGTACAACATAAGACCAAATTCAAAAAATTTTATACTCTAAATTTCCAATATATTTGTATTGTAAAATGACATTTGACAAGTTTTACCGCAAATGTTTCTTTTGAACGAAAATCAAAATTTATTTTAAGGAGAAATAACGACTATTTCTATCCTTAGGGATGAAGTATGAAAGGATGAATTGTGAAGAGTAATGATGAACGGAAAAATAAAAGTGTCCAGGGATGGGTAGCCTAGTGGACATGGTATCTGCCCGGTAAGAGGAACACTGTGGGTTCGATTCCCATCCCTGGACACTTTTATTTTTGCCGCTTATCATTACTCTTCACAATTCATCCTTTCATAATTCATCCCTAAGGATAGGAATAGTAGTTATTTCTCCTTAAAATAAATTACGATTTTTCGTTCAAAAGAAACATTTGTGGTAAAACTTGTCAAATGTTCTACAATCATAAGCCGCATTATATTGTATTATATTTCTATATATTATAATATAATACAATAAAACCCTTCTATAGTGAATCCCAATAGGACTGAAACATATGGTTCATTATAGCAATAGTTGACTGTATTATAAAATTAAAATGGGGATTATTTCATGTTCATTAATAAGGGAAGATTCGCTATATCCCAGGTTTGTTTTAGTGGAGTTTTACTGTATATTAATTTATTTAGATTTTTTTTAATTAGCTTGTGATTAAGTTGTAAATTTTAAAACGAAAATTGCAATTATACCGCGAATGTTTCTTTTAAATGAAAAATCAAAATTTATTTTAAAGAGAAATAGCGATTATTTCTAACTTTGTGAATTGTGAAGAGTAATGATAAACGTAAAAATTAAAGGTGTCCAGGGATGGGAAACGAACCCACAGTGTTCCGCTTACCGGGCGTATCAATACACCCACCCTGTATATAGCATTTATTTACTATATATATTACAAATATAAGGTGTTTACAGATATTGACGAGTGCAGTCTCACCAGTGGTATCTGCTCCAATGGAATCTGTCTCAACATGATGGGTGCCTACCAGTGCATCTGTAACGAAGGCTTCAAGCAAACTACAGTCTTAACTAGCTGCGAAGGTAAGCCTAATTTTTTTATTTGATTTATTAATATGGTAAAAATGGGGAAATCTAATGCTACACATGACCAGTACAGAGCAGGAGGGACAAGCACCGGTTCTGTCCTCCCAAGAAAACAACAGTCTTTGATTTCCAGACTTGAGTCTGGCCATCTACAAACCATGACTTTCCGGAATGATTGCAAGGTTTTTCCACTATGTACTAAGTGCAATTCTCAACCTGCAACCCCAAAACACATAATTGACTGTATTGACTCATCCATTGATAAGCTCTACACCAGTGATTCTCAACCTTTTTTTTGTTGCGGCATTATTTTAAAGATTTGAAAATTTGGCGGCACAATTTTAGAATTTCGCGGCACACTTTTGCTAACTTGAATGCAAGAAAATTCAAATTATGTATCAATATTTCTATGCAAAATATAAGTAATATACATCTCTAACATTCAATTTGCTAATTTCGTTATTTTAAAAAGTAAAAAAATGAAAAAGAAAAAAAGAAAAACCAATACAAACGTGAACATAATCATATGACTAAAATTCGGCGGCACATTTTTAGAATTTCGCGGCACACAAAATTACCGCGGCACAATGGTTGAGAATCACTGCTCTACACATCCTCAAGCAGACACCATCAACAAGCTCTACAAGTTTTATATCCTGATATGATTTTTGAGAGGAGATAAGAAAGAAGATTAATATGGTACAATTTTGATTATAGATTATAAACACAAGGTAATAAGACTAATTCCAAATAAATAAATAGTGTGTGATGTTTTGTTAACAGCATTCTATATACAGTTACGAGCGTCATGGCCTCTGTCACGGTTTGCCGGCGCCCTCCTATTGGTCGGCTACGATCACGCCACCTTTGCCCCCCCCCCCCCCCCCATCATTTGGGGCCGCCAATGCGCGAGACACTTCTGTCACCGTTTGCTTTTGGTTCAGTGGTAGAATGCTCGCCTGCCACGCGGGCACCCCGGGTTCGATTCCCGGCCGATGGTTTGGGGCGGGACGTTTCACAAGAGTGACATCTACGGCGCCAATTTATAATTGTAACGAATAGTATTTGAATAAAAGCATTTAATCGGGTAAACCCCGGGCGTTGCCCGGGTCATTCAGCTAGTTATTACCTAAGTATCAGATACTATTTATTCATTTGGATTTGTGGTTTCAATACCTAGTATTTCATTTATGGTACTTAGAGGAATAGCAAGAGCCAAATCCAATAAAACTTTGTTTCACACTTCTCTACTGGAATATATATCAAAAGCCTGCTATAAGCAGGATAGCTTTAATACAGGGAATCAAAATAAAGTGAATTGAAAACAGAAGAAATAAAATAAAAAGTGGGATACCATTTATTTTTTATCCCTAGTACATGTGGTCCAGGCCATGCTAATCATGGCGGATAGTAGTTGGCGACTGTTTTTACTGAAAGTGCACCACATATCTACACATGTGAAAAGCAGTTTGACTTTTTCTCTTCAAGTGTGCCAAAATTCCATTTGGTTACTTGCATGCACTGGTTTACATAGTAATAATAATTTCTTAGGTCCATCGAAGTCTATCAAAAATGATTAGGTGCAATTTGGATATTAGATTTAAAAGCATAAGGTAATAAGACCAAATCCAAATAAATTAATAATGTGTATTGAATTTGGTCTTAAACCTTGTGTTTTTAACCTATAATCCCAATTGTACCCAATCATGAATTGTGTGACTTTTTTAGAGATCATATGCTTAATGTCTTATGTGTGTATGTGGCTATGACAATGTGTAAAATTGAATTATATTTCTACATGTGTGCATGTTTCAATTCTTATCATAGCGACACCTGTTCTGTTTAAAATTGGTGCATAAACTGTTAGTTTTATTGTACTTGTAGTTGAACTACATTGCTGATGTGCTTTCAAAAAAAAAAAAGGCCACAAGAGAACCTTTGCCACTTGGAATAATAAATTTACTTTTAAAGAAATAAAGACATTAACCAAATAAAAAACAAGAACTAGAAGATACTATATAAGCACAGCTGGTGCAATGGAGTGGACCAAGGTGGAGCTCTGAACCTCAGACAGCACCAAACAACAGTAACAAGATTTAAAACAGGCCATCTCAAGCCATTAAAGATAGAAAATAATAATAAAATATAAACCACTTGCCCAAAATATAGCTTGGGGCACCTGCAACTCCAGAACACATTTTAGCTTGCATTAGATGTGCTGAATAGGACCTTTAGGAGAGGCCGCTGCTTATCATAAAACAGCTCGAGGAGCATAACTCATGGAATTCGTGTAATTTTTACAGAAGAAGATAAGAAACAACATCAACATAATATAAAGTTAAGCATGCTGCTCATAGATATAGTGACAATTAAAAAATATTTATTGACATCATTATCAAATACATAGGTGCATAGTGCCTACAATTAATATAGATGATTATGCAAAAAATTACAATGAAAAGATGATATTTAAAATTAACATATAAATGCTATTTTAAACATAAATTAAACAAGATGTATTAGCGGTCATCTGTTTTGGTAAATTGAAACTATTTTACAGTGCATCGTTTCTTTTCAAGTAAAATAATTTTTTACTGCTTTTATTGCAATGATAAAAATATTGAGAGGATCTGGTTCATCAGTGGTGAATCCTCCCAGTACAGTATGGAAGATTAAACTGACGAAGCTTCTGGGAGGGTTCCCCACTGATGAGTCAGGCCCTTCATTTTTTTTTTTTGTTATAAATGTAATAATCTTCTTCTTTCTTATCTTCATTCAATCATATTAGGGTATCAAGCATGTAGAGTTGACAACAATCATGACTGGGTGAAGTAGAATGCGTCTGCTTTTGTCAATTAAGACTGGGAGCTCTACTCAGTGGCTGGCCGACTTAGCACCAAAAGAAATGGCTGCCTCTGACATGAGGAACAGACGCCATGTGTAGTCGCTTCTAACATGGAGTACAGACTCATCTTGTATCCCTGGATTAGGAGCCCTTACAGGGTACTATCAGCCGGGCCAGCTGAACCCAGGTTTTTTAGCAAGCTTGTTACTGCTCTCCCTCCTATTTTTTCATATGGGCTTGGGACCAGCAAAGGTGGAGTTAAATGTAATGGCAGTAGAAAATTATTTTATTTGAAATGAAACATACACTCTGTAAAATAGTTTCAACTTCCCATATAAATGCTATGTATATATCCCATATAAATGATTATGTACTTGGAAACATTGCCACCAAAGTAGAGTATAATAGGATATCACCTAAAAAGGTCTCCAGTGAAATATTGAAATACCAATTTCTTGAAAATTCAAAATGTGCCTCTCACAAAAATAACCTTTATTTTTAAATAGAATTTTGGACATCTAGCAAATATCTGTGAATCAATACATATTTGTCTCCTTTCTGTTTTTGTTTAAATGAACTCTAATGTTTGTCCAGATATCAATGAATGTGACAACCGCAATGCCAACTGCCAGGATATATGTGTCAACACAGCTGGGAGTTACAAGTGTGACTGTAAACCTGGTTTCATGTTGTTGCCTGATGGTATATCATGTGGAGGTAAGTTCTTTCAACAACTTTTGTAAGAAGATATTGTTTACTACTTTCTCTCCTTGTGTAATAAATTGGCTCTTTATAGAAAAGGAACATAGTATTGATCATTGAGGTAGTGTCTCTTTCTAATACATGTAGTACAGGCCATGATAATCATGGTGGGTAGAAGAAGATGACTGCTTTTACTGTAAGTGCACCACATGTATACACATGTGAAAAGAGTTCGACTTTGCACTTACAAATGTACCAGAGCCCCTTTTGGTTACTTACACTCGCTGGGGGGTTGGACTTTTGCAAGAATCGGGAGCCATTGGAGCATTTTTTTTTTTTATCAGAAAAAAGTGCCCAATGCGGGAATCGAACCCGGGTTGTAGCGGTCGAAAACCAATAGTTTAGACCATCCTTCCACTGACCCCCCAACTTGTCTCTTTATTGAATGACCAAATAGTTTTGATCATTGAGGTAGTGTCTCTTTAAGAGGCAATCACTTTTTTTAGAAGAATTGTTTGGAATTTTTCAGTTTTAGAATTTTGATAATAGCAGTCTAGCTATTTATGTATGCCATCTTTATTATTTTCTTGTTGCTTATAGAGTAGAAATACCTATCTGTAAAGAACAACACCTAGTTGCATAGCTAAGGTGTTCATTAAAGATAGGCATCCTCTTACCGGAGTGCAACCAATTAGTAAAAATGGTTTATTTGGTGATGTAAACTGTCCTTTGTATAGAGGTATCATGTCAGCATGAGTCTCCTTTCATGGAGGTTGTTGCGTGATTGTTCAATAAATACTCATGGACAAAACTTGAGGAAGTTGTACCTTGAGCATGTATATCAGGATTCAAACAATAACTCTGAAATATACACTCATGGACAAAACTTAAGTGGGGTTGGACTTTTTCAAAAATCGGGGGCCATTGGAGCATTTTCTTTTTTTTTTTAATAAGAAAAAAAGTGCCCAATGCGGGAATTGAACCTGGGTCCTAACGGTCGAAACCTAACGGTTCAGACCATCCTTCCACCGATCCCCTATATATTCCCTTATCCACCACATGGAGGTGACAGTCAGACTTAGTCATGTCTAACTTCCTCTATTAAAAAAAATGTCATCACCAAGAGTGCATGGTTACAGATTTGGATGAGTGCAAGCTGGACATATGCAAAGGTGGTAAATGCACCAATACCCTGGGATCCTACAGCTGCCATTGTACCAACGGGGTCATGCCATCCCCTGACGGGAAAACCTGTGTAGGTAGGCTGTTCCTTTACTCTTCTATTCTACCATCTTTGTATTCTCCTTGTGTTACTTCACACTTTAACATCTCTCTTATCTGATAGGGCATAATTTAGATTATAGATTATAAACACAAGGAAACAAGACCAAATATAAATAATTAAATAGTGTGATGTTTCGATAACAGCATTGTTACCATCTTTAGACAAAAGTACTCATTCAGTATGATAAAGCACAATTTGGAATATAGATTATAATATAAGAAAATAAGACCTAATCCAAATAATTTAATAGTGTGTGACGTTTCGGCAACAGCATTTTCACCATCATCAGACAAGACTAAATTCTTGAACAAGTTTTATTCTTGTCTGATGATGGTGACAATGCTGTTGCCGAAACGTCACACACTTTTAAAATATTTGGATTAGGTCTTATTTTCTTGTATCATACTCATTCAGTAATTCAGTAATTTTTTTCTTATTCAGTACTTTTGTCTGTCACACACCACCTATGTATTTGGAATTGGTCTTATTACCTTATATTTATCTCTTTTTTCTGATATTAAAGTTTAGGAATGCAGCTACAAAACAGTTTTTTAAATATTATTTTACATCTGTTTTTAATATTTCAGAAATAAACAGCATCAAACAACACTAACAAGATTTAGAACAGGCTATTTCAAGCTATTGAAAATAGAAAATAACAAAATCTACCCCACTTGTCCAAATTATAGCTTGGCACCTGCAGCTCCAGAACATATTTTGGCTTGCATTAGATGCACTAAACAGGACCTTTGATAGAGGCAGCTGCTTATCATAAAATAGCTCGAGGAGCATGGAACTTGTGTAATCTTGGCACAAGAGGATAAGCTTGAGTCTTTTGATGGTGTCTGCCAGGGAAGAGTAGAGCTCATCAATGGATGAATCAATAGAGTAAATATTGTGTTTTGGGGTTGCAGGTTGACACTTAGTACATAGTGGGAAAACCTTGCAACCATTCTGGAAAGTTATAGTCCGTAGATAACAAGACTTAAGTCTGGAAATCAAAGATTGCTGTTCTCTTGGGAAGACAGAACCAGTGCTTGTCCCTCCTGCTCTGTACCAGTCATGTGCAGCATTAGATTTCAATTCCTGCAGGCATTTGTTCTTATTACCTTGTAATATGTAGTGAAATTCTTGCAGTCTTCATTCATTATAATTCTCTACATCAGCTTTGTGTTGTCCTATTGAAAAAGTTTTGTGGGTGCCCAGATATAGACGAATGCAGCGTCACCCCCCATATCTGCCATAGTGGTATCTGCTCCAACACCCCTGGTTCCTACATCTGCCACTGTAACCCCGGCTTCTCATCTAAACCTCCAGATGATCCTGCATGCAAAGGTATAAACACAAACACGCATGTAACCAGATCACACAACATGTGTGTTTGCTGTTAGATGAAGATGAATGTGAAATGGGAACTGCCGTCTGTGATGTGAACGCTGAATGCATCAACACTGTCGGGTCCTATGACTGCAAGTGTAAGCCCGGCTTCAGAGGAGATGGACAAACCTGCAGAGGTAAGTCAAACTTACACACATATTGAAGAAGAAACAAGTCGGAGAGAAGAGTTTCTTTTATAAGAGTTTGATTGTACAAGCTTTCAGGCAAGATGTCCTTTAATGAGTAAAAAAAATTTTTTATAAGAAAGACATCTTGCCCGAAAACTTGTACGATCGTCCTCTTATAAAAGAAGCTAGTCTCCCCGACTTGTATTTCTTCCATTACCAATATGGACAACCAAATCAACTTTTATAAATTTCAAAATTTAACGACATTCTATATATTTATTATATTATTTTTAATATAATAATTTTAGTATTATATATATATAATATTTTGAATATATAAGAAATAAAATAACCTTTAAATATTCTTTAAAAAAAAAAAAAAAAAGGAGATTATTGTGGTCTTATATACATATTGTCTGAACCCTTTTTTACATATAAGACAAATTTGAACTCTTTTTGACACATATCTTCTTTTTCTTCTTCTTTCTTATCTCCACACTGGGTGAAGTAGAATGTGTCTGCCATTGTCATTTAGACTGGGAGCACTACTCAGTGGCAGGCCGACTTAGCTCAAAAAGAAATGGCCGCCTCTGACATGAGGAACAGACGCCATGTGCAGCTGCTCCTAACATGGAGTACAAACGCTGCTCATCCTGTATCCCTGGATTAGGAGCCCTTACAGGGTACTATCAGCCGGGCCAGCTGAACCCAGGTTTTTTTAGTGAGCTTGTTACTGCTCTCCCTCCTCCTTTTTCATCCGGGCTTGGGACCGGCAAAGGCAAAGTTGCAATGATAAATTAATGAGAGAACCTAGCTCATCAGTGGTGAACCCTCCCAGTTAATATTTCATAACGCTATATTATTGAATTAGGCTGTTATGCTTGTGTCCTCTAATAGAGGTACTACTATATATATAAATTTGACACCTATTTTTATCAAAAATTTAGAAAAGTAAGGTACAGTATAACCTCTTCAATTTAACTGTCTTTAATTTAACACCTATTTTAATTCAACCATTTTTTTCAAATCCTAATAAGGATATTTTTAGTTTAGCTTAACCAACTATAATTCAACACTTTAAAATCTATGAAATTTATCTTTATGACTTTTATAACTATACATTAGGGGATAATAAAAAAAAATATATATATATATAATTATAATTCAACACTGACACTTTAATTCAACTGAAAAATTCGGATCTCTTGTGGTGTTGAATTAAAGAAGAAGTTAAATTGTATATTTCTCTACTAAACCATAAGGTAATAAGACCAAATCTAAATAAATAAATAGTGTGTGATAATGCACAATTTGGATTATTCTATATACAGTTACGAGCGTCATGCGTTCTTCATCTCTTAATTCTTCAGTTTTCATATCTGTCACCGTTTGCTTTTTTTTTGGAATGGCGCTCTCCTATTGGTTGGCTACGGTCACGCCACCTTTGCCCCCCCCCCACTCGCCATTTCGTCTTTGTAACTATTGTGTTGGAGCGGGTCGCTCCCTAAATAAATGCATATATTAGATAATAACCAAATGGAATCCTCTCTTTCTTTTTCCCAGTAAGAGACGCCTACGGAAGCCAACAGTACATAGACAGATAAAGCACATAGGCTATAGTTATTAACTAACATATGCATTTATTTAAGGCGCCAAATTATAATTGTAACAAATAGTATTTGAATCAAAACATTTAATCGGGTAAAACACGGGCGTTGCCCGGGTCATTTGGCTAGTAGTTTATAAACATAAGGTAATAAGACCAAAATTTACACACTATTTATTTATTTGGATATGGTCTTATTACCTTGTGTTTAAATTCTGTGTGATATTTGGTAACAATGTTGTTATCAAAACATCACACACTATTTATTTATTTGGATTTGGTCTTATTATCTTTTGTTTATAATCTAAAATCCAAATTGTGCCTTATCTACTTAACCATTTGCGGTGTCATTGGAGACCCGCTGTTGATTATCTACCAAACTCTGCAGTGGTGGTAGAGGCGCCATATTCATTGTACATAGTGTTATGCATATATATATATATATACAGTAGAACCTCCCTTTAGTGGACACCCTGCTAGCGGGTTCACAAAGGACAGTTTTCATTTGGAAAATTACCATTTTTACAATTTAGCAACTCTCCGGTAAGAGGACACCTCTCCCTAAAGGACACTTTGGCTCTGCAATTAGGTGATGTCCTTTACAGGGAGGTTCTACTGTATATAATTATCATTTTAAAATAGTGCAGACTGTTCACTTTTGCATGTATTGATAAAATATCAATAAAATTATTTTAATTGTCAAATTGTCTACTTAACCATGTTGAGAAGAGCAATATTGTTGCAGATATCAACGAATGTCTTCGAGACAATGGTGGATGTGACACGGACGCAGCCTGTATCAACACAGAGGGTTCTTTCAAATGTGCCTGCGATGAAGGCTTTACAGGGGATGGTCTCTCCTGCAGAGGTGAAGTATTCCACACTTTGTGACGGCTCAGAAACTGATGATCTTGTTGGCAGATATTGATGAGTGCAGCATTAACCCAGCTCTCTGCGACAACGGACAATGCATCAACTATCCTGGAGGTTATCGTTGCGAGTGCGACATGGGATTTGTACCTGAGGAAAAAGACCACATTTGTGTCGGTAATTATCCATGAAAATAACACAGAATTGTGAAATAAAGTAACATCACCCAATCCAAATACTATATATACACTCATGGGCAAAACTTTTATCTTTTAGCATGTTTTTTTTTCTTATCCCTAGTACACATGGTACAGGCCATGATAATCATGTTGGGTAGAAGTAGGCAACTGCTTTTACTGTAAGAGCACCACATGTTCACCCATGTGATAAGCAGTTAGACTTTGCATTTAAAAATATGCCAGGGCTCCGTTTGGTTTAGCATGTATATCGGGATTCAGACAATAAATCTGAAAGATACACTCATGGACAAAACATAAGGAAGTTGTACCTTTTAGCATGTATATCGAGATTCAGACAATAACTCTGAAAGATACACTCATGGACAAAACTTAAGGAAGTTGTACCTTTTAGCATGTATATCGGAATTCAGACAATAACTCTGAAAGATATTACAGTGACCTTTATTGAAGACAATGGATAACCAAGTGTGAACAAAATTGCATCTGTCTCCAAAAAAAAAATTAGATGATTAGTGGCATCAAAGGCTTTACACTTCCTTAAGTTTTGTCCATGAGCGTATTTAGCTATTCTGAATCTCTTTTATCAAAACAAATTCTAAAGATTCAATATGTATTAAATATGTCTATGAGTGTATTTATTTGGATTTTTGGGCTTGTTACCTTATTAATAATAAAAAGAGGCATCTCCTTATTGTGCAACTGAAATGCAACTGATTAATAAAGAATAGGTATTTGACCAATTCTGGAATAATTAAAAATCAACGAATAGTTGATATTTATTCTGATAGATGGCGCAAGCCATCAACAAATTTCAGTTGCATGATAAGAAGATGCCTTTTTTTTTTTCTTAATACAGTAAAACCCCTCTATAGTGAACCCCATTGGGACGGGACTTTTGGTTCACTATAGCCACGGTTCACTATAGCCACGGTTTGGGTATTTAATTTTTTTTTGAGGATATAATTAAAGGGCATGCGCAAAAAAAAAAAAAAAAAAAGGCTACCTCTTAATATTGGCTGCTTTTTTCCCCCTAAATTAACCTATTTCTATATATTAAAGCTGTATATTAAAATAAAAACAAAATCATGTGAAAATATTGCCTTTTTGATCAGTTCCTCTGATAATTTAATTAGTATAAATGCAACCTGCCCCCCATATGTCAAAAAAATCCAAGAAAAGTTAAACTTATATATAAAAATTAAATAAAAACTTTATTAATAATATTTTAAAAGGTATAACAATATATTTTATATAAATAAATATTATATTACAATATAGGATACAAAGGCTTACTTGAAGAAGTCTGTTATTTTTTTCTGCTTTAACATATTCCTCAAAAATTTGGTTTCATATCTAGCAAAGAAATCTTCATTTTTTTAAATGAAGCCTAGCTTGTACTAACCACGTATACAAGACTTCTAAAAGTGGATAATGACACTGACGATAGCGGCAATAGTTGGGATTGATTCCTCTTTGTAGCATTTTTTTTTATAGTCTTCTTTTTTGCCCCATATCGTAGAAATGCTACTTTTGCTCATTTTCATTTTCTTCCGAAGTTCCGCTTGCGATGTACCACTCTCAATAGCTTTTATGATGGTTAATTTCTTTTCAAGTGATATCTTGGTACGAGCGACTTTTTCTTTGGCACTTCCATTATCTTTTAAAACTGGTTTTAATAATTTAAATCATGTTTTAAGGAATTTTCCTAATGTAGAGTTAAGAAATTTAGTTTTCAATAAGGCATGAAAAATTTATAAAAGGGCGCAGTATAAAAATAGAACGTAAATAAAAACACCCAATGTCGCTAAATTCTTTGTTTTGAATTGCGATCTGTGAGCTAGAGCTCACACAAAATTTTAATTAGTTTTGAAAATTATAATTTTGGAATTAAAATTAGAAGTTCGTTATAAGCATGTTATTTTTGATAGAATTTAATATTTTGGGACCAAAATTGGGTTCGTTATAGCGATAGTTCGCTAGTTTGAAAATTGAAAAGTTCGTTATAATGATGGTAATTTTAATGGAATGGAATTGGGATTTTCGATGGGTTCGTTATAAGGGAAGGTTCGTTATATCCATGGTTCGTCTTAGCGGGGTTTTACTGTATATGAACCATATCCCAGTACAATATCATATTTGTACTATTTTCCCACATTGTTACCCTATGTTTGTTAGCTATATAAATACATATTTACATATGATTCTAATGTTTGATGTTCCAGACATTGACGAATGCACCATGTTCCACAACATCTGTGTATTTGGACAATGTGAGAATCTATTTGGAATGTTCCGGTGCATCTGTAATGTTGGTTATCAGCTGGACTCCTCTGGAGGCAACTGTACTGGTGAGTATTGTACTCCTTGTATTGTACCATTCTTATAATACAAATATACAGTTAAACATGTCTATAGCGTCCCCTCTTGGAACTCACCAAATTAGGTTGCTATAGACAGGTCACTTTTAATGTAAATATCTCATTGTACTACGTATTTAAAATCGGGCGCTATAGAGAGGGAGGTGCTATTTAGAGGGGGCGCTATAGACAGGTTTAACTGTATAAGAAATGGAAACATTAAAGCATGAATGTTTCTTTTTTTAAATATAAACTTCAACTGTTCTTACTGCAATTAAAAAATATAGGGAGGGCTTGGTTGATAAGCCAAGTGATGAGCCAGTGTTATCGACATGTTACTGAATGTGCAGATACTGATGAATGTGAGAACCCGGAGATATGTCAATATGGCACCTGCATCAATACTCTTGGTTCCTTCATGTGCCATTGTCCACCACACTACCAGCTCACACCGTCCAAGACAGCCTGTGTGGGTAAGTCCTGGTATACTGACTTATCTAGGTATTGATTCCTTAACAACAAGGTAAAATAAATGATATTTTGATCCCATATATGGTAAAATAAATGATATTTTGATCCAATATACGGTAAAATAAATGATATTTTGATCCAATATACGGTAAAATAAATGATATTTTGATCCAATATAGGGTAAAATAAATGATATTTTGATTCAATATACGGTAAAATATATGATATTTTGATCCAATATACGGTAAAATAAATTATATTTTGATCCAATATACGGTAAAATAAATGATATTTTGATCCAATATAGGGTAAAATAAATGATATTTTGATCCAATATAGGGTAAAATAAATGATATTTTGATCCAATATACGGTAAAATAAATGATATTTTGATCCAATATACGGTAAAATAAATGATATTTTGATCCAATATAGGGTAAAATAAATGATATTTTGATCCAATATATGCCTTTTTATTTAAATATTTATTTATGGAGGTAAAATAAGTGATATTTTGATCCAATATATGCCTTTTTATTTAAACAAATTCTTTATAAGGTAATAAGACCTAATCCAAATAAATAAATAGTGTTTGACATTTCAGTAACAGCGTTGTTACCATTAGACAAAAGTACTTAATGAGCAGCGTTTGTATTCTATGTTAGGAGTGGCTACACACGGTGTCTGTTCCTCATGTCAGAGGCGGCCATTTCTTTTGGGACTGAGTCGGCCTGCCACTGACACACTTTACAGCTTTACAAGCTTGATACCCTGATATGATTGAGTGGAGATAAGAAAGAAGAAGAATAGAAATTGGTGAGAAAATATGGTTTTACAAGTTACTAACCAAAATGTATGATTTTTGAGCCAAAAAAAAAAAAAAACTGGAGATGTCGGGGATTGAACCCGGGGTCTTTCACATGTGAAGCGAACGTTCTACCACTGAGCTACATGAAAAAAAAAGAAATTTTACCACATCATGTTTTAAATATTAGATAATAAAAGGCATATATTGGATTTAATAAAATATTTATTTTGCCAATATTTCGGCTGGCTGAACGCCAACCTTTATCGAGGCATTACATTTTTGTATACACAATACAAAAATGTAATGCCTCGATAAAGGTTGGCGTTCAGCCAGCCGAAATATTGGCAAAATAAATATTTTATTAAATCCAATATATGCCTTTTATTATCTAATGAATTAAGTATGGATTGCTCTATTTTCAAAATGTTTTAAATAGTTACTGTTATCAAGTGTGTAAACAAGATAGCAGATAATAAGAAGATAGTTTTCTATAAAAACTCTTAAATTAATATTCTTTGAATTATAAGTGAAAAAAATATTTTAGGGTTCTTAGAAAACCATTTTCTTCTTTTCTGCTATCTTGTTTACACACTTGATAACAGTAACTATTTAAAACATGCTGTGATATATTTTCTCATTCAGTACTTTTGTCTGAAGATGGTAGCAACGCTGTTACCAAAACATACATATTATTACTACGTGGAAAATTAGGGAAGACAAACTTCAGGATGAGACAGAAATTTATTTAAGACAAGAACAAACTATGAATGATAAACAAAAGATAAGGAATATGGGAAGTTTACAGAGTAGTAAAATATAAACAAAAAATGATATTCTGTTAATACTAGTGTAAATAATAAATGCTTCGCTACAATTTTTATTTATTTGGATTTGTTCTTATTACATTATGTTTATAATCTATAATCCAAATTGTGCTTTATCTCAAGTTCTTTAATTCACCAATTAATATAAAGCTATAATGCACCATCCTATATACAGGAAATTAAAAATTAATATACTTTCTTTTACACATAAAATAAATTTCTACTGTCCTTACTGAGATGAAATAATATTGCCACGTGGAAAATTAGGGAAGACGAAAACTCCAGAAGGTAACAAAAATTTATTTCAGGCAAGGACAAACTATGAATGGTAAAACAAAAGATAAGCCACGAGGGAAATTTACAGAGTAGCAAAATATAAACATAAAAATGAATACTCTGCTAAAATAATAAATTCTTTGTTACATAGCTTCTTCCCTATTGGAGCTGTGACCCACAGCTAGCAATTATTATAGATACTGACATGGGTCTGACGTGCTTCTGCCAAGGATTCCATCGAAGTCTTGAACATTGTCCCTAGAACCTTTGCGTCTGTTTCTTGCGGCGTGAAGAGCGGCTTTGTCGTCGTATCGTCTATAGGGACATCTTCATCTTCGAGAGAAGTCTTTGTTTTAGCACGGCGGTGGAATCCTGGAGTCAGTCTCTGAAAATGTAGATCACAGCACCCATCGCTTCAAGGTCTTCTCGGCGGTCTTCAGTTTGTCTTCCCTAACTTACCCAGCATCTCCACCAAAATGCCACGTGGAAAATTAGGGAAGACAAAAACTTCAGGAGGTAACAAAAATTTATTTCAGGGAAGGACAAACTATGAATGGTAAAACAAAAGATAAGCCACGAGGGAAATTTACAGAGTATAGCAAAATATAAACATAAAAATGAATACTCTGCTAAAATAATAAATACTTTGTTACAATATATTGTAAGAGTTTGGATCACACACATCAGTGGTGAGCCCTCCCAGTGGCTTCTCCAATTTAATCTACCAGACCACTTCTTAGAACTCTAATACTATATTGGATCATTCTGCTTATATATGCTACACTGAAGGGTAGAATCTTAGAAATGGTATTCAAGTAAACTAAGGACATAAGCTCTTTTTACCAATTAATAATTCATAATAAGGCACAATTTGGATTATAGATTATAAACATAAAATAATAAGACCAAATCCAAATAAATAGTGTGTGACATTTCAGTAAATAGCATTCATTCAGTACTTTTGTCTATTGATGGTAACAATGCTGTTACCGAAACGTCACATTATTTATTTATTTATTCGTATTTGGTCTTATTACCTTGTATACTAATTCTTTTTATACAAGCAATAGTAATAGTAGGAAAATTTGATAAAAATTTCCTTATTTAATTCTTTTTATTTTAACATTTTAAAGCTTTCTAGAATGAAATGTATGCAAACATTTTTTAAGCTAATATGAAAATTGAACTATTTTTGACGTGATAAGGCACAATTTGGAGTATAGATTAGAAACACAAATAAAAAAAAAAACATCAAATCCAAATTTCGAAATTGTGAGTATGTTCTAGTAGCAATTTTTTTACTATGGTAACAATACATGGTAAATATAAAATAAAAGGATTTAAAAGCGTGAATGTTTCTTTTATACATAATACAAACTCCTACTGTCCTTACTGCGATGAAAAAATATATTGGGAGGGCTTGGCTCATCAGTGGTGAACCCTCCCAGCGGTTTCGCCAATTTAATCCACCAGACCGCTTCTAAGAGCTCTAATACTGTATTGGACGATTCTGATTATATACGCAGCACTGAAAGATGGAATCTCAGAAATGGTTTTCAAGAACACTATGGGCATGAGTTTATAGGACAGTAGAATTACATTCAAATTTTTGCCTCGAGCAATGCACTTCAGCAAACAATAAAGACAAGGCCAGTTAGGCATAAATTAACACAAAGCAATAACGCGCCATCAGTACATATAAAATAAAAGGATTTAAAAGCACAAATGTTTCTTTTATACATAATACAAACTGTTAACTTACAACTTGTGTTAATACATGGTAACATAACTGTTGCAAAAACGTCACAAACTATATATTTGGTGGTATTGCCTTGTGTTTATAGATGGGTATAGAGTGTAGTAAAGGCTCTAGTAGAGGTTGTGTGTGTGTGTAGACAAGAGAGAGGGAGCCTGCTACCTGGATGTCACAGGGATCTACAACAACCGCGGCATCTGTCACACAGAGGTTGGACAGAGTCTCACCCGTCCTGCCTGCTGTTGTTCCTTGGGCAAGGCCTGGGGTCCTCAGTGTGAGATCTGTCCGCAGGAGAACTCCAGTAGGTAGCACCTGCCTTCACAGCTACATACAGTAGATCCTGGTGATGGTCTTCTTCTTTCTTATCTCCACTCAATCATATTAGGGTATCAAGCTTGTAAAGCTTGAGATCATGACTGGGTGAAGTAGAATGCGTCTGCCTTTGTCATTAAGACTGGGACTCCACCTTCGCCGGTCCCAAGCCAGGATGAAAAAGGAGGAGGGGAGCAGTAACAAGCTTGCTAAAAACCTGGGCCCCGCTAGCCTGGCTAATAGTACCCTGTAAGGGCGCCTAATCCAGGGATACAAGATGAGCAACGTTTGTACTCCATGTTAGGAGTGGCTGCACATGGCATCTGTTCCTCATGTCAGAGGCAGTCATTTCTTTTGGAGCTAAGTCGGCCTGTCACTGAGTAGTGCTGGTGGTGGTGCTTATCTCCATAGTTAAACCAATTCCTGAAGCCCACTCCTCTCCAATTTTGCAATGGTAGTTATAGACCTGGAAAATAGGTCCTCTATTGTCAGTTCTGAGCATGACAAGATATGCTCCAGAGAAACTTCTGCACTAATTCATTTCAAGCAGTTATTGAAGGCTTTTTTGTCCATTTTGAAATTTTAAGGTTAATATGGCCACTTCTTAGTCTTGCTAAAGCTGTTTATTGATTTCTATTGAGTTTTTGAAGTTCTTCTAATTGTTTCAATGGTTTGTACCAGTGATGATTTGGATAAGCTGTCAGTTTTGATTTATTTTCTTTTTTTATACATATATGTATTATTGTTGCAAATGATTCCGTCGACGTATGGATGTATTCGCCATAATAATATTATTCGCCAAGTAATAAGAAAAACATGAACTTTTGGGACAACTTTATATATAAGATATACAGCAAGATACAGAGTAAAAGTTCTCCTGAAGTATTGGAGGGTTTTGATAAATGTCATTTGGTCTCAATCCCAATGAATGGAAAACCCCTATTTGTACATTCTAGTGTGTGTACAACTCTGGTAGAGGGCAGACAATGTCCTAATGGAATGGCTAATACAAAAGAGGACTTAATAAAAGCTGGGATAAGGTTTTAACATCATTCTTGTAATGAAAGACACTTTTTTGTCCTTAGGGGAGAAATCGCCCAAAAAGTGAAAGAGTCAAATTTATTTGGCCAATTTCATTGATGGAAGAAGGCACAAACCACTTCTGCGCATTTTATCAAGAACTGCTGAAAAAATGTCAGGAAAAGTTGAACTTGTCACCTCTGACAACAGTCTGACTGTCACCTCCATGTGGATAGCCAGCCTATGACAGTAACTCCCCATCATGGAGACTTGTGGACTAAACCCTACCAAGATTTTTAATCCATGAATTCAGTCTCCATGACTTTGTATAATTATACAAGAGGATAATAAATAAAAAACACATCTGTGGTCAATATATTATAGAATAACATTAAATGGATGTTTCAGCGGAGTACAAGGAACTCTGTCCTGGTGGACACGGCTTCCGACCCAACCTGATCACAGTCATTCTTGAAGGTGAGTAGATCATCATTTGTGGGAACCACTTTCTTATCAAACAACAATTCATTTCTCCTGCACGTGCCATTTGCTTTATGAAAACTCTTTTTTTTTTTTCTTATTCCTAGTACACGTGGTACAGGCCATGATAATCATGGTGGGTAGTTAGCGACTGCTTTTTTACTGTAAGCACACCACATGTCTACACATGTGAAAAGCAGTTCGACTTTGCACTTACAAATGTGCCAGAGCCCTGTTTGGTTACTTGCACTCGCTGGTGGGGTTAGACTTTTGCAAGAATCGGGTGCCATTGGAGCATTTTTTTTAATGCAAACTCTACACACCAGAAAAGGAATTAGCTTACAGTCTTAAGTGGTCACCCTCCCAAATACTGACCAGGCCTGACATTGCTTAACTTTGGTGTTAGGACAAGAACCTTTGTTTATAAAAACTTAATGCAGCAAAACCTCAACAGCACCCGGTGTTCGCAAGTGGTCACCCTCCCAAGTACTGACCGGGCTCAATGTTGCTTAACTTCGGTGATCGGAGGAAAACCTTTTTTATATAAAAACTTGATGCAGAAAAACCTTGAAAGAATGACCACCTCCCTGAGCAACCAGGCTTTAAATGTAAATAACGATCTGACATCAACCCAACTTTCAAAGAAAGATATTACCTCCAGGAGAGTCCAAGAGAATCGAAAGTTTTTGGATAGTTTCTCATGGGAGGTTTAAGTAACTATGATTGGTAACTTTGCTAACAGAAAACTCCACCTCCATCCCAAAATCTTCACAAAGACTTTTCTGGAACTATAAGAAAGCCTCCTGGAATTCATTTAAAACATTGTTAGATAGTCTTCTCAGCAAAATCCCACTAAATTCCTCTTTGGAAGACAGGTGGAAGAACTGGAAGTCTACAGTCCTAATTTCTGCTAAACAAATATCCCCAGAGGAAACAGGAAATTCTACTTTCCTGGATACAGAGAGGTACTAGATCTTTTGAAAGATGAAATAGAAGATAGGAACCAAGTTTACCAAGACCTTATTGAGAACACAACAACACCCTCCTCATCAGAGATTACAATCACCTTGCTGCAAAAATTAAGCTTAAGACTGACCAAATCAAACAGAATAAGTGGATTGAACTCTGCTCTTCAATTGACCCAAAAAACAGCGACACGAAACTATGGAGACTACTACATGCCCTCAATCAGGACACTCCATCTCACAGCAGCTCAAATACCTCCAAGGATAATTCTGGAAACCATCTCACAGACAAATACAGCATAGCAAATCATTTTGCCCACCATTGCAGCTCTTCCGCAAAACTTAATTTTAATTTACAGGATTAAATAATAGGTAGAAAATCTAGGCTCACCAGAAACCTTGCAAAATCCAAACCCAGCCACAATATTTTCAGTAAACCTTTTCAAGAGCATGAACTGGATGAAGCTTTAAGTCATCTTGACCCTACAAAAGCTCCTGGTCCAGACAACATCACTGGACCCATGTTGAAAAACCTCAGTTCCCATGGCAAACTAGAACTCTTAAGCATTTTCAATTACAGTTGGAGCTCGTCTACCCTCCCTAAAGAGTGGAAACATGCCACAATTATCCCCTCCACAAACCAGGCAAGCTTGAGAACCACCCAACCAACTACAGACCCATCTCTCTGACCTCTATTCCCTGCAAAATCATGGAACACATGATTCTCAATAGGTTAAATTTTTATTTTAACCTCAATAACCTACTAAACCCTCATCAAAGAGCTTTTAAAAAATATCAAAGCACAGAAGATTCAATATTTTACTTCGTTCAATAAATCCAGGACAGCTTCCATCATAAACCTACAAAATCTACTATAGCAGCCTTCATCGACCTTTCCCAAGCCTTTGACAGAGTCTGGAAGGAAAAGCTAATTCTCAAACTCGATGAACTTGGAATAGAGGGAGTATGCTGAGTTGATCAGCAATTTTCTATCCAAACGCACCATACAGGTTAACTTCAACAACATCAAATCAAAAACCACTTGTATTTACCAAGATCTACCCCAAGGATCAATTCTAAGCCCTATTCTCTTCAATATTTACCTAAATGATGTACACACTTTTATCAAACCACCAGCTAAAATTGCCCTTTACGCAGATGACATAATCATCTGGGTCTCCAAAAACAAAAGTTAAACCGTTTGGTTTTCGACCACTAGGACCCGGGTTCGAACCCGCATTGGACACTTTTTTCTGTTTAAAGAAAAAAAAAATGCTCCAATGGCTCCCGATTCTTGCAAAAGTCCAACCCCACCAGCGAGTGCAAGTAACCAAACGGGGTTCTGGCATTAGTAAGTGCAAAGTCGAACTGCTTTTCACATGTGTAGACATGTGGTGCACTTACAGTAAAAAAAGCAGTCGCTAACTACCCACCATGATTATCATGGCCTGTACCACGTGTACTAGGGATAAGCAAAAAAAAAACCTCTCCGATGCAGAACACTCTCTGAATAAAGCCATGAAAAATCTGCAAAAGGTAACTCAGAAACTGAAATTATCCATTAACATCAGCAAATCTGAAATTGGCCTCTTCACCATCAACAACCACCTTCGCCACTGGACTCCAAATATAGTCGAACCTCTTTAATTCAACACCCCAAGGGATCAAAGCTTTCGGTTGAATTAAAGGAAGTGTTGAATTAAAGTTTGTCAGATGATTAGCTACTCATCTAACTCACTAATGTATTCTTTTTAGATTAATTATATAACATTTTAAGAGTGAAATCGTCACTTTTAAAATTCGTCACTTATTAAAATATATTTGTCACTTTTTAAAATGAGTTTGCCGCCTTTAAAAATAAGATTGTTTAAAATTAAAATACAATATCATAAAGATTAATTAAATACATTTGACATTAAGTCCAACACTAATATAGGAGCAAATAACTTCGAAATAAATTAGAAACAGACTTTATTGGATAAAATGGTGATCTTGTGTGGCCAGGAAGCAATTTTTGTAAATACAAGTAAACCATCCTTCCCTTTCTCCTGATTTAATTCTGCTGATTGCATCAGTGTTAACCTCGCCTAATGTGATGTCACGTCGAGTAAGCAGCGACCTTACCAATGTTGTTCAATTTTGCTAAATGAAATTTCAATTGTATATAGCATATATGAATATGGTGACCATAACTTCACGCTGCTTCTTAGCAGAATAACAGATGTTTCTGCGGATATGTGCACTCTTGCATTATCCATATAGAAACAGACATCATTAAATCCATATCGTGTGGCTACAATTTCATCAAGCTCACGTAAAAATTCAACAAAAAGAGTGGCCAAGGTAGCACTCTTTTAACGGCGACAAACTCAAACGTGATGAATTCACTCTTAAAATACTTTAATATTAATTGAAACCATTGTACTTTTTTATTGACGTGACAACGTCTTAAATTAGGTTGCGGCTGGGAGTCACTTATGAAAAAGTGTAACGCCCGGTAACGTTACGATGAGTCACCGAACGAGAGTGCTGCGCGCGCAGCGCTAGAGAATTAGGCGCATTGAATCGGCGCATGCTTGTCTCTGTCTTTGTCTTTCTCGAACGTTCTTGGCGTTGGAAAAACAAGAAAGCGTCATAATACAAGTTCACACGTGTGGTTAAAGTATCGTCAGCTGTGTCTGTAGTGAAAATGTGGAGTGCTTAGATTCGTCATTTACAACAACTACAACAATAAAGGTAAATAATTGTACACTGATATTTCATTATCGTAAACTATGATTGATTGATTAATTGTTAGATTGACACAAAAGTTGAGAAACTGAGTTTATAGGTTATGTCATACTATTGATAAATGTTGATAGTGTTAAGTAAATTATTAGTTTAAAATCAATTAATTAATTAATTATTATTTTACAAATTTTAACTAGTTTCAAATTTATTTAGCAAAAATTTGAACCTTCGATCTGAATAAATGTTTTGATTTTCGAATTGATTCTTTAAAATTACAAATATTAAGAAAAAGTGGCAGATATAAGAAAACTTTATTTAAACTGTGTTGAGCAAGAATTTTAACATCTAATTTAAGTAAATGTTTTAATTTTCAACTTCATCATTTACAATTACAAATATTATTTAATTTCAAATTTATTTAGCAAAAATTTGAACCTTCGATCTGAATAAGTGTTTTGATTTTCAAATACCAACGCGGCTGGTGGAGTGGCGATCTATCGTAAATTATCATCGACATCTACGGCGGAAGTGTTCCAAGTTGCGATTACAGACGTAACTCGTGTCATTAAAACCAAGGGTGACATGTGCATGACTGAAGTTACTTGCTTCGCCGCTAATACTAGCTTCAAGTTTATACTCGGTGCTGTATATATTCATCCAGGAGCTAGTATGCAGGATATTGGAATGTTACTATGGCAAGGACTCGGTCCGTACATTCACAACAGCCAGTACGTGCCACCGTTCGTGCAAGTTGATTCTAGTATACCGATTCTTCTGTGTGGTGATTTTAACAAAAACGTAAAGCCTGACAACTCGTTTCTTAATTTCATGAAAAATACGTATAATCTTGATTGCGTATCAAACGTTTCTAAGTCAACTACGTTAAAAGGAACAACTATCGACTTGACTTTCGCAAGACACATTACAACAGAAACACTTCCTTTCATTTCATATTTCTCCTATCATCGTCCTATCCTCAACAAAATCACTCAAATAGGAATTAGTTAAGTTTAAGTTTACATGTACAATGTTTTAGTAAACAAAATATATTTCTATAGTTAAAATTTGTGCAATTCTTATTTTCATTCAATTCCTTGTTCCTATTGTGCAATTTAATTATATTCATATCAATAAATATTCTACCGTTGTCACGTAAAATCTTCGCCCGTAAAACCGACTTTACAGGCAACCATTGTTTTTTTTTTTTCATGATTAACTTTCAGTGTCAAGGACAAAATGGCATTAATACATTTTTTTTTAACATATAAATGATTCATTATAAAGGACTGCGGCGTGTGATTATAAAACATTACTTAAAGTTTCACCGCATAAGTTTCTTTTCCGTGAAAAATCAATATTTATTTCAAAGAGAAATATAGCAATAAATATGTATATATATATATGTTTCTATGAAAATGTTAATCTGCAAGACGCAGGTTATCATCATCCCTTTTTGATTTGTTTTTGTCACTTTTTGGCGTTCCGAAAATAAACAATAAAAGGCTGTATCAGACTTTACTAAGACAATAAAGATTTGCTTAAAATAAATGTGTACGAAGATGTTGCATTTGGCGACGAGGATATAAGAGTAAGTACCCTCGAATTTTGAAGTAAATATTTTTAGAAAATATCTTTGATTTTGCATATAATTGAAAGTAAATTTTAAAAGTCACAAATTGCAAAGTTTTAGGATGCAAATTTAAGAAAGAGTGAAAAGAAAAATGGCTAGTTACCAATTTAAGGAATATAATGAGGAAACTGAAACTTTTGAAACGTTTTATGAACGATTGGAACAGTTTCTCATATTGGAGGAGGCAGGGGATGAGAAGAAAAAGGCTTATCTCCTAACCCTCATGGGAAGTAAAACATATGGTGTTTTGAAGAATTTGTGCAGTCCTATTCTACCTAAAGATAAAACTTTTGATAACCTAATAGATATCTTGAAAAGGCACTTCTCTCCAAAGCGCTCAATTGTAGTAGAGAGGTTCATTTTTTTTAAAAGAATGCAATTAAAGGAAGAAAGCATCTCGGATTACTTGGTGGAAATTAAGCGTTTGGCTTCCTCATGCAACTTTGGAAATTTTCTGGAGGATTCTTTACGTGATAAAATGGTTTGTGGATTATATAATGCCAAAATACAAAATAGAATTTTGTCGGAGGGCGACATTTCTTTAGCTAAAGTAATTGAGATAGCATTATCTATGGAAGCGGCCGAGAAAAATACAAAATTATTTCACTTGGAGCAGGGTGAAGATTGTGTAGATAAGTTGAGGATGGAACGCAAGGTTGAATCAAATTTCCAGAATGGTAAATGTAAACATTGTGGTAAACAGCATAAAGAACTATGTAGATTTAAGGAGGCGGTATGCTTTAAGTGTAATAAAAAAGGACACATTGCCTCAATATGTTGGAGCAGTAGAAGAAATCTAAGGCAACATCAGAATCAGCCGGGAAATATACATCAGATAGGAGACCAAGAAGAGGAGGAAGAGTATGTCCAGAAAATTATAAGCGTGACGATACCTGAGTATAAAATTAATTTTGCCTCAAGTGACCCTCCCTATCTGATGGAGTTAAAAGTAGAAGGAAACTTTATTAAATTTGAAATGGATACGGGTAGTGGTCTAACACTGATATCAGAAAAGGATTTTAAAAATAGTCTTCAACACTTGAAATTGGAAAAAGCGAGTATTATTGTAAGAACTTATGATGGTACCGTGGTACCCATTCTGGGTAAAATCAATGTCAAAGTGGAGTGTCAAGATATTACTTACAAACTTAGAGCGTTGGTGGTGAAAGGAGAAAAGAGGGCTTTGATGGGAAGAGAATGGATAAATAGATTGAAATTGGGCTGTTTCGCGGTAAAACATATGCCTGTGGAAAATACCATTGAGGAAATTTTGAAGGAAAATCAAGCCCTATTTGTGGAGACAACCGAACCAATAAAAGGTTTCACATTTTCAGTAAACATGTGTGATGTGAATCCAATTTTCCATAAGGCTCGTCCGGTGCCTTTCGCCATTAGGCCAGCAGTTACTGAAGCATTAGACAAAATGGTGGCTAAGGGTTATCTATGTGAGGTGGCGAGCAGTAAATGGGCCACTCCTGTGGTTGTAGTGCCGAAGAAAAATAAAGAGATCAGAATTTGCTGCGACTTCAAGGTAACTCTAAATAAATATTTGGACACTGCGGCCTATCCCCTTCCCACACAGCAAGATTTATTCTCCACATTGGCCAAGGGAAAATACTTTTCTAAATTGGACTTGAGGAACGCTTATCTGCAATTAGAGGTGGACCCAGGCACCCGACCGTTACTAACGATAAATACTCATAAAGGGCTTTTCAGGTTTAAGAGAATGCCATTTGGATTGGCAAATGCGCCCAGTTATTTTCAATCTGTAATGGATAGGGTTTTGTCAGGTATAGGAGGTGTAATTTGTTATATTGATGATGTCCTTATAGCCACAGCATCAATTGAAGAACATCTGGCGTTGTTGAAGACTATATTTGCTCGCTTGGCGAAGTATAATATCAAACTAAAGAAAGAAAAATGCCTATTTTTGCAAAAAGAAATTGAATATTTAGGACATCTTGTCACGGAAGAGGGCATCAGACCTTTAGATCATAAGGTACAAGCAATACAGAAGGCCAAAACGCCTACGAATATCTCTGAATTAAGGTCATTTCTTGGTTTGGTAAACTTTTATGGGAAGTTCATACCCAATTTGCCAGAGCTTTTGAAGCCTCTTCATGAGCTTCTTCACAAAAAACGTCCTTGGGTTTGGACAAAGGAATGTGGAGAGGCCATTGACAAGTGCAAGAATAGCATTACCTCTGAGAGGGTGCTAGTCCCTTATGATGCGACTTTGCCATTGTGTTTGGCCACTGATGCATCGCAGATTGGAGTGGGCGCTGTGTTGTCACATATTATAGAAGGCCAGGAGAGACCGATTATGTTTGCCTCACGGACTTTATCGGTAGCAGAACAGAATTATTCTCAGATTGAGAAGGAGGCTCTAGCCATTATTTATGGAGTTACCAAGTTTCATCAATTTATTTATGGAAGAAAATTTATTCTTATTACAGACCATAAGCCATTGGTGACCATTTTGGGCTCAAGATCAGGAATCCCCACCTTATCTACTTCAAGATTGCAACGTTGGGCGCTTATTTTGTCAGCTTATACTTACGATATTAAATTTCGAAGAACTCAAGACCATGGGAATGCAGATCTTCTGTCACGTTTTCCTGTGGGCTGTGAAGAAATTCCAAGATTAAATAATGTCTATGCTTTATCCTTTGTGGAAGAATTGCCGATCACAGCAGAGGAAATTGCCACGGAAACTGAAAAAGACGAAGTGCTCTCATTGGCCAAATTTTATACTCAGCAAGGCTGGCCTGAAAAGGTGGCTGATCACCTCAGACCTTATTTTCAAAGGAAACTTGAGCTAACTGTAGATGGGGAGTGTTTGGTTTGGGGAATGAGAGTTGTCATTCCACCATCTCTCAGAATAAAAATGTTGAACTGTCTTCATGAGACTCATTCCGGTATGAACAAAATGAAGGCTGTAGCAAGATCACATTTTTGGTGGCCAAATCTAGATACCCAAATCGAGTTTTTGGTAAATAAGTGCAGAAGCTGTCAGCAATCCCAGGATGGGCCAAATAAAGGAAAATGGCAACCCTGGAGATGGTCAACCAGACCTTGGCAAAGAATCCACATTGATTTTGCAAATAAGGAAAACATTAATTTATTAATAGTAGTAGATAGTCATTCGAAGTGGATCGAAGCCATCCCAATGAGAGAGACCACCACACGCAAAACCATTGAGCAACTACGGCGACTTTTTTCTTCCTATGGTCTACCGGAGGAACTTGTATCTGATAATGGACCTCAGTTTACTGGTAGTGAAATGAAAGGTTTTCTGGAAGGAAATGGAATTAAACAAACATTGATCCCGGCGTACCACCCGCAAAGTAATGGCTTGGCTGAAAGAGCGGTTAGAACAATTAAGACTGCCCTGGATAAAAATAAAAGGAAAATTGGGGATACCATTCAAGACACCTTATCAAAAGTTCTTCTGGCATATCGAAGCACCCCGCATGTGACAACGGGAAAGACTCCATCAGAGCTCTTTATTGGGCGTGCGCTTCGAACCAGAGTATCGTTGATACATCCCAGCTTGGCATCTAGAGTTAGGGACCAGCAAGCCAGGCAAATGAAGTATGATCGGCGAACCCATTTGGAAGAATTCCAGATAGATGATTTAGTGTGGTGTAAAAACTTTAGAGGTGGTGATAAATGGATCCCAGGAAAAATTGTAGGCAAGAAGGGAACTAGAGTCTACACCATTTTGATCCACGGACAGGTAAAGGCCTATCACAGGGATCAAATTAGAAAAAGGTGGAGGAATGGTGAGGAAGATGAGAGTGGAGATGGAGAGCGTCAACCCAAGCACTCAAGAGGAGCAGGTCCCAGTGCCATAATCTCGGAGGTTGTACGAGACAGAGGTTATATGGAGTCGCTGTCGCCAGGACTAACTAGCCAGCGGTCGGATCAAGATTCAGAGGTTCAGAGTGATACAGACGATGGAAAGTCATTGGAGCCTCTTCGCTCGCTGGACCCCGAGGCCTTGAAAGAGGAGGGTCCTGTCCTAAGGCGGAACCCACCTCGAGCGAGGAGACCGCCTGTGAGATTTCGTGTTTGAAGAGAGAAGATGGTGATATATAGCTAGCAATAAATATGTATATATATATATGTTTCTATGAAAATGTTAATCTGCAAGACGCAGGTTATCATCATCCCTTTTTGATTTGTTTTTGTCACTTTTTGGCGTTCCGAAAATAAACAATAAAAGGCTGTATCAGACTTTACTAAGACAATAAAGATTTGCTTAAAATAAATGTGTACGAAGATGTTGCAAATATCATTACACAATGTATTATAAGTTACTTTAAGTATTATTTACGAACGGAAAAATACGTCCAGGGTAGCCTAGTGGACATGGCATCTGCCCGGATGGGTTCGATTCCCACCCCTGGACACTTTTATTTTTCCGTTCGCCATTACTCTTCATATTTTCACCCTTTCATACTTCATCCAAAAAAGTTAGAAATAGTGGATATTTCTCTTTGAAATAAATATTGATTTTTCACGGAAAAGAAACTTATGCGGTGAAACTTTAAGTATTGTTTTATATAAATTATTATATACTGTACATAACATATAAATAAAATTTTAATCTAATTGAATAGTAGCAGTTAAAAGTAAATAAATATGGAAACTAAAAACTAAATTATTTAAAATATTATTTAAAAAAATAATAATAATAATAATCCTGAAGATCTTTTAAAAAGAAGTCCTTTATGGATGTCTCTCTGTTTTTTCCCACTGAAATCCTATTTAGGGTGCCACATTCCAGCTAATCTATTTTCAAAAGACTTCCCTCCTCTGTAATGTCTCTTAAATAACAAAGAGTTTTGACTAAGTCTATTTCTTCTATATTTTTTGTTTTTCCACATAATATAATTTAACTCTAAAATTATTTAGATAAAAAAAAAGTAAAGAAATGGTATCCAAGGATTGTCCCATTGTTGTAGTTGAGATTTGACTGGTGTCAGAGATGGATGTCCTTAGGCGTGTTTTTCCTAGGCTGTGCCTAGCTTATTTCTTG
Organism: Cordylochernes scorpioides; assembly: GCA_030710605.1. Taxonomy (NCBI): domain Eukaryota; kingdom Metazoa; phylum Arthropoda; class Arachnida; order Pseudoscorpiones; family Chernetidae; genus Cordylochernes; species Cordylochernes scorpioides. Next base: position 136,373,163 of record CP092864.1, on the reverse strand, counting down.
GTTGTAGTTCTGTCAGGCTATTTTTTGGTAGTGTACCCTCTCTTGTGCTTACCTGTAGCAATAGTTAAAGCTGTTGTGTCCGTTGTGTCTTTGGTTTGGCCTTGTGCCATTTTTTATTTCAGATACTCGGATTATATTGGGTATCCACGTTTTATTTACAGGATTGTTTTATTTTGCTTTGTCAGGCTAAGGGACCTTTAAGGGCTTAAAGCTATAGGGAAGCATTGGCATTTTTTTAAAATCAAATTCTTTTTTCATTGGCATTTTCATTTCAAAATTTTTTTATCAGGTCCCTAAGCCTGGCAATACAGAACGAGACAATGGTGTAATATAAAACGTGGCATATTCCAATATAATTCAGAGTAGCTGGAATAGAGAGTGGTACAGGATCTGACCCTAGGCACTACTAATACAGCAGAGTTAACTAATGTTGCAGTGAGCATAATTGTTGGATACACTACCATTAAGTAACTTGGCAGAACTACAGCCTTGAAATGAGTTAGACATGGTCTAGAAAAACCGTCTTTGGGCATTCCATCTCTTTCACTGGTCCGTCTCAACACAGTTCGGATGGTCCCCCTCCCTGATGCCAGGCTCTCATCCTTGGGTCCCTTGAAGTCCTCTGATCAACTGAAGTCCTGCCTGCTGGAAACCAACCATCAAATCTCCTGCAGGGAATCCCAAGAAAAAATTGTTCTAATGATGGAGAATATCAATTTGCTCATTATCATTTGCTCGGATCAATAAACCTCTTGGAATAAATCCCTTGATATCGGTGAACCTCCATCAGAAAACTTCTTACATCTAGTCTGTTGATGTCCACAAGATACCTCTTGGATTTAAAATGGAATTTCTTGAACCAACACTCAACCATCTGAGCCCCAAATCATCTTTCTATTGTCATAAGAAAAATAGCAACCCCTGCTCCTCTCTCTTATCCTGGCATCTTTCTCCCAAGAAGTGATTCAATGGGACCAACCTGAGATACTCTCTTTTCATCCTCTTCAATATCTTCCCAATATACCTGGCCTCCTACAAGCTGGCTTCAAAGGGACCAACAAACCAAGATACTGGAAATAGCTGATTCTCCCATCATGCTCTTCAATACCATTCCACTCTACCTGGCATCTTTCTCCTACAAAGTGCTCCAAAGGGACCAACCTGAGACATGACCATCCTCTTCAATACCATCTCTAATAATATACCTGGCCTCCTACAAGCTCGACCAACAACCACTGGAAATATTCTCTACCTTCCCTCTCTTGACTGACCATTTGTATGGCAGAGGAAGAATAAAATCAATTATTGTAATACCCAAGTTTTCTATAAAATTCCAGTAGAAGTCCTATATTCACCTAGAGTAGGTTGTATGGCAACAAGAGATATAACTGGACACAGTGAAAGAAGGGAGAGTTTAATGGCCACCCCCAGGACTTGTGGACTTATCTGAGGTAGAGACTCAGACAATCCCATATTTTATTATTTGATAAGGCACAATTTGGATTATAGATTATAAACACAATATAAAAAGACCATATCCAAATAAGTAGCATGTGATAATTTGGTAACAGTATTGTTACCATCATCAGTCCAAAGAACAGAATGAGAAATATATCACAGCATGTAGTTAACTGTTATCAAGAGTGTAAGATGGCAGATAAGAAGATAGATGCAACAAAATTTATTTTTTATGCCATGAACTATGGCGATTTTAAAGCCAGCAATGGTTTTGCATGACAGGTTCAAAACAAAAGGAAGTCTAGACTTAAGAAGAATATGTGGAAACATGAAATGGAAAAAAGAAAACACATTAACTTTATTTGAAAGGTGCAATGCTTGAAGAGTGCTTTGAAGCCAAAAGGTATTAGAGCCATTTTTTCAAGTAAACATTGTATTATATAATGTGATAAAGATGTTTTAAAATCATTTTATATCTTTGAATATACAGTCGAACCTCTTTAATTCAACACCCCAAGGGATTAGAGCTTTCGGTTGAATTAAAGGAAGTGTTGAATTAAAGTTATTCAGATGATAGCTAATCATCTAACTGGCTAAAATAATATTTTTTTAAAATAGCTTTGTAAAATAAATTAATGATATTAATTGAAACCATTGTGTATGTACTTTTTGTATTTATTTTTTTTTTATTTGCATAAATAACTTTTAGTATAAGGGACAAAATGGCATTAATACATATTTTTGAAACATAAATAATTACAAATAATATTTTATTCTAATTGAAGAATATAGCAGTTGAAAGGAAAAAATATGGAAAATAAAAATAAACTTTTAAAATATTAATTATAAAAAGAACCATGAAGATATTTTAAAAAATTCTTATATAGATGTGTTTTGCACTGAAATCCTATTCAGGATGTATTGCAGATGGTCTATTTTTAAAAGACATGCATGTCTTTCTTCCTCCGAAGAATTGTATTAAAGGCATCCACTGCTGCTGCAGGTGTTATTGATTTTGTGCTTAAATCTTTTATAATAACATGGAAATAAAATATTGAAATAAAATGTTATCATAATCATTGTGGCTACATTTCATAAAGATTTATTTATTTAAAATGAAATTATTTATAAATTTTAAAATAACTAAAATATTTCAATGTTGAAATTATTATAATATTATTTATTAGCGCGCAATGCCTAAATTCCAGCATAAAAAAAAACAACAATAACATTTGCAATGTTGCGCAACAACGGCACTGCAAAGTGAAACTTAAACTAACAGAAACCAAAAGTGCGCAGGTGCGATCCTATCGGCGGACGCCGATTGTCGACGCTTGCCGCCGCTGTAATACCTTTTTAGCAGTAAAGTTGTATGTAAAAAAAAAATTCAACTGTCGAAATTTGAATTTTAAAATAGTCGAACTATCGGAAGTGTCGTATTATCGATATGTCGAATTACGGTTTGTTATTTGATAGGCAAGAGGTCGGGACATCAGAACATGGTCGAATTATCGCCGAGTGTCGAAATGGGGCGTGTCGAAATAACGAGGTTATACTGTATTCCCTTAAATAACTCAAAACTCCAATATTCAGATTCCCCAAGATATCTTGGTTTCACACTCGAACCCTGCGCTCATTTAAAAATATATATATTTTTACACCATGATAAGCAAAACCAAAAATAGGCTCAAAATCTTGAAAAAAAATACCAGGCTTAAACTGGGGTGCGAATGCCAATATCTTACGCACAATGTACCATGCACTCGTAAGACCTATTTTGGAATATGCTACACCAGCCTGGATCAATGCAAGTAAAACTAACCTATCCAAAATAGACAGAATCCAAGCAAGCGCAGCTAAAATCATCAGCAGACTTCGAGGATCCTGCCCAAATCGCATTGTTGAACTTGAATCCAACCTTCTTACCCTGCACCTAAGGAGAAAAATATGGTTTTAAAAATTTATAACAAAAAAGATGAACTCTCCAAAAGAACATCTTACAGGAAAATTTATTAGAAATTGGGTCCCAAACCAAAGACTAAAATGCCGCACTCCTCTCAACCTGGCCCACAACTCTAATTTTTTAGACATCCCAATTAATCCCAAACACAGAACTTCCTATCCCCCACACAGAACTCGCAACAAACTCACCTGTTTCACTCATCTACCAGACAATCCCCACAAACATGAAACTTAGCCAGAATTACTTAAAGCTCTTGGCCTCCAAATCATTTAGGAAAATAGCTCCCTCTTCGACATCACAATTTATACTGACGGTATCCAACTTGAAACTGGACTGTCTGGCAGTGGAATTGCTATCTACAAAGATAAGATCCTGGAAAAAATCTCCCTCTCCCACCCTAGACACCTTTCAGTTTATAAATCGGAACTCTCTGCAATAGTTACGGCTCTAAAAGCCATCAACTCGCCAAGCAAAATAATAATCTACTCTGATTCAAGAGTAGCCATTTATACCCTTCAAAGCTGCTTCTCCAGTCAAGAACCTCTCCTCAAGAACATTGCTAAGTCTGTAAACCGACTCCCAGCCAACAGCTCTGTCACAGTGCAATGGCTTTCAGCTCACTTTGGAATTCCTGGAAATGAGCTAGCTGACTCTCTGGCAAAGGCTGGAGCTCTTGGCCCTACCTGAAGCCAGAGAATCTACCACCCAACTAGATGAAAGAGACCTCCTCCGTACCATCAAAACCCAATGCCTGCAGGAATGGGAATCTAATGCTACACATGACCAGTACAGAGCAGGAGGGACAAGCACCGGTTCTGTCCTCCCAAGAGAACAACAGTCTTTGATTTCCAGACTTAAGTCTGGTCATCTGCGGACAATGACTTTCCAGAATGGTTACAGGGTTTTCCCACTATGTACTAAGTGCAATTCTCAGCCTGCAACCCCAAGACACATTATTGACTGCACTGACTCATCCATTGATGAGCTCTACTCTTCCCCGGCAGACACCATTAAAAGTCTCAAGCTTTACAGGCTTTGAAGAAGAAGAAAATGATTGGGCAGATAATGCATCGAGACAATTTGTATTTTCACGTTTGTGTGGACAAAAGTGTGCACATTTCACAAAGGTTACAGTTAATTTGACCTTTTCATGTGTTAGTCTGTGCATGTACATGACAAATAGCCTGTATTGTTAGTGACCTTCAAGTTGAGTTCAACTTTAGGTGACTATATGGACAAATATTCTCCAATTTGATCTGTTAGTGTTATTATTTGCAGCTCATCAAGTGACTTTCTGGTAGTTTTTTGAACCTTTCTAGCCAACTAATTTCAGGTCTTCCTCTTTTCCTTCAAATTTTCCCATCATCAGTGCCTTTTTTAAACCATTTGCTCTTTTTATGTGTCGAAGTAGATTAGTCTTTGTTTACATATTTGGGATTCTAAGGTATCTATTAGGATTAATTTCATTTAAGATAGAAATATTTGTTCTTTTATATCTGTCCATGGCACTCTGAGTATCTTTGAGGCTTTATTATTATTATTTTTTAGCCTGTACCCTGGGGCAAATAAACTTCTGCATACATGTGTATGAACAGATATCAATGAATGTCCTTAATTTGACATTTCTTATCTCTCATGGTAATAAGACTAAATCCAAATAAATTAATAGTTTTTGACATTTCAGTAACAACGCTGTTACTGAAATGCCATATACTCTTTATTTATTTGGATTTGGTCTTATTACCTTGTGTTACTAATCTATAATCCAAATTGTACCTTAAAAAGACAGCATCAAACAACACTAACAAGATTTAGAACAGGATTTGGGAGAGGCTGCTGCTTTTCATCAAACAGCTTGAGGAGCATGAACTCATGGAATTCATGATAAAGCACAATTTGGATTATAGATTATAAACACAAGGTAATAAGACCAAATTCAAATAAATAAATAGTGTGTGACGTTTCGGTAACAGCATTGTTACCATCTTCAGACAAAAGTACTGGTAAAATTTCTCATTCAGTACTTTTAACTGAAGATGGTAACAACGCTGTTACCGAAACGTCACACACTATTTATTTATTTGGATTTGGTCTTATTACCTTGAGTTCATATAATTCATGTAATCTTTACACAAGGGGATAAGAAACAACAACACACAACAAATTGTGCCTTATATCACTAACTTGTTGCTGTGTGTGTGCAGATATTGATGAATGCACGGAGCTAGAAGATGTCTGTCTAGGAGGTCGTTGCTCCAATACCTTTGGCAGCTTTATGTGTGTTTGTCCTGAAGGTTACACCCTGGATAGCTCTCATCGCAACTGTGTGGGTAGGTGGTTCTTTATCTTGGTCACAGATACTGTTAGAATGTCCTAGCAATAGAAAATGTCACTATTTTACCCTTAGGTGATGATCTGTTTGTTTTGTTTAAATATATCAGTGATATATTGTTACTTTACTCTGTTTGATTTGAAATAATCGAAGGTATGTAATTTATTAAAAACTTTACACACAAAGTAATAAGACCAAATATAAATAAATAGTGTGTGACGTTTCGGTAACAGCGTTGTCACCTAAACGTCACACACTATTTATTTATTTGAATTTGGTCTTATTACCTTGTGTTTATAATCTATAAACCAAATTGTGCCTTATTAAAGACTTTGTTTATAATGTGTATGTGTGAAAAAATTGTGAAATGATAAAATTTCTTTTTTTTTTTGCTTATCCCTAGTACACGTGGTACAGGCCATGATAATCAAGGAGGGTAATTAGAGACTGCTTTTATTGTAAGCGCACCACATGTCTACACATGTGAAAAGCAGTTTGACTTTGCACTTACAAATGTGCCAGAGCCCCGTTTGGTTACTTGCACTCGCTGGTGGGGTTGGACTTTTGCAAGAATCGGGGGGCCATTGGAGCATTTTTTTTTTAAACAGAAAAAAGTGTCCAATGCGGGAATCAAACCCGGGTCCTAGTGGTCAAAAACCAAACGGTTTAACCAGCCTTCCACTGACCCCCGAATGAAATGATAAAATAATTATAGTAGCATAAAATTTCATATCCTTTATTTTTCTTTTAAAGATATCTCTTCTTCTTCTTCTTTCTTATCTTCACTTAATCATATCAAGCTTGTAAAGCATGACAACCATCATGATTGGGTGAAGTAGAATGCATCTGCCTTTGTCATTAAGACTGGGAGCACTACTCAGTGGCAGGCCGACTTAGCTCCAAAAGAAATGGCAGCCTCTGACATGAGGAACAGACGCCATGTGCAGCTGCTCCTAACATGGAGTACAAACGCTGCTCATCCTGTATCCCTAGATTAGGAGCCCTTACAGGGTACTATCAGCCGGGCCAGCTGAGCCCAGGTTTTTTAGCGAGCTTGTTACTGCTCCCCCTCCTCCTTTTTCATTTGGGCTTGGGACCGGCAAAGGTCTAAATATATAGAGTGCAATTTCTTATAAAATATAAAATAACTTTCACTATTAATATTCATCCTATAATAGAAACTTATCAGATGACACCATCATATAGACCTCATCCATTATCATCACTATAATTTAGGGGGTCAGTGGAAGGATGATCTAAACCATTGGTTTACGGCCACTACAACCTGGGATCGAATCCCGCATTTGGCACTTTTTTCTAATTTAAAAAATGCTCCAATGGCCTCTGATTCTTGCAAAAGTCCAACCTCACCAGCAAGTGTAAGTAACCAAACAGGGTTCTGGCACATTTGTAAGTGTAAAGTCGAACTGCTTTCCACATGTGTAGATATGTGGTGCATTTACAGTAAAAGCACAAAGCAATAAATTAACACAAAGCAATAACGCGCCATCTATACATATAAAATAAAATAAAAGGATTTCAAAGCGCGAATTTTCTTTTATACATAAAACAAACTTCTACTGTCCTTACTGCGATGAAAAAATATATTGGGAGGGCTTACCTCATCAGTGGTGAACCCTCCCAGCGGTTTCACCAATTTATTCCACCAGACCGCTTTTCAGAGCTCTAATAAGCAGTTGCCTAATTCTACCCACCATAATTATCATGGCCTGTACCACGTGTACTAGGGATAATACTATAATTTACTTCTTGATCATTTTAAATTTGAATGACAAGGATTAGTAGAGGATTGGTATAAACTGATGATTTCCACTGCCCCGGAATTAATTCCCACAATGGACCCTTTTTTTCTGAAAAAGAAAAATTGCTTGAATGTCCTGATTCTTATGAAATTCCAACCCTTCCAGTGGGTGCAAGTTGTCAAAAAGGATTCTGGCAAACTTGTAAGTTCAAAAGTCGAACTTCTTTTTACATGTGTAGACATGTGGTACACTTACAGCAAAAGCAGCCCCCAACTACCCACCATGATTATCATGACATGTATTTCCATTTTCTACTGATAATGGCTTAACAAATTTGGTCTCCTGTTGTGTTGGCTATCCAATTAGGATATATCCCGATCTCTACCAAAATTGTACTCACGCTGGGAGATACAAATAGGGGTTTTCTATTCATTGGAGTTGAAACCATATAGCCTTTCGAAAAACCCTCCAGTACTACAGTGGAGTGAATCCAGGAGGAGCTCTGAACCTCAGACAGCATCAAACAACACTAACAAGATTTAGAACAGGCCATCTCAAACCATTGAATATAGAAAATAACAACAAAATCTACCCCACTTGTCCAAAATGTAGCTTGGCACCTACAGATCCAGAGCACATTTTGGCTTGCATTAGATGCACTAAACAGGACCTTTGGGAGAGGCCACTGCTTATCATCAAACAGCTCAAGAAGCATGAACTCATGGAATTTGTGTAATCTTTACACAAGGGGATAAGAAACAACAACAACTTTTAGAGGACACCTGAGTGTGTAAAATAGATTTAAAAGAGTTAGTCAAGACATAAACATAAGTTACTGTTAGCAAGTAACTAGTAACTATTTAAAACATGCTGTGATATTTTTCTTATTCAGCACTTTTATCTGAACGCTGTTACAGAAATGTCTATTTATTTATTTGTATTTGGTCTTATTACCTTGTGTTTATAAACTATATAATCCGAATTGTGCCTTATTATTAGTCAAGATATATAAAAAATATGAATGATATGGTGTGTTCCAGACATCAATGAGTGCCTCAGTAACCCCACCATTTGTGGGAGGGGGACCTGTGTCAACCAGCAGGGGGGCTACACCTGTCTCTGTCCCCCAGGGTTTGTCCTGGTGTCCTCCGGTACTTGTATCGGTGAGTTCCCTGTCATTTCACCAACCTTTACATTCTTTCTCGCCAGGGATACAGAGGAGCTGTGTCTGTACTCATGCTAGAGTCAGCAGCAAAGGCTTCCATGCTAGGAACGTCCTCAAATTACAGGCAATGTCAGACTTTCACCAAAGTGTGTCTGGATCATGGTACCATGATCAACAAAAGCCTCACCCCAACACCCCATTTGCTCGAGGAGCATGAACTCATGGAATTCGTGTAATCTTTACACAAGGGGATGAGAAAACAACAACAAAATTCTATCTCACTTTTATACATTCAATTTCCAAGTGACCCCTTGGAAAAGTAAACTATTACAATCAATATTGTAGAATATTTTCATCAATATTATTTATCAATTATCAATATATAGTACATGGGGCCTCTTCTTCATCTAGAGCAGTTACTCAGCCGAGTAAACATTCTGGCATATGAGCCTATGACATCCTTCTGCTAATCTGCTAGGATGTGGGCAGTTGGAGCTAATTAAGATCTTTGAGGACTTCAGGTGGGTGTCAGGGATATGGGTCAATTTTGGCAAAAGTCAGGGCCTCTGGTGCTGTAGTTTGAAAAACGGAATCCACTTCCCAATAGACCTTACTCCGGAACATGGAAGAAAAATAATCATTTTGAGCACCATCGTGACCCCAGGACACGGTAAAAGATCAGCACCTAAGATCAATATAGTAGAAATTCTCTAATAGAGGATTTAACCTAGTAGTAAAGATGTCCATTAAGGAGAGATGTCTTTTCAATAAATAAATCCTTTGAATCAATATTGAGTAAAAATATCAGGCCTCAGGTAAAAATATCTTTTATAAAGACCAAAAGTCACATCTTGATGGAGACTAGCAACAACATGTGTTCCAGACATGCGCAAATCCATGTGCTACCGACAGTACAGACTGGATGACTACTGCCAACATCCCATGATGTCCAACCAGACCAAGATGAGCTGTTGCTGCTCCGTAGGGAGAGCCTGGGGTGAACCATGTGAGCCTTGTCCTGAGCCCAACTCTGGTGAGTAACTACCCTAGACATCTTCATATAACCATGACATTTCTGATAAAGCACAATTTGGATTATAGGTTATAGATACAAGAAAATAATACCTAATCCAAATAAATTAATAGTGTGTGATGTTTCAGCATTGTTACCATCATCAGAAAAAAGAATAAATGAGAAAGAATATCACAGACTGGACACTATTTAAGAACCTGCTGTGATCTTTTTTCTCATTTATTCTTTTGTCTGATGATGGCAACAACACTGAAACATCACACACTATTAATTTATTTGGATTAGGTCTTATTTCCCTTGTAACTCTGGCATCTCTTTCTTTTCTAATACATTAAAATAAAGCTTTTTTTGGAATTTAAACTATTTATGACACCTCCCCTGATCGTACAACTAAAAATTGCTGATGGCTTGCACCATATGTCAGATTAAATATCAACGAATTGTTGATTTTATATTATTCCAGAGGTTGCCAAATACCCTTTATTGATTAATAAAAAAATCTGTGTTGTTAGCTTTTCTTTGTTGTTGTTTTCGTGTCCAATGAAGTACCTCAGATGTCTCCATACATCTCTATCACAGCAGTCGCAATGTTCTCCATCTTGGGTGTGTATAGCTGCTGCTCTGGGTTCATGTCAATTTTCTGCGGCCATTGCTGGGCATGAGAATATCATTTTCTTTATAAATCAATAATGTGTATTTGGCCAATTCTGGAATAATTAAAAATCAACAATGAGTTGATATTTATTCTGACAGACGGCACAAGCCATCAGTAACTTTTAGTTACACTATCAGGAGATGCCTTTTCTTAATTTATCTACCTCATCTAAGTACAGTTTCACTTTTTTACTATTTTTCATATTTATGACACATGCTTGATTCTTTTTATTAAAATAATTTTCACCTGTTCTTACTTCTGTTATAAATATAATTGGACTGCCTGGCTCATCAGTAGTGAACCCTTCCAGCAGTTTTGCCAGTTAAATCTACCATACTGCTTTACTATAGAATGGTTAAAAAGTCAAGCAAAAGCAAGTCTATATATATATATACATGTATATATATATTGATGCTTTGTTTTATTCATTTATAAATCGTACAGGGCTTTTTCAATTGATATCTTATAATATAAAAAAGATAGATTTTCTGCTGTATTTTTGATCATGTTGAGGATTATGGTAATGCAGTCGTGGTAAAATAATCTTGAAAGTATAATAACAAAAATAGTTTTAATAAGAGATTGTCTTAAGGCGAGTAGAACAAGGAAACCAAAAGATTATTTACATAATGTACAAAGATTTGAGCCGGCCATTGGGGAACAACAACAATAGGTATTTATAGAGAAAGCGTGACCTCTGGCGGTCGATTTAAACAGAGTATTTGAATCGATGAAATATAATTTTAAATAAAATAACACCCTAATATAACAATTCTAAATAAAATATTTTAAATAATACCTTTATATAACATATATATATTGTTATATTTGAAAAAGGCATTCAGCCAACTGAAATATTGGTAAATAAATTATATTTTGATCCAATATATGCCTTTTTATTAAAAGACCCATTATATGGATTTCTCTGTTTTCAAAATTATATTCTCTCTCTTAAAACACCATTGCATAAAAACCTGAATAAACCTGGCCTCTCCAGGTGGTCTCTCATCAGAAACTTGGCTTTGGTTGAAAGACTCCTCATTGACTTGGCCTAAGTTGACAGTGACTTGTAAAAGACCTTCTCCAGGAGCAACCAGACTTAAGGCAGTCTCTTTCCAGAGACCATACTGAATATTATTTATTTATGCAATTTAGCATCGCAAAATTAACACAAAGCAATAACGTGCCATCCATATACAGTTAAACCTGTCTATAGCGCCACCTCTTGAGACTCACCAAAATAGGGTGCTATAGTCACTTTTAATGTAAATTGCATCGTACTACGTATTTAAAATCTGGCGCTATAGAGAGGGAGGCGCTATTTAGAGGGGGCGCTATAGACAGGTTTAACTGTATATTGGGAAAACCATTTCTGAGATTCCACCCTTCAGTGCTGCGTATATAAGCAGAATCATCCAATACAATATTAAAACTCTGAGAAGCGGTCTGGTGGATTAAATTGGCGAAACCACTGGGAGGGTTCACCACTGATGAACCAAGCCCTCCCAATATATTTTTATTGCAGTAAGGACATTAGAAGTTTGTATTGTATATAAGGGAAACATTCGTGCTTTTAAATCCTTTCATTATATAGAATCACAAAAGTTTAATCATTCACATATTAAGACTAAAGGGTTTGGTGTATAAGTGGTCTAAACCATTTTGACCACTATGACCTGGGATCAAATCCTGCATCAGACACTTTTTTTTTAAATAAAAAAACATGCTCCAATGGCCCTCGATTTTTGCAAAAGTTTAACCCCATCAGCAAGTGCAAGTAAACAACAGGTTCTCTAGCACATTTGTAAGTGCTAAAGTTGAAGATGTGTGAAAAAGATAGAAAAAATGGTCAGGTGTTGATATTAAAAACAGAATTGGCATTTCATGACTGCTCACACGAGCATTTTTAGATGGAAAAGCACCATCTAGCGAAACAAAAATCAGCTAAACTTTGATTTAGCTTGTTCCAAAAATATTTGGCCAACCCAAACTTTTGGTTGTAAAGGTGCAGTCTGCATCATGCTAAGGAGTGCCAACAGCCTGAAACATGTACATGGTTGACTTTTCTTGATTTATCAAGAAATTGGGTTGGCTAATAATTTTTGGAACAAACTAAATCAACGTTTAGTTGATTTTGTCCCACTAGATGGCATTCTGCCATCTAAAATGTTCATGTAAGCCGCCAGTAAATGCCGATTTTGTTTTTAATATGTTAATATATGTTGCACTAACAGAAAAACAGCCACCTACTTCTACCCGCCATGATTATCATAGCCTGTACCATAAGTGTTGTTGCTTATTCCTCAAGTCGTTTAAATGATCTCCATTAGGTCCAATTTTCTCAGCTTTTCTATTATAGTCCTGGGGTTTTCCCAGAGGTCATTTTTGGAGGATTTGATATAATTCAATAGATATTCAGGACTGGCTGGTTGGGAATTGCATTTTGGGGCATTTCGGGAATGTTTTAATTTTTCCATTAAATTTCCATTTTTCATGATGTACCATAAGTACTAGGAATAATAATAAAGAGGCTAAAAGAGACAGTTATAATGAGGTATTCCACTGTATAACAGTTGTAAAATGACTATATTCTATAAGACATGGTGTATCTATGTGTGTCCAGAGGAATACCATCAGCTGTGCAGTCCTACACCAGGCACCATCATCAACCCCATCACTGGAGAGGTGGACGGTGAGTAGATGGCCTCCTTGTATAGTCTACTCTGTCTCTTCTTCTTCTTTCTTAGCTCCACTCAATCATACTAAGGTATCAAGCTTGTAGAGCTTGTTGATGGTGTCTGCTGGGGATGAGTAGAGCTCATTAATGGATGAGTCTATACAGTCAATAATGTGTTTGACAACCATCATGACAGGGTGAAGTAGAATTCGTCTGCCTTTGTCATTAAGACTGGGAGCACTACTCTGTGGCAGGCCGACTTAGCTCCAAAATAAATGGCCGCCTCTGACATAAGTAACAGACGCCTCTGTGGTTATCATAAACTAAATCATATTGGTTCAACAATGACAACAATAGGACCCAGCTACATTGTTACAATAGTTGTATTTATTTTGTAGCTTATATTGGTGAAATTGATGGGAAGACCATCACCACTGATGAATCAAGTGTTTCCAAATCTTTTTATTCTCAGGTTTAATTCAGCAAAATCTTTCCTTCATTTAAAAAAGGAATAGTGTTAAATAATTCCATTCTCAACCCTCCATACCTATATACACTCATGGACAAAACTTAAGGAAATTGTATCTTTTAGCATGAATCTATTCAGTACTTTTGTACTGCTGTTGTTACTGTGCTGTTACCGAAATGTCAGACACTATTAATTTATTTGGATTTGGTCTTATTTTTCTTGTAAATTGTACTTTATATGTCTTCAAATGGAAGTTTGACTGCACTTGTATTCCTTTTAAGAATTCCCACACCACATTAATCCTACCTCCTGAAGATCTAAGATCACCTTTTTGTTCCAGATGTGGATGAATGCCAAGGGATGGTTTGTCAGAACGGCTATTGCATCAATACAGTTGGAAGTTTCCGATGTGATTGCTATAGAGGTTATGTTTACAATCCCTCGTTGTTGACTTGTGATGGTGAGTGACTTTGAAGTGACCTTTGAATGACCTTGACTGACCTACATGATGGGACAGACGCCAACGAATGCGACCAATCCCCTCCTCCGTGTGGTAGATCAGCACAGTGTATCAACAACCCTGGTAGCTACGAGTGTCGCTGTCCTGATGGCTACAAGCTGGCTCACAGTCTACGGGATTGTCTCGGTAAATTCTCTCTGTCTACAATTCTCTATTGGAAGTTGAAGCATTTCTTTAACTGATTGTAAACACAAGGTAATAAGACCAAATACAAATAAATAAATAGTGTGTGATGTTTCGGTAACAGCGTTGTTACCATCTTCAGACCAAAGTACTGAATGAGAAATTTTACCACAGCATGTTTTAAATAGTTAGTGTGTAAAACAATGTACACACTTGATAACAGTAACTATTTAAAACATACTGTGGTAAAATTTGTTATCCAGTACTTTTTTGTCTGAAGATGGTAACAACGCTGTTACCGAAACATCACACACTATTTATTTATTTGAATTTGGTCTTATTACCTTGTGTTTATAATCTATAATCTAAATTATGGCTTATCATTTAACCCAATATGCTACCTATACACTCTTAAACAAAACTTAGGGAGGTGAAAAGTCTTTTTTAAGAAGACAGAAGTAAATATTTTTCCAATGAAATCTAATCTCTCCATTTATAAGATCAAGTGATAGTCTTTTCAAGTTAAAGAATTCAGGATCTGAAGCTCTCCTCTATTTCAAGAAGTTGAGAAAACACATCATTAAAAGGGTAAGTTCTTTTTCTCACATTTTTTTTCTTAAATTCTGCAAAAAGCATCAAGTAATTTCTAATGTATTTCTCATTACAAATAGATGGAATTTTCCAAAATCTGATTTAAAAATTGAAAAGACTATCACTTGATCTTATAAATGGAGAGATTAGATTTCATTGGAAAAATATTAATTTCAATACTAAGGCAATAAATTCAAATCTCAAGACAAAACAATTTTGTTCACACTTTGTTATCTTGTGTGTCTTCAACTTCACTGTGTATCAAATATCTTTCAGACACAAGGTAATAAGACCAAATCCAAATAAATAGTGTGTGACTTTTCGGTAACAACATTGTTACCGAAACGTCACACACTATTTATTTATTTGAATTTGGTCTTATTACCTTGTGTTTATAATATACTAGCCGAATGACCCGGGCAACGCCCGTGTTTTACCCGATTGAATGTTTTGATTCAAATACTATTTGTTACAATTATAAATTGGCGCCTTAAATAAATGCATATGTTAGTTAATAACTATAGCCTATGTGCTTTATCTGTCTATGTACTGTTGGCTTCCGTAGGCGTCTTTTACAGGGAAAAAGAAAGAGAGAATTCCATTTGGTTATTATCTAATATATGCATTTATTTAGGGAGCGACCCGCTCCAACACAATAATTACAAAGACGAAATAGCGAGTGGGGGGGGGGGGGGGGGGGCAAAGGTGGCATGACCGTAGCCAACCAATAGGAGGGCACCATACCAAAAAAAAAAGCAAACGGTGACAGAGATGAAAACTGATGACTGATTGATTAGGAGATGAGGAATGACGCTCGTAACTGTATAATATATAATCCAAATTGTGCCTTATCTTTCAGAGTTATTGTCTGAATCCTGATATACATGCTATACGTACATAATGTACATTTTTTTATGTTTCTATTATTGTCTGATAGAAAGTGTATTTTCTCTGATAATTGAAACTGTCAGAGATTGATTGTTGATTAGAGAGCTATAACAAATCTCTCAAAATTCATTATTGCTGAGAGATTAAAATAATTGGTTTAAACCATTTTACAGTTAAACCACTCTATAGCTCCTCCTCTAAATAGCGCCTTCCTCTCTATAGCGCCTTCCTCTATAAAGCGCTCGATTATAAATAGTACGATGCAATTTACATCAATATTAATCAACCTATCTATATCACCCCCTCTCTATAACACCCTATTTTGGTGAGTCCCAAGAAGGGGCGCTATAGACAGGTTTAACTGTTGTTCAACAATGGCAACAATCAGAACCAGCTCCATTGTTGATTGGAGGTATAACAATGGAATCAATATTCATTGTTGCTGAGGGATTAAAACCATTGTATTAAACCATTTTAGTCCAACAATGGCAACAAACATACCCAGCTCCATTGTTAATTGGGGGTGTAACAATGGAATCAATATTCATTGTTGCTGAGAGATTTAAACAATTGGATTTAACCATTTTAGTCCAACAATGGCAACAAACATACCCAGCTCCATTGTTGATTTGAAATGTAACAATGGAAACAATATTCAATGTTGTTGCAAGATTAAAACAATTTGATTAAACCATTTTAGCTCAACAATGGCAAAAATTATACCCTGCTCCATTGTTGATTAGAGATGTAACAATGGAACGTCACACACTATTTATTTATTTGGATTTGGTCTAATTACCTTGTGTTCAATGGAATCAATATTCATTGTTTCTTAGGGATTAAAATAAAAGGATTAAACCATTTTTGTTCAACAATGACAACAATAAGACCAAGCTCCATTGTTATTTGGACATGTAACAATGAAATCAATATTCATTGTTACTGAGAGATTAAAACAATTAAATTAAACCATTTTAGTTCAACAATGGCAACAATTAGACCCAGCTCCTTTGTTGATTGGAGATGTAACAATGGAACCAATGTTCATTGTGGCTGCAAAATTTGAAAAATGGGATTAAACAATTTTAGTCCAACAATGGCAATGATCAGACTCAGCTACATTGTTGATGGAGATGTAACAATAGAATCAATATTCATTGTTGCTGAGAGATTAAAACAAATGAATTAAACCATTTTAGTTCAACAATGGCAACAATAAGACCCAGTTCCAATGTTGATTGCAGGTCTAACAATGAAATCAATATTCATTGTTGCTGAGAGATTTAAACAATTGGATTTAACCATTTTAGTCCAACAATGGCAACAAACATACCCAGCTCCATTGTTGATTTGAAATGTAACAATGGAAACAATATTCAATGTTGTTGCAAGATTAAAACAATTTGATTAAACCATTTTAGCTCAACAATGGCAAAAATTATACCCTGCTCCATTGTTGATTAGAGATGTAACAATGGAACGTCACACACTATTTATTTATTTGGATTTGGTCTAATTACCTTGTGTTCAATGGAATCAATATTCATTGTTTCTTAGGGATTAAAATAAAAGGATTAAACCATTTTTGTTCAACAATGACAACAATAAGACCAAGCTCCATTGTTATTTGGACATGTAACAATGAAATCAATATTCATTGTTACTGAGAGATTAAAACAATTAAATTAAACCATTTTAGTTCAACAATGGCAACAATTAGACCCAGCTCCTTTGTTGATTGGAGATGTAACAATGGAACCAATGTTCATTGTGGCTGCAAAATTTGAAAAATGGGATTAAACAATTTTAGTCCAACAATGGCAATGATCAGACTCAGCTACATTGTTGATGGAGATGTAACAATAGAATCAATATTCATTGTTGCTGAGAGATTAAAACAAATGAATTAAACCATTTTAGTTCAACAATGGCAACAATAAGACCCAGTTCCAATGTTGATTGCAGGTCTAACAATGAAATCAATATTCATTGTTGCTGAGAGATTTAAATAATTGGATTTAACCATTTTAGTTCAACAATGGCAACAATCAGACCCAGCTCCATTGTTGATTGGAGATGTAACAATGGAATCAATATTCATTGTTGCTGAGAGATTAAAACAATTTAATTGAACCACATTTTAGTTCAACAATGGCAACAATCAGACCCAGTTCCATTGTTGATTGGAGATGTAACAATGGAATCAATATTCATTGTTGCTGAGATATTAAAACAATTGAATTAAACTATTTTAGTTCAACAATGGCAACAATCAGACCCAGTTCCAATGTTGATTGAAGATCTAACAATGGAATCAATATTCATTGTTGCTGAGAGATTTAAATAATTGATTTAAACCATTTTAGTTCAACAATGACAACAATAAGACCAGTGTTGGGCAAATATTAATTAAAATGATTTATTAAAGATTAACAATTGATTAATTGTTAATTGTAATTTTCACAATTAACAATTAATCAATTGTTAATTGTATTTTTACAATTAACAATTAATTAATTGTCAATTGTATTCATACAATTAACAATTAATTAATTGTTAATTGCACTTTTCTAATTAACAATTAATTAATTGTCAATTGCACTTCAATTTAATTGAAAAATATTTTTTTAATGACCAACACTGCATTTCAGTACCACTCTCTTCTCGAACATGCTGTCCGACAATTTGTGACTCTTTGGCAGATTTGTCATTGTCGCAAAAGAAAAAAGGCGTTCAACTGCAGCTGACGATGGTAAAGGTGTGTTGTATTTAATAAAACACTTTTTATCTCAGGCAGTGTTGGGCAAATATTAATTAAAATTATTTATTAAAGATTAACAATTGATTAATTGTTAATTGTAATTTTCACAATTAACAATTAATCAATTGTTAATTGTTAATTGAACTTTTCTAATTAACAATTAATTAATTGTTAATTGCACTTCAATTTAATTGAAAAATAATTTTTTAATGCCCAACACTGAATAAGACCAAGCTCCATTGTTATTTGGAGATGTAACAATGAAATCAATATTCATTGTTACTGAGAGATTAAAACAATTAAATTAAACCATTTTAGTTCAAAAATGACAACAAACAGACTCAGCTACATTGTTGATTGGAGATGTAACAATGGAATCAATATTCATTGTTGCTGAGAGATTAGAAAAATAGGATTGAACCATTTTAGTTCAACAAAGGTAACAATCTGACCCAGCCTCATTGTTCATTGCAGATATAACAATGGAATCAATATTTATTGTTGCTGAGAGATTAAAACAATTGAATTAAACCATTTTAGTTCAACAATGGCATCAATGTTGATTGGAGATGTAACAATGGAATCAATATTCATTGTTGCTGAGAGATTAAAACAATTGAATTAAACAATTTTAGTTCAACAATGGCAACAATCAGACCCAGTTCCAATGTTGATTGCAGATCTAACAATGGAATCAATATTCATTGTTGCTGAGAGATTTAAATAATTGGATTTAATCATTTTAGTTCAACAATGGCAACAATCAGACCCAGCTCCATTGTTGATTGAAGATGTAACAATGGTATCAATATTCATTGTTGCTGAGAGATTTAAATAATTGGATTTAACCATTTTAGTTAAACAATGGCAACAATCAGACCCAGCTCCATTGTTAGAATAGTTGTAGTGATATGGTGGATTAAATTGGCGAAAATGATGGGGAGACCATCACCACTGAAGAACAATATATTTCCAAAAATTCTCTTCATTCTCGTTAAAATCAGAAAAATGTATTTTTATTTTAAAAAAGAAACAGTAATAGATAATTCTTTTTACAACCCCATTTCCATCTACACTCTTGGACAAAACTTAAGGAAGTTGTACCTTTCAGCATGTATATCGGGATTCAGACAATAACTCTGAAAGATACACTAATGGATAAAACTTAAGGAAGTTGTACCTTTTAAGCATGTATATTGGGAATCGGACAATAACTCTGAAAGATACACTCATGGACAAAACTTAGGAAGTTGTACCTTTCAGCATGTATATCGGGATTCAGACAATAACTCTGAAAGATACACTAATGGATAAAACTTAAGGAAGTTGTACCTTTCAGCATGTATATTGGGATTCAGACAATAACTCTGAAAGATACACTCATGGACAAAATTTAAGGAAGTTGTACCTTTTAGCGTGTATATCGGGATTCAGACAATAACTCCGAAAGATTTTATAGTGACCTTTATTGAAGAAACACGAGATAACCAAATGAGAACAAAATTGCCTCTGTCTCCTTCAAAAACAAATAACCAGCGATATAAAGACTTTCCACTTCCAAAGTTATGTGCATGAGTGCATATAGAGAGTGTTCTATGCATATTGTGTACATAAATGTATCATCTGAGATAAATATGGCAACCTCACAAGTGTATAATGTTTCCAGATCTCGACGAATGCACCGACAGACCAGGACTCTGCCAAAATGGTGTCTGCACCAACTTTGAAGGCAGTTTCAGATGTACCTGTAACCCTGGCTTCTTTTTATCACCAGCAGGCGACCAGTGTCTAGGTATGTGGTGTTACTGATGTAGTAGAGAGTTGTGGAGTCCAACTGTGGGTTGTGTAGATATTGATGAGTGCACCAGAATGCCACGGACCTGCTCCAATGGAACCTGTCAGAATACTCAAGGATCCTTCCAGTGTGTTTGTCATCAAGGATTTCAGCTGGGACAAGACGGGGATTGTGTTGGTACGATGGACCCTACTCGTAACCTGTTGTTCTGGATAGAGTAGAACTAACTCTCTGTAAAGAACACCTAATTGCAGAGCCAAAGTGTCCTTTAGGGAGAGGTGCCCTCTTACCAGAGAGTTGCTAAATACAGTAGAACTACCTCACTGTAAAGAACACCTAATTACGGAGCCAAAGTGTACTTTAGATTAAGACTGAATCTAGATAAATAGTGTCTGATGTTCACCAACAGCATTTTTACCATAATCAGACACAAAAGTACTGGTTCAATACTTTTTTTATTTAGTACTAGCGGATGTGTACCCGGCTTCGCCCGAGTTTTATCTGAGTGGAAGTTTGCCTAAGGAATATTATTGATAATATATTTATTATTGATAATTGATAATAATATTCCGGAACACACACACACAGAATATTATGATAATAATGATAATAATATTCGTTATGTTATACATTTATATAATATATAAAATATATTTTTCGAGCAAACATATCCACTCTCTCTACTGAATATATTTTTAAAAAGATATATATAAATAAAAATATCTAGAGATAAACTACATGATCTTAGCCAAAAGGCCGAGAAACGATATTTTATATATAGAGATGACCTGGCTTCGTGTGTCTTCTGCTCGAGTGAATGTTTTGCAGGTAGAATTTTGTTCCTGTCTACTGAAAATTATTATCTGGCTTCGCCCGTGGTCTGTTTCAGTGAATATTCCCCTAAAGAATTTTGTTTATGTCAATCAAGCATGATACAGCAATATTGTCATCATCATTTCTGACTAAAAAAATATTGTTGCTTAGTACCTGGTTAATTATAATTTTTCTTGGTTAAAGCGCGACAAAAACTCTTCCAGATTTAACTCTCTGTCCTGTTCAAATTTCAGCGAGATTAGTTACAAATTGAGGGCGTGCATTGCAGACAAACATTTATATATATTTTCCCGGCTTCGCCGGTTTTATCCTAGTAAAGGTTTGCCTAACGAACATTTGTTAAAACGATTCTAGCAAACATCCAATCCCTATATTGAATCTACACTTGCCTATACTCTCAATAATTGGAAAATTTTTTCCAGGTCCCTTTAAAAATACTCGATAAGTTGAAAAAAATCAATATTAATTGGTCCACTCTGTAATTTAAAGTTGAAGGAATAGTATCTTGCCACAAACGAACATTTGTAAATAACTGTATTCAGCGAATGTAACCGGCTTCGCCCGGTTTTTACTTGAGTAAAAGTTTGCCTAACGAACATTTGTTAAAACGATTCTAGAAAACATCCAATCCACCTATATATAGATTTATAAACGTTTATAAATATTAAACACAAGGTAATAAGACCAAATCCAAATAAATAAATAGTGTGTGACGTTTCGGTAACAAGGCTGTTACCGAAACGTCACACACTATTTATTTATTTGAATTTGGTCTTATTACCTTGTGTTTATAATCTATAATCCAAATTGTGCCTTATCAAGTTTATAAATATTGTTATATGCGTTTGAATATATTTTTGAAACATAATTTTTTTAAAAACATTAATTAATTTTTAAATAAGATATTGTCACTTTGTGGATTTTATAATTAACTAGCGGATGTACCCGGCTTCGCCCGGGGTTTTACCCGAGTAAAGGTTTGTCTAACGAACATTTGTTAAAACAATTCTCTATAAACTTATATTAAAAAAATATATATATTTTGATAATTTGAAACTCATAAATTTGAATCTCTCGATAAAGTGAACATTTTTTCCCAGTCCCTGTGTGCCGTGTCATCCTGAATTTTGTCTTTCCTAATTTTCTACATTACAAAATCATCGTTTTATCTAGTGAACATTTTTTCCTGGTCCCTTGAAAAATACTCGATAAGTTGAATAAAATCAATATTAATTGGTTCCCTCGGTAATTGGAAGTTAAAGGAATAGTATCTTCGCCTTGGAATTGTATCATTATTCTTGTCGCAAATAAATTGCCGTGTCATCCTGAGATAATCTTACTTTTGATAAATAATCTTTAAGATAATAAACTTAGTGATAATAAAACTTATAGATAAAAAAACTTGTTATCATCGTCGCAATGGTGGCGCTGCTTGCGAGTTAAATCTAAAAATCTGCAAATAACTCTAAGGATATTCAAGATATTCAAGAAATTATTTTTCAAAAACCTTCCTGGGGATATACCTAATAATATCCCAAATTTTCACGGCGATTGGATGTATGGTTTTTGAATCTATAGAGTACACACAGACAGACATTCAATTTTATATATATATATAGATTATTTCTTTTTTATTTCTCAATGAATTATGTATATTAATTTAAAAATTCATTTTTGTTATCATCATCACATACAATGTAATTTTTTATATAAACAAACGATAAAAAACAACAGCAATTAAATTTGCATCTTCGTTATTATAAAACAACAGCAAATTAAATTAACAATGTAAAAAATATATTTTAACATTACAACATTTTAACATTTAACACAAAAACGTTACAATATTTCCTTTAAATATATATTAATATTGAAATGCCAAGTTTTTTACAACGTCTTTGGAATATTATATTACTATATTTCTAATTAAATTTATTATACTTGGAACACATTTTAGCATTTTTACAATTTATAAATGTAATTTCACCAGATGCCGCGAGAGGCGCTGCTTGCGAGTGAAAGTAGAAAATTTGCAAATAAAATTGCAAAGAATATTTATTTCAAATCGAATTCAAACCAGAAATCTTCCCAGTAGTATAGTAAATAACTTCCTAAAGTTTCACGGCAATTGGATAATCTTACCTTTTAAAAACATTCATCGTGTGAACAAACTAACCATGTGTTAATTATTAACCAATCAAATTCATTTATCGTCGCGACCAGTGCTGCGCTCAAGCGGTAAAAGGCTGGAACTATCGCTTTTTGGTTATTTATTTAAAAAAAAAAAGCACATTAACTTTTTTAGTTTTTTGAATAGCCTATATGTTAAACGAAATCTTCAGCTACCTACATGCGAAATTTCATAATGATTGATTCAGTAGATTTTGCTCTACGCAATAACAAACATCGATTTTGGATTTCATTTTTATAGATATAAGGATTTTCAGCATTCAGTTATTTTGTCTGATGATTGTAACAGTGCTGTTGCAGAAACATCAGACACTATTTATTTGGATTAAGTCTTATTACCTTGTGTTTATAATCTATAATCCAAGTTGTATACCTAAATCAGGAGTAATTGGACATGTTTCCTGTTGATGGGAACATGTGTATCATACATTTTAACTATTCGCATATTCAGTAGAACCTCCTGTGAAGGACACGTAATTGTAGAAACAAAGTGTCCTTTAGGGAGATATGTCCTCTTACCAGAGAGTTGCTAAATACAGTAGAACCTCTATGAGAGAACACTCGCGCTAGTGGAAACCTCTCTACAAAGGACAGTTTTCATTTGTAAAATTACCATTTTTACTATTTAGTAACTTTCCAGTAAGAGGACAACTCACCTTAAAGGACAATTTGGCTCTGAAATCAGATGTCCTTTACAGGGAGGTTCTACTGTAGTAAAAATGATAATTTTGGCAATGAAACTGTCCTTTGTAGAGAGGTGTCCTCTCTTGAAGGTTCTACCTGTAGTTATATTTACCTTATATATAGAATATCTATCCACATGGCTACAACTTGCCAATGTCCGTGCAGATGTTGACGAATGCCGGACACAATATGGAATCTGTCTGAACGGACGATGCCGCAACACTATAGGTAGCTTCCAGTGTTCCTGCCAGGAAGGATATGAGCTTGGTCTTGATGCTAGAAGCTGTTTGGGTAAGTTTAAACTTCTTTTTTCTCCAGTTCAAATTAAACCTAACTTATTGTTATTGAATCACTTCAGCTCATCCTAATTCCATTTATATTCACTTTGCAATTCTCAAAATGCTACCTCAAATTAGAGTCAGTATTTAATTACAGACAGTTTAATTTTTTAGATAATAAAAGGCATATATTGGATTTAATAAAATATTTTAGTTTAATTTATAACTAGCCTGTGATTGGAATTAAGAAAAATATGGTTAAATTAAAATCAATATTTTGAATTTAGTTGTGTGCATTAGAGTTACACTATGGTTAAAAATATAAAGAAAGCCAATGTTAGGAAAAATAAAGAGTTAAGAAAAAGATATCTCCTGAGCATGTAACTAAAAGTTGATGGTTTGCGCCATCTATTGGAATAAATATTAACTAATAATCTCATGGAATTCGTGTAATATTTAGACAAGGGGATAAGAAACAACAACACTAATCAATTTTTAAAATTTCCAGAATTGGGGTCAAATGCCCTTTCTTGATTAATCAAGAAAACCTAACCATGTATGCATTTCGGGCTGTTAGCCCTTATTAGTGTGGTGAAAGCTTTTCTTGATTAATCATGAAAGGGTATTTGGCCAATTCTGGAATAATTAAATATCAACGATTAGTTATTGATATTTATTCTGACAGATGGCGCAAGCTATCAACAACTTTTAGTTATCCTATCAGGAGATGCCTTTTTCTTAATTTATTCACCTGATCCCAGTACAATTTCAGTTTTGTACTATTTCTTCACAAAATAAAGAGTGTTTTCTAAACTATATGGCTTATAGTTTATATAGAAAACACTCCTCATTTTGGGAAGAAACAGTACAAAAGTGAAATTGTACTGGGAGTAGGTTGATAAATTAAGAAAAATGCATCTCCTGATAGTATAACTAAAGTTGCTGATGGCTTGTGCCATCTGTCAGAATTGTAACCTTGCTGGTTACAAACCTAGATTAACCAGCTCTATGCCTATTTCAGGGTCTTTACCTATTACACTCAGCATCCTGATCAAATTTTCATCTTTTTAAAAAGTTTCTCTCAGGTATATATGCCATATGATTTTATTCTGTTCTGCTGGTAAATTATAAATGCTTCTGTTTAAAAAAATGTAAATAAATGCAATTATCCCTAGCCGGGATATCGCGTTTTGTGTGTTGAAATAAAGAAAATGAAGCCCAAGTAAATATTGTGTGTACACAGACATCAATGAATGCCTTCAGCCTGGGATGTGTTCCAAGGGAGTTTGTCAAAATTCTGAAGGATCCTTCCAATGTACCTGTCCTCCAGGCTTCCAGCTGACCCATGATAAGAGGAATTGTGAAGGTAACACTATTTGGTAACAAGAACACTGTACTTGTATCGTAGGTACATATGTATTTTTAATTAAAAAGGCTTATATTGGATCAAAATATAATTTATTTTACTAATATATCAGTTGGCTGAAGGCCAACCTTTATCAAGGTATTATAACATATTAATTGTTTGTGGAAGAGCGTTGCTCGATGCAAATATTTATATGTAATTCTGCTGTCCTAAAAGCTTATATCCATAGTTTGCTTGAATACCATTTCTAAGATTCCACCCGTCATTGCAGCCTATATAAGCAGAATTATCCAATACAGTATTGGAACTTTAAGAGAAGCAGCCTGGTAGATTAAATTGGCGAAACCACAGGGAGGGTTCACCACTGATGAGCCAAGCCCTCCCAATATATTTTTTCATCGCAGTAAGGACAGTAGAATTTGTTTTGTGTTTGAAAAAAGAAACATTCGTGTTTTATAATACTTCCATTTCTTATATTAATGTGTGTTAACAACAAACTCAGCGCCACATAGCGTCAATAGAACTAAGTTAAAAAAATATTTTTGCCCATATTCAATGGGGAGTTTGTTGTTGATACACAATATGTTATAATATCTTTAAAAAAGGTTGGCGTTCATCCAACTGAAATATTGGTAAAATAAATGATATTTTGATCCAATATTTGCCTTTTTAATTGAAGATCTATTTATGGGTTTCTCAAAACGATACATATGAATATATATTAAAAATGGCATATCCTGACCAGGAGCACATGTGCTTTACAGAAGGCAGAGCGCCATCTGGTGGAACAGAAATCAACTAAACATTGATTTAGCCTGTTCCCTGATATTTGGCCAACCCAATTTCTTGATAAATCAAGAAAAGCCATCCACGAATGATATATGAATATGTCATAATTTAATATAGAGCCTTTCAGGGAATTAATAATAGGAAAATAAAGAAAGGAGATCGGAGTAACTTTGAGGAGAATAGGTATCGGAAAAAGCAAATCGGACTTGCACTACCTACTATAGAGATCCACGTGGGGCGTGCACTCAGCATTCTGAAGATAGCTGTTTATTTGGTTGAGTCATTTTATTCTTCCTGAAGTTGGCCCATTCTTTTTATTTTTAATTAATATTAAGTCGTTTCTCATTTCCCTTCCATCCTACACATATATGTCACAATATTTAGAAATATTCAAATAAAGATGGTCTGTATGGGAGTATGAGGAAAGGGAAGAGTAAATGACGGGGTCAATACAACCTCCTAGGTGAGCATATGTCCAGCCTTCTAAAAACAAACATTTCCGGGAACTCCCCATCTCACCCTCCTTCCCCCTGGGGAATAATTTATCCTACTTAAAATAGTTTAAAAGTACAGTAAAACCTCCCTTTAGTGGACACCTCTCCACAAAGGACAGTTTTCATTTGAAGAATTACCATTTTTACTATTTAGCAACTCCAATAAGAGGACACCTCTCACTAAAGGACACTTTGGCTCTGCAATTAGGTGTCCTTTACAGGGAGGAAGTTCTACTGTACCTGGATTTGATGATAAAGGGACAGTTCTCTCATAGGCCATCTCCACATCAGTTGTTCCCAGGGTGGTCCTTAGGCTTTCTCTTTCTTCTCTGATCTACTCCTTATGGATCTTGCCTCCTGTGTGCGTCTTTACCATTTGCTACACAACTTCCATGACTGCTTCACAAATCACCACATATCTTCTTATATATAAAAGTCAATATCTGTTTCGCGATAAACTCAAAAACTACTGAACCAATTGGTACCAAATTTTGCATGTCGCTTTTTATAAACCTGAGGAAAATTTTTGGCTACATTTTGATTAATATTTTTGGTTATTTATTTTTTTTCTTTTCATTTGAAGAACTTTTTTTTTTACGCGGAGTAAATACGAGACAAAGTAACAACACCAGGCCAATTAAGAGACCAATCTGCTTTTTTTTTTCAAGTTGCTTGCATACTTTTTTTGAAATATATTTTTATACAAGTGTTACTTTTTTTACAAAAGTATTAGTGTTGAGAGAGAAATTTATATTACTAAGTTATGGTAAGTGTACACAATGAAATTTTAAAAAAACTTTATAAAATTAATGTTACTGTATGTAAATAATTGCTTTCGTATTTTTTTTTTAATTTTTGTTCTGCCCTTTTTTTTTTTCTCTTAAAAAAAAAATTGTTTAAAATGCAGTGAAGTCATTAGCAAACACATATGTTTGCCTAATTTCCATGTGCTCTTTTATTTTTTACAGAAAAATATTTACCATGCCAGTATTTTGGATTAATTCTTTTTATAAACCTATTTTTTCTTATTCTTACTGAGAAGATGGGCATCGCAGTCAAGATCCATCGCAGTCACTCGCTCAACTCGGGTATTTTCAAAGGTTAATGCGCTGGGGAGGCGAGTACCTCAGGGGTTGGGTGGAAAAGCTGGAATCTATTTAAACTATATTGATTTTGAAACAACTAAATGGATTGCAAAAAACAATTAAATCAAATACCTAAGCACTAATATAATACAATTTTTGCCATCACACACACTTTTTGCCTGTGGTTTATGTGTTACTTCTGTATTGCTATTCTATGGCATTTCTACTATTTATTATTGATGTACTTTCAGTATGAAGGAAATTGCACTCAGGGGAATTCTCGAGTGAAGCCAGGTCATTCATCTAGTATAATATATATATAATTGTGTATATACAACTCTCTGGTGTATAGAGGGCAGGCAACATTCTAAATAGGATGACTAATAGAAAAGGGAACCGAATACACCAGGATAAGCTTTCAACTTCATTCCTATAAGAATGACACTCTTTTTTTTTTTTTGGCTTATCCTAAGTACACATTGCAATAACTTTAGTGAAATGAAGAAATAAAACTTCCATTGTTATATATTTTTATTATTATCTATATATATATTTATTTATATATATTTGAATATTTAATCAAAAGAAATAAACACAAACATATTAAATTAAATGAATGCAATAAAGAAGAAAATAATGCGAATTATATACATTCAAAACAACAACAATGATGATGACAACTTAAGAATTACAGAAGCAATAAAATGTTCACAGAATATTTCACGCTGATATATTACACCATCTTCCCGCTACATTCAAATATATCTTGAAGGAGGTCTCCGATTTCTTGGTGGGTTTCTTCTTGGGATGGGTCCTTCATTACTGGCTTCGGGATCCGGTGAACGAGACGACTCCACTGAAATGCCTCCATCATTCTGGTCCACGAGTCCAGAGTCCCGCTGCTGTCTGGATGTTTCTATAGGCAGCGATTCACTTCTGCCTCTGTTGGGCATATCAGCCTCAGGAACGATGATATCAGTTTCCTCTCTTTGGCGTTCATATTGTCGATCTTCATCTCCACCATTCTCCCACCTCTTCCTTATTTGATCTCGATGATAACTTTTGACCTGTCCGTGTATTAAAACTGTATAGACTCGGGATCCTTTTCTCCCCACTATTCTGCCTGGAATCCATCGATCCCCGCCTCTAAAATTTCGACACCAAACCATGTCATCTATTCCAAACTCATCTTGTTGAAATCCGTGGTCATATTTCATTTGCCTGGCCTGCTGCTCTTTTACTATTGATTCCAGATTTGGATGTATAATTGATAGTCGGGTTCGAAGGGAACGCCCAATAAAGAGTTCTGACGGAGCCTTCTTGGTTGTTTCATGAGGGGTGCTACGATATGCCAGCAAAATTTTTGATAGCGTGTCCTGAATGGTATCCCCAGGTTTTCTTTTATTTTTGTCTAATGCCATTTTTATCATCTTGACAGCTCTCTCTGCCAGGCCATTGCTCTGAGGATGGTACGCAGGAATCAGTGTTTGTTTTATTCCATTATTTTTCAAAAAAATTTTCATATCACTACCCGTAAACTGAGGGCCATTATCTGATACTATTTCTTCTGGCAAACCATAAGATGAAAAAAGTCGTCTTAATTGCTCAATTGTTTTTGCTGAGGTTATCTCTCTCATTGGGAATGCCTCGACCCACTTAGAATGACTATCCACGACAATTAGCAAATTGATGTTATCTTTGTTTGCATAATCAATATGGATCCGCTGCCAAGGTCTAACTGCCCAAATCCAAGGTTGCCACTTCACTCTATTTGGGCCATCCTGAACCTGTTGGCAGTTTCCACACCTGTTTACCAGGAACTCAATTTCATTGTCTAGATTCGGCCACCAGAAATGAGACCTTGCCACAGACTTCATTTTGCTCATCCCTGAATGGGTCTCGTGTAGGCAACTCAACAAGTTCGGTCTGAGAGAGGAAGGAATAATGACCCGCATCCCCCACAATAGACACTCTCCTTCCACAGTCAGCTCCAGTTTTCTCTGAAAGTAATGTCTGAGGTGGTCTGGCACCCTCTCAGGCCAGCCATGCTGGGTATAGCACTTCACTATTGATAGCACTTCATCCTTTTGAGTTTCAATTCTAATTTCTTCAGCCGTGATTGGCAAATCCTCCATGTAGGACAGTGCATAAATGTTATCCAGTCTCGAAGTTTCCTTACTCTCAACTGGAAGACGTGACAGAAGATCTGCATTTCCATGATCTTGAGTTTTTTTAAACTTGATATCGTAGGTATAAGCTGACAGAATTATCGCCCATCTCTGTAATCTCGAAGTTGATAAAGTAGGAATTCCCGATTTTGGGCCTAAAATAGACACTAGCGGCTTATGATCCGTTATCAGGGTAAAGCGTCTCCCATAAATAAACTGATGGAATTTGGTCACTCCATAAATTATTGTGAGAGCTTCCCTCTCAATCTGAGAATAGTTGCGCTCGGCTCCTGATAGGGTCCGAGAGGCAAACATGATCGGTCTTTCC
The DNA here is from genome assembly GCA_030710605.1 of Cordylochernes scorpioides. Taxonomy (NCBI): domain Eukaryota; kingdom Metazoa; phylum Arthropoda; class Arachnida; order Pseudoscorpiones; family Chernetidae; genus Cordylochernes; species Cordylochernes scorpioides. The sequence goes on along the minus strand of CP092864.1, from coordinate 136,342,754 downwards.
TGGCCTCCGATGACATGAGACAGAACCGCGCCAATTCCAATCTGGGATGCATCCGTGGCCAAAAACAAAGGCAATGTGGTGTCGTACGGAACTAAGACCCTCTCAGAGGTAATGCTACTCTTGCACTTTTCAATAGCCTCTTCACACTCCTTGGTCCAGCTCCAGCAATTCTTTTTATGAAGCAGCTCGTGAAGAGGCCTCAATAGATCCGGTAGATTTGGAATAAATTTTCCATAATAATTCACCAATCCAAGAAATGACCTCAACTCAGAGATGTTTGTCGGACTCTTGGCCTTCTGTAAAGCTTGCACCTTGTGATCCAAAGGTCGGATGCCATCTTCCTTGATAAGATGGCCCAAATACTCGATTTCTCTTTGCACAAATTTACATTTATCCTTCTTCAGTTTAATGTTGTATTTTTCCAAACGCAGAAACACAGTTTTCAATACAGCCAAGTGTTTCTCCACTGAAACTGTAGCTATGAGGACATCATCAATATAGCAAATAACGCCCTCTATTCCAGCCAGAACCCTATCCATCACAGATTGGAAATAACTAGGGGCATTAGCCAGCCCAAAAGGCATTCTCCTAAACCTGAAAAGTCCCTTATGTGTGTTGATAGTTAAAAATGGCTGGGTGCTCGTTGCCACCTCTAGTTGCAGGTAAGCGCTGCTCAAATCTAATTTTGAGAAATATTTCCCCTTGGCCAAGATAGCAAACAAGTCTTGCTGAGTGGGGAGCGGATAAGCTGCTGTATCCAAGAATCTGTTCAAAGTTACCTTAAAATCACAACAAATTCTCATTTTCTTATTTTTTTTTTTGGTACCACTACTACTGGAGTTGCCCACTGGCTACTCCTCACCCTATATAAGTATCCCTTTGTCACCATATTTTCTAAAGCTTCTGTAACCGCCGTTCTAATCGCAAAAGGCACCGGTCGAGCCTTATGAAATATTGGGCTGACGTCACGAATATTCATTGAAAATGTGAATCCTTTTATGGGCTCTGCTGTGTCATTGAACAAAACTTGGTGCTCTTTCAAAAATTCAGCAATAGCAATTTCCGAAGGTATCTGGTTCACCGCAAAATAATCAATTTTCAACAAATTTATCCATTCTCTCCCCAGCAGGGCCTTTTTTTCACCTGTGACTACTACTGCTCGAAGCATTGAAGTCTTGCCCTGAAATTCCACCTTAACGATAACTTCGCCCAGAATTGGTACTACTGTCCCGTCATATGTCTTGATGATCATTCCGATAGTTTTTAACTGTGCATTTGGAAGATACTTCTTGAAATCATTCTCCGATATCAAGGTTAGACAACTTCCCGTATCCAATTCAAAATCTATAAAATTGTTCTCGACTTTCAATCTTATGATATAGTGAGGGTCACTTGTCGTAGTATTTATTCTATAATCGTGTGGTGTCCTCATGCATGTAATTTTTTGGATCAATTCCTCCGTCTCTCCCTGATCATCCATCTGATGTATCCTATTCTGTTGGCTCGCCTGTTCCCTAATAGGATATACTTCATGATTCCTACATACTGGGGCAATGTGACCTTTTTTCTGCACTTGAAACACACTGCGTCCTTGAATCTACAAGAGTCTCTATGCAAATTTCCACAATGTTTGCATTTTCTTTTTCCGTTTTTCGATTCTCTTTGCATTTCAATGCGCAACTTATCCACGCTTTTATCCAATTCCCCTGCATGAAATAATTTAATATTCTGTTCTGCCGCCTCCATGGACAAAGCAATTTCCATCACCCGAGCCAAGAAAACATCTCCCTCAGACAAAATTTTCTTTTGGATTCTTGAATCGCTTAATCCGCACACAAACTTGTCTCTCAGAGAGTCCTCCAAAAAGTTCCCAAATACACAAGTTGCTGCCAACCGCTTAATCGCTACCAAATACTGCGAAACACTTTCTTCTGTTTCTTGCATCCCTTTAAAAAAAATAAACCGCTGGACTATAATTGAACGTTTTGGGGAAAAATGAGTATTTAATTTTCAGTAAGTTCCTCAAAGGTCTTATTTTTCGGAAGTTCTGGACTGCATAAGTTTTTTAAAACCTCATAGGCTTTTGCTCCAATAAGTGCAGGAGATACGCCTTCTTTTTGTCCTCGCTAGCGTCTTCCAAAATTAAAAATTGTTCTAAACGTTCAAAGAACGTGCTAAAACTTTCAACATCTTCATTAAATTCACCAAATTGGAAACGAGCCATTTGCAAGAGTATCAAAAATTAAATCCAAAAACAAATTATTTTCTTCGGGTACTTACGCTTAGATCCTCGTCGCCATTTGCAATAACTTTAGTGAAATGAAGAAATAAAACTTTCATTGTTATATATTTTTATTATTATCTATATATATATTTATTTTTATATATTTGAATATTTAATCAAAATAAATAAACACAAACATATTAAATTAAATGAATGCAATAAAGAAGAAAATAATGCAAATTATATACATTCAAAACAACAACAATGATGATGACAACTTAAGAATTACAGAAGCAATAAAATGTTCACAGAATATTTCACGCTGATATATTACACACATGGTATAGGCCATGATAATCATGGTGGGTAGAAATAGGCGACTGCTTTTACTCTAAGTGTACCACATGTCTACACATGTGAAAACCAGTTCGACTTTGCACTTACAAATGTGCCAGAGCCCCGTTTGGTTACTTGCACTCCCTGGTGGGGTTGGACTTTTGCAAGAATCGGGGGCCTTTGGAGCTTTTTTTTTTTAATCAGAAAAAAGTGCCCAATGCTGGAATCGAACCTGGGTCGTAGCAGTCGAAAACCAATGGTTTAGACCATCCTTCCACCGACCCCCATGGACACTCTCTTGTCCTTGGGAGGGGAATTTTCTCCAAAAAGGTGAAAGAACCAAATTTATTTGTCCAACAGCATAGACAGCAGAATGCACTGACAAACCACTTCTGTATTAAGCACCACTCGGAAACTAAATGGATCAAATACCAGATTGAATTGGAGAATATTTGTCCAAATGGTCAATTAAAAGTGAACTTGACTTGATGGACACTAACAAGAACAATGGTTTAGAACCAGGTGAGACTAGCAATGTAGAAATTCTTTGTAAGAAACCTTGCACAATAGAACCTCCTTGTAAAGGACAACACCTAATTGCAGAACCAAAGTGTCAAAGTATTGTGTGTATTCGAGAAAAACAATTTACAGATTGAAGAAAGTTTTAAGGAATATTTTAGAATGAAAATATGGTAGATATTAGATAATTAATGTGTGTTGTGTTGATGGCAGACATCAATGAATGTGTCACCATCCCTGGAATCTGCACCGGGGGACAATGTACCAACAGTGAGGGAAGCTTCCGTTGTATCTGTCCCAGAGGTTTCCAGCTCTCAGCCAACAAGAAGGAATGTTTGGGTGAGTAATATCCCATTCCTACCACCACAGACTTTAAACCTTCTTCTTCTTTTTTATCTCCACTCAATCATATTAAGGTATCAAGCTTGTAAAGCTTGAGACTTTTGATGGTGTCTGCTGGGAATCAGTAGAGCTCATCAATGGATGAGTCAATGCAGTCAAAATGACAACTGTCATGATTGGGTGAAGTAGAATGCATCTGTCTTTGTCATTAAGACTGGGAGCACTACTCAGTGGCAGGCCAACTTAGCTCCAAAAGAAATGGCCGCCTCTGACCTGAGGAACAGACGCCATGTACAGCCTCTCCTAACATGGAGTACAAACGCTGCTCATCCTGTATCCCTGGATCAGGAGCCCTTACAGGGTACTATCAGCCGGACCAGCTGAGCCCAGGTTTTTTAGTGAGCTTGTTACTGCTCCCCCTCCTCCTTTTTCATCCTGGCTTGGGACTGGCAAAGGCGGAGTTGTCTTTAAACCTAATGTAACAAGGCCAAAATGGTCCAAATAATTTAAATAAAACACCTACTTGATTCCTGTTAATTCTGTATAAGACTAAAAGGTCTTAATAAAGCTTTTTGTTGTTGTTGTTGTTGTTGATTTCTGTTAACTGCCTCAGTAGTCCGAAGATCATTTGTTAGTTGGAAATTGATTCAGAAAAAATATGACCACATCAACCAATAATTTATTTAACTACCGATGTTTCAGTGATCCTTAGGAGAGTAACAGCAAGTCACTGAAACAATGGGAGTTAAATATACCATTGTTATAAGATTTTACAGTGTGGATTTCAAATGATGTTGTTATAGCAACTATATTGATTTTAAAAAAGAAAATGAAAAAGAGAGTTAACATATGATATCATGGCAGCACATCATTTCATTACCTTTTAAAGTAAATTTTGCTCTGGAGTTGTTACATTTCCCAAGTACTGATAGAACAGGCAGTCATGATAATCAATAGTAGGTAGATGTTTACAACTGTCATTACAATATATTACAATACTCAGTTAAAACAGCTCGAGGAGCATGAACTTATAGAATTTGTGTAATCTTTAAACAAGGGGATAAAAAACAACAACAACAAAGCGCTCAGTAAGAACCTCTCTGTTAAAGACAACACCTAGTTGCAGAGCCAAAGTGTCCTCTAGGAATGGTGTCCTCTTACTGGAGAGTTACTAATTTTAAAAAATGGTAATTTTAATACAGTAAAACCTCCATGAAAGGACACTCCTGCTAGAGAACACCTCTTTACAAAGGGCAGTTTTCATCACCAAAATTACCATTTTTACTAATTAGCTTCTCTCTGGTAAGAGGACATCTTTCTGTAAAGGACTCCTTTGCTCTGCAACTAGGTGTTGTCCTATACATGGAGCTTCTACTGTAGTAAAAACTGTTCTTTGTAGAGAGGTGTCCTCTAGAGAGAGTGTCCTCTCATAGAGGTTCTAATGTATGTTCATGGTAGGTATTAAGTTATGAAATTATGTATCCAAGAAGGAATGAATCTGTTTTGCAGAACCAAAATAGCTTTTAGAGATAGGTGTCCGCTTACCAAGAGTTGCTAAATAATAAAATTGTCACTTTTTAAAATGATAACTGTCCTTTGTAGAGAGGTGTCTTCATGAAGGTTCTACTGTATATATATTTTTTCTCTTATTATCTTGTGTTTCTTATCTATAATCCAAACTGTACCTTATCATTACCCTAACGAAGGTTAAAGAGATGGATGGAAATGGGAGCAAAGTTTCACTACAGCTCCATGCATAGAATTTTCCAGACTAAATATAGTAGAACCTTCCTGTAAAGGACATCTAATTGCAGAGCCACAGAGTCCTTTAGGAATAGGTGTCCTCTTACCGGAGAGTTGCCAAATAGTAAAAATGGTAATTTTGCAAATGAAAACTGTCCTTTGTGGAGAGGTGTCCTCTAGCAGGGTGTCCGCTAAAGAGAGGTTCTACTGCATTACTTCAGCCTAGAGATGTTAAGATAGCAGCCATGTTGTTTGTCCAGACACCAGAACCAACCCATGCTACCAGATCTCAGAACTGGGGAGATGCTCTGAGCCACGACCTTTCAACATGACTCGCCGCCAATGTTGTTGTATGAAGGGATCCGCAGGATGGGGGGAACTTTGGTGTGAACTCTGTCCACAGCCTCCGCAACGTGAGTCTAGCTAACTCGACATTCTTCACTCACTGAGTTGTTGTTACATCATGGCTACACTAGAATCACAACCTACCAAATGTTCAGCCTTCATTATTGTTCGTTTTATACTCTGTATAACAGCAGAAATACCTGAAAGCTTGTGTGTGAGATAGCATTAAAAAATATGAAAAGAAACTCATATCTAGAAACCCAATTTAAGATAGGTGTATTCTTACCAGAGAGTAGCTAATTGATATAAATGGTCATTTTTGTGATTAAAACTGTTCGCTTTGTACTCTGTATAACAGCGGAAATACCTGAAAGCTTGTGTGTGAGATAGTATTAAAAAATATGAAAAGAAACTCGTATCTAGAAACCTAATTTAAGATAGGTGTCTTCTTACCAGAGAGTAGCTAATTGATATAAATGGTCATTTTTGTGATTAAAACTGTTCGCTTTGTACTCTGTATAACAGCAGAAATACCTGAAAGCTTGAGAATATCATTGATAAATATGAAAAGAAACTCATATCTAGATACTTGCTGTATTATTGAATTAAGAGATGTCTTCTTACCAGATAGTAGCTAAATGATATAAATGGTCATTTTGGTGATTAACACTGTTCGCTTTGTACTCTGTATAACAGCATAAATACCTGAAAGCTTGAGAATATCATAAAAAAATATGAAAAGAAACTCATATCTAGAAACTTGCTGTATTATTGAATTAAGAGATGTCTTCTTACCAGAGAGTAGCTAAATGATATAAATGGTCATTTTGGTGATTAACACTGTTCGCTTTATACGCTTATTCCTGTATAACAACAGAAATACCTGAAAGCTTGAGAATGCAATGCTGAAATGAAAAGAAACTCGTATCTAGAAACTTGCTGTATTATTTAATTAAGAGAGATATATTCTTACCAGAGAGTAGCTAATTGATATAAATGGTCATTTTGGCAATGAAAACTGTCCTTTATAGAGAGGTATCCTCTACCTGGAGTGTCCTCTCATGGAGTATGTTCTACTGTGGTGAGCAGAAGAGCTTGAATTGACTCGTTCCATATGTAAATACCTGTTTTCTTTCCTCTTTCCGCTCTCCACTTCTCCCATCCATATTTCCAATTTTTTTTTTATTATTATTATTATTTTTTTTTTTTTATTCTTCCTTATAATCTGTATATATTTACCATATGTATATAATCTTTATCCATTTTTATTTCCCACCTTCATAGGTTTCTCCGTCTTGTAACCCCAAGGAGAATCCTCTGTAAGACCTGTGTGTCTTAATAAAGGCTTTTGTGTGTGTGTGTATGTTCTACTGTGCATGCCAATTACAGTAATACCTTTCAATTCAACACCAATTTTCTGATTCTTCGAGGTGTTGAACTAAAGAAGAGTTAGACTGTATAATTCACAAGCTTTGAAAGTTTTCCTTTATAATAGAAAGTTGATATTGAAACACCTAAATGAAAATTCAATAAAATAATCCTACGAATCAATATTGAAATAAGAACATTAAGCCTCCAGGGAAAATTTTATTTAAAAAAAAATTGTATTTACAAAATGTTAAATGTAGAAGAGCTTACTTGCCCGAAAGTTTGAGATATTTGTAAATAAAAAATATTTAAAAAATAAACTTTTCCATGGAGGCCTAATGTTCTTATTTTAATAAATGATTTATTTTAACTCCACTGCTTTATACCAAATGCTGTCACCATCTTGATTCCAGAAGTTCCCTCTTTGTTTTCCAGCCAGCTTCAAGGAGCTCTGCCCAGATGGCTATGGTTATATCAAAGAAGATGGACAAATGGAAGGTGAGCTGAAAGTAGTTATTTATTGAATACATTCTTATTTTTCATAATTTTTACGTACACAAGGTTCTTATTACCTACTTCATTCAGTATTTATTCATTCGGTACATTTGCCTGAAGATAGTAACAATGCTGTTACTGAAACGTCACACACTATTTTTTTTTTTTGGATTTGGTCTTATTACCTTGTGTTTATAATCTATAATCCAAATTGTGCCTTATCCTAATTTTTACGTGAAGAGAGAAGAAAATAGTTTTATTCTTATCTGATATTTTGTTTATACAACTGATAACAGTAACTATTTAAAAACAGCTGTGATATTTTTTCTCATTCAATACTTTTGTCTGATCCCTCAGGAGAGCTGACTGCTACATGGCACGTCCCCAGGTGGCGGATAGGGGAACAACCTTGAGATATGAAGGCCAGATGTGAAACAAACAGAATAACTCTGAAAAATAAGTAGTCGCGGACCACACACACACACAACATCAGCATTGTTAGAAATATGAGAAAGACCTCTTCAAAAATCCTGAGTTTAACTGACCCGGTTGATAGCCTTCAGCTAGGGTTCCTCTCAAGGGATACGGAGGAGCTGTGTCTGTACTCATGTTAGAGTCGGCAGCAAAGACCCCCATGTTAGGAACAGCCTCAAATTACAGGCAAAGTCAGACTTTCATCAAGTGTGCCTGGATCATGGTGCCATGATCAACGAAAACTGCACCCCTACACCCCATTCCATGAGATCATGAACTCATGGAAATCGTGTAATATTTACACAAGGGGATAAGAAACAACAACTTTTGTCTGATAATGGTAATTGTGTTGTTACTGAAACATCACATACTATTTATTTATTTTGTCTTGTTACCTTATGTTTATTTCTCCCTAATAATCTTACTCCAATATTTTTCATCTTTCTCATTACCTTTCAACTAACTTAACCCACCTTTACTCCTTAAACTTATACATCTAGCACAGCTGGTACAGTGGAGTGAACCAAGGAGGAGCTCTGGACCTCAGACAGCATCAAACAACACTAACAAGATTTAGAACAATCCATCTCAAGCCATTGAAGATAGAACCCACTTGCCCAAATTGTAGTTTGGCACCTGCAGCTCCAGAACACATTTTGGCTTGTATTAGATGCACTAAACGGGACCTTTGGGAGAGGCCACTGCTTATCATCAAACAGCTCGAGGAGCATGAACTCATGGAATTGATGTAATCTTTACACAAGGGGATAAGAAACAACAACATACATCTAGTAAAATGACGTTTGACAAATTTCACCGCAAATGTTTCTTTTGAACGAAAAATCGTAATTTATTTTAAGGAGAAATAACGACTATTTCTATCCTTAGAGATGAAGTATGAAAGGATGAATTGTGAAGAGTAATGATGAATGGAAAAATAAGTGTCCAGGGATTTCCATTCATCATTACTCTTCACAATTCATCCTTTCATACTTTATCCCTAAGGATAAAAATCGTCGTTATTACTCCTTAAAATAAATTACAATTTTTTGTTCAAAAGAAACATTTACGGTGAAACTTGTCAAACGTCATTTTACAATCATAGGCCGCATTATATTGTATTATAAATCTAGTGTTTATACATTGGTCTTTCCATGCCTCCAGGTTTGCCTAGCTTGTAATAGGAGCCGGTCTAGAGTAGATCAAGAGCTGTCAGGAGATGACAAACCTATTGTTGGATCCTGTTATATATTTTGAATATTCACTCTTTGTATATGCAAAAATTCACAAAAAGTCTATATTAATTCAATTATCATATTATGCAAATTCTAAATTTCTATAGTCAAGCTTTATATATGCAAATAATCCTAAAAATATCTAATTTGATTATTATTTATATTAAATATTTAAATCTGTATCTATGATAAGGTACAATTTGGATTATAGATTAGAAACATAAGGTAATAAGACCAAATCCAAATAAAGTGTGTGATGTTCGGTAACAACACTGTTACTAAAACATCACACACTTTATTTGGATTTGGTCTTATTACCTTATGTTTCTAATCTGAATCTAGAATTTTAATAAAAAACCTTAATTTAAAAGTGGAATCAAGTTGCAAAATAATTCTTTTTAAAAACATTTATTGAACATTCATAACACTAATAAGGTACAATATGGATTTTTGATTAGAAAAACAAAGAATAAGACCAAATTAGTACTCATTTGAATTTGGTCTTATTACCTTGTGATGTAATAACACCTATAGATATGCGAATTTAACTTGAGAGTATTTTTGTTGATTCTATCTATTATTTTACTTAAAAGTATTATACAAAAAAATGTACTTACAAGAAAATAATATCTAATCCAAATAAATTAGTAGTGTGTGACGTTTCCATAACAGCGTTGTTACCATCATCAGACAAAATAATTTTTTTTTTTTTGCTTATCCCTAGTACACGTGGTACAGGCCATGATAATCATGGTGGGTAGAAGTTGGCGACTGCTTTTACTGTAAGTGCACCACATGTCTACCTACACATGTGAAAAGCAGTTCGACTTTGCACTTACAAATATGCCAGAGCCCCTTTTGGTTACTTGCACTCGCTGGTGGGGTTGGACTTATGCAAGAATCAGGGGCCATCGGAGCATTTTTTTTTGTTTAAACATAAAAAAGTGCCCAATGTGGAAATCGAACCCGGGTCGTAGCTGTCGAAAACCAACGGTTTAGACCATGAGAAAAACAAAATGCTGTGATATTTTTCCTCAATTATTCCTCTGTCTGAAGATGGTAACAATGCTGTTACTGAAACATCACACACTATTAATTTATTCGGATTAGATCTTATTTTCTTGTAGTTGTAATCTATAATCCAAATTGTGATTTGTCAAGAGGTATTATACTGTATTCCTATCTAGTGGGGGATCGGTGGAAGGATGGTCTAAACCGTTGGTTTTTGACCGCGACGACCGGGGTTTGATCCCGCATTGGGCACTTTTTTCTATTTAAAATAAATGCTCCAATGGCCCCCGATTCTTTCAAAAGTCCAACTTAACCATCAAATGCAAGTAACCAAACGGGACTCTGGCACATGTTCAAGTGCAAAAGTTGAACTGCTTTTCACATGTGTAGACATGTGGTGTACTTACAGTAAAAGCAGTTGCTAACTACCCACCATGATTATCATGGCTTGTTCCATGTGTACTAGGGATAAGCAAAAAAAGAATTCCTATCTAGTTATTGTCCATCTCTACTGTGCAGTGTTGATGATGTACCTGAGTAATCAAGTTACCATGATTGTGTGTTGTGCAGATATCAATGAATGCATGATCGACCCATTGCTCTGCAAGAATGGATTCTGTATCAACACCGACGGATCTTACCGCTGCGAGTGTGAGGATGGTTACGTTCTGCATCCTTCCGGACATTTCTGCATTGGTAAAATACCTAGGACTCTTTCCAATCTTACATTATATACAGTTATCAGTGTCATAATCAATTCTTTCTTAATCAATTCTGTCACCGTTTGCTTTTGTGAATGGAATAAATAACCAAATATGGCCATTTCTCATAGCCATCGGTGGTTCAGTGGTAAAATGCTCACCTGCCACGCGGGCGGTCCGGGTTCGATTCCCGGCCGATGCATTTTTTTTTTACAATTTTTAAAACTCATTTATATATTATACAAGAATTACATCCACGGCGCCAATTTATAATTGTAACGAATAGTATTTGAATAAAAGCATTTAATCGGGTAAAACCCGGGCGTTGCCCGGGCCATTCGGCTAGTACCTTATATAATCAAATGTACAAAAGCATGAGACAAATTTCAAAGAAACGCCAATACTAAATTTGAAACTATTATTGATACCAATGGGTTCTTTTAAAAATTAAACAATTTTCTACTGCCCTTACTGCAATGAAAAATTAATTGGAGGGCCTGGCTCATCAGGCCCCCCCCCCCATGGTTTTGCCAGTTTAATCTAACATTGCAGTAAGAGCAGTAGAAAATTGTTTTTTTTTTTTTTTAATTATACGTGTCTATTAATAGTTTCAAATTCTCATAACAGATGGCGAGCTAATTTACCAATACTAAATATTAGAATCAATAGTACCCAAAAAAACAATAATATTGTCGCAATTAAATGAATAGAGGTACACACACAGAGCTATTTCAGGAGGTTTTATTATTAAATTAAGGCTCGAAAATTGAGTGATATCTTTCTCACCTTTTATCTAAAGAAAAAGAAGGAAATATATACAGTTACAAAATTTACATAACATCGAACTATTAAAAAATTTACATATTTAATAATTAAACAATTACTTTGATTTCACTCTAAACAAATTTTGCGACAATATTAATAGAAATTTGAAAGAAAGAAACACTTATTACAAAACAATACTAGATAGTTTAGTACTAAATAATAGTTTATTTTATTTTACTGAATTTGTATATAAAAATATCATTAATTATGTTACCTCATAATACAAACACTGGATAAAAGTGCTAAATAATGGTTTCTATACACATTTTGGAAATATGTAAATAACACAAGATATGTAAATAATACAGTAGAACTTGGATAAATCAAACGTCTTTAATTCAAATATTTATCTTGGTCCCTAGATTTTCCTATAAATAGAATTTCAGTTTTTAATTCAAATTTTTGGATAATTCAATCCCTTGGGCTTTGAATTATCCAAGTTTGACGGTAGTTATAGATTAAGATTTATTTTGTCACATACTCCTGTAGAAAAGTTTATAATATTTGTAAACTTGAGAAAATATATAAATAAAGTAAGTAACTTATCATCAGAGGCCATTTTTTTATATTAAAATTTGAAACTATTTTAAACACGTAAGATTCTTTTTGAAATTAAACAATTCCTACTGCCCTTACTGCAATGGAAAAAATTAATGGGAGGGCCCCTGGCTCATCAGTGGTGAACCCTTCCAGCGGTTTCGCCAGTTTAATCTACCATACCACTGTTATATTGCATTTTTCGAATGCATTGATCTAACAGCGGTATGGTAGATTAAACTGGTGAAACCGCTGGGAGGGTTCACGACTGATGAGCCAGGCCCTCCCTTTAATTTTTTCATTGCAGTAAGGGCAGTATAAATTGTTTAATTTCAAAAAGAATCTTACGCGTTTAAAATAGTTTCAAATTTTGATAACAGATGGCGCGCTAGTGCATCATTTATAAATTTTTTATATTATTGATTAGTAGAAGCATCAAACTACCTTACCAATATATTCCCTTAATAGTTTAATTCATAGTTTAAACACAGGGTAATAAGATCAACTCTAAATAAATAAAGTGTGTATATTATTAACACTATATATTTATTTGGATTTGGTCTTATTACCCTGTGTTTATAATCTACTAGACGGGTGACCCGGGCTTCGCCCCGGGATTGACCCGTGTGCATATCTACCCGAGTGATATATATTTAGATAAGATTTTTTTATAATTGTTTGTTATTAGCATTATCTATTTGTTTGCATCAGCATAATTTAATCTAATCTTTGATAGAGAGGGCTGTTCGTGAGCTAAGTAGAATAATTTGAATATATAGTTTTATTAATTGATTTATATATTTTTTAAAATAGCCTATCGTCTTCCCCGTATTTTTTTACCTATGTATGGAAGTTTTGGTTTGAATTAGTGAACTACTGCGAATTTGTATATCGGACATACAAACAAACAAACAAACATACAACCATTCATTTTTATATATATAGATAATCCAAAAATATTGTGTCTTATCAATTCATAGTTTAGTATATAACTTTCTTGTTTAGGGTCCAGTCTTCATTAATTCTACTTTAATTTTATAGAAAAATAGTTGCTTTTGCACAATTTTTTCTCCATAGCTCATTTTCTATTAAATATAGTTTTACGTATACAGTAGAACTACCTCCCTGTAAAGGACACCTAATTGTAGAGCCAAAGTGTCCTTTAGGGAGAGGTGTCCTCTTACCAGAGAGTTGTTAAATAAAAAAATGGTAATTTTGCAAATTAAAACTGTCCTTTATATAGAGGTGTCCTTTAGCGGGATGTCCTCTCATGGAGGTTCTACTGTATAAATCATATATTTCTGTCATTTATTTTATTTGAATGAAATCTTCTAATATATGTAAATATGAGAGATATGTATATATAAACAATTCATCTTCTTGTTACGTTTTCATTTTTTAACTGTAGAATGGCAGAAATGCTTGAAAGCTTTTTGAAAAAATTACAAGAAACTTTTTGCCTCACAATTTTGTACCTTTGACTCTTTCCAATGATGTCATTTTTGTGGGAAAAAAGACAAGCCTGCCAGGATTTGAACCTGGAATCTTCTGATCCATGTAGTCAGACGTGTTATCCATTGTGAGGTGTCTGATTACTGATTAGAAGAATCCAGGTTCGAATCCTGGCAGGTTTATCTTTATTTTTGGGATATTTATATTATAACAAATATCTTCCATAAAAATCTGAAGTGCTTATTTTTTCCAATTTAATCAATACCAGACTATTCTACATAAATTGATTTAAATCTCCTGGACATTAATTAAACAATTAAAAAAGGTTTCCAGAGATGAAGTTTCTTTTTATTTCAAATACCATCTCAAGGACATCTCTCTGTCCTTCTACAGGAGAACTTATATAAGGAATAAAACACCACCTGGTGCTCAACTATTATAAATCTATATACACACATACAGTTAAACCTGTCTATAGCGCCGCCTCTAAATAGTGCCCCCCTCTTTATAGTGCCCTCTCGAGCGGTAACTTGAGCTGCGAGGTTGCACGGGCGCGTGCTCCTGCCCCAAACTTTGCTGGCATTTTAACCGCCTCCGAAGAGAAGAAAAATATTAGAATTTTTATGGAATTCCCCACCGACTCTACAATGGCCTTGGCTGAAAGCTAATTGCCATCTGGACTTGCTGATGTTATCAGCGCCCCTCAGGCCACTGCGGCATTTGTTGGGGAAACAGAGCAACCTGGGCCTGGAACAGGCAAACCTTCTACCAACTGGGCCGAGCTCGTCGACCAGGAAAAAACAACTCCCAATGGAGGAAGACATCACCGGCTGAAAAGACCTTCTTTTTTTTTCTGCATTACACTATATATAATTTTATATGAACATTAAAGTATGTTTAACCGTCTTTATAGCGCCCTTTTTAAATACGTAGTACGATGCGATTTACATTAAAAGTGACCAGGCTATAGCACCCTATTTTGGTGAGTCCCAAGAGGGGGCGCTATAGACAGGTTTAACTTGTATATACATTAGGATATTTTTGTATATTGTTTTATTTAGAATAAATATTCTACCATTATATATATTGACCTATTTGACTTCAGTCGATTATAAAGAATGCTTGGCGAAAGTTTTACTTCAAGAAAAATTTATAACCTCTCAGGGGAGGGATAGCCCCTTTATAAAGACAATAGCTTTATATAAAAAGGCATATATTGATAAATAAATACAGTAGAACCTCCCTTTAGCGGACACCTCTCCATAAAAGACAGTTTTCATTTGCAAAATTACCATTTTCACTATTTAGCAACTCTCTGGTAAGAAGACACCTCTCTACAAAGGACAGTTTCTATTTACAAAATTACCATTTTTACTATTTAGCAACTCTCTGGAAAGAGGACACCTCTCCCTAAAGGACACTTTGGCTCTGCAATTAGGTGTTGTCCATTACAGGGAGGTTCTACTGTAATATATTGGATCCAAAAAAAAATTTATTTACCAATATTTCAGTTGGCTGAATGCCAACTTTTTTCAAGGTACAACATTTGTTCTTTAAGGTTCACCAATTATTTGTTTTACCTTAAAAAAGGATGGTGTTCAGCCAACTGAAATATTGGTAAATAAATTGTTTTTTTTTTATCCAATATAGAGTATAACCTCGTTTATTCGACACACCCCAATTCGACACTCGGCGATAATTTGACCATGTTCTGATGTCCCGACCTACGGCCTATCAAATAACAAACCGTAATTTGACATATCGATAATACGACACTTCCGATAGTTCGACCATTTTAAAATTTCAATTTCGACAGTTGAATGTTTTTACTTACAACTTTCCGCTAAAAGGGTATTACGGCGGCGGGCGGCGATAGGATCGCGCGCGCGCACATTTGGTACCTGGTTAGTTTAAGTTTCACTTTGCAGTGCTGTTGCGCAATGTCGCGAGTGTTATTGTTTTTTTTTTTAGGCTTAACAATAATATTTTATTTTTAAATTTCAGCATTAAAATATTTTAGTTATTTTAAAATTTACAAATAATTTCCTTTTAAATAAATAAATCTTTATAAAATGTAGCCACAATGATTATGATAACATTTTATTTCAATATTCCATTTCAGTGTTATTATAAAAGATTTAAACACAAAATCAATAACACCTGCAGCAGCAGTGGATGCCTTTATACATTAAAATTTATTTATTAAAAGACATTCCAGAGGAAGAAAGACATGCATGTTTTTGCAAAATGACCATCTGGAATACATCCTGAATAGGATTTCAGTGCAAAAACAGACTATAAAGGAATTTTTTAAAAGATCTTCATGATTATTTTTAAAAAATATTTTTATATTTTCTTTTTATTTACCATATTTATTTCCTTTCAACTTCTATATTCTTCAATTAGAATAAAATATTATTTAATATATTATATTTAATATTTTAATGTCTGTAGAGTTAAACTTTGATTATATTACTGAAAAGAAACACATTACCAGTAAATTTATTTGTTACAATTATTTATGTTTCTAAAACATGTATTAATGCCATTTTGTCACTGATACTAAAAGTTAATCATGAAAATAAAAACACAATGGTTTCAATTAATATCATTAATTTATATTACAAGGTTATTTTTAAAACTATTATTTTAGCGAGTTAGATGATTACCTAATCATCCGACTTTAATTCAACACTTCCTTTAATTCAACCGAAAGCTCTGATCCCTTGGGGTGTTGAATTAAAGAGGTTCGACTTTGTATATGCCTTTTTAATATGTTAAAGATATATTTATAGATTGCTCTATTTTCAACACTTTTTATGATATAGATGGAAATTTTGCCGGAAGGATAAAGATTTTTGACGGGAGAGGCGACCTTTGTCTCTTTAAAACTTTTTATGATATTTTTCCCTTTTTTTTCTTATATTACTTATGAATTTACTTTGATAAAGCACAATTTGGATTATAGCTACAAGAAAATAAGACCTAATCCAAATAATATAAGTGTGTGACGTTTCGGTAACAGCATTGTTACCATCATCAGACAAAAGAATAAAAAAAATGAAAAAAGAATTTCTTTCTTTATTATTTTGTCTGATGATGGTGACAATTTTGTTGCCAAAAGGTCACACACTAATAAAATATTTGGATTAGGTCTTATTTTCTTGTATTATAATCTATAATTAAAATAGTGCTTTATCATTTACTTATATTACTTATAGATTTACTTTTAATCTCTACAATTTATATTTTACAATATACTTCTCCAGGCTATTATCCAACATACATATTTCTCTAATAAAAAATGAAATTCAATAAAATAATCTCTTGAGTAAAAATATATCAGACCTCCAGGGAAAAGAAATTATACCAAGTTTTCTCCTGTAGAAGAGCTTTCATGCCTGAAAGCTGGAGAATAAAATGATTTTTGAAAAGATACTTTTCCCTGGAGGCCTGATATTTTTACTCAAAAAAATAGAAAATTGTTTGTTTTTTCATTTCCTGACCAATGGCAGCCTAGATCATAAGTGTCTGTTTGTCAGACAGGGATGAATGTACCACTATTCCCAATGTCTGTGGCAACGGAACCTGCAGAAACACCGTCGGATCCTTCGAATGCTCCTGTCGTTCTGGGTTCTCCCCTGGACCACGTCAGACCTGTGAAGGTAATGTTGATGCTTAGTATTTATTTATCATGTAACTAGAAGTTACTGATCTTCTTCTTTCTTATCTCCACTCAATCATATTAGGGTATCAAGTTGTGACCCTTGATGGTGTCTGTTTGACAACCATCATGACTGGGTGAAGTAGAATGCGTCTGCCTTTGTCATTAAGACTGGGAGCACTACTCAGTTGCAGGCCGACTTAGCTCCAAAAGAAATGGCCGCCTCTGACATGAGGAACAGACGCCATGTGCAGCCGCTCCTAACATGGAGTACAAACACTGCTCATCCTGGATGGATTGCGCCATCTGTCAGAATAAGTTTGTTATTGAGGTATAGCTTACATCACGCTGATGAGGGCCAACAGCCTGAAATACGTATGTAGTTACCTTTTCTTGATTAATCAAGAATGGGTCTTTGGCCAATTCTGGAATAATTAGAAATCAATGATTAGTTAATATTTATTCCAATAGATGGTGCAAGCCATCAGCAACTTCTAGTTACACAATCAGGAGATGCATTTTTCTTAATTTATCTACCTGATCTCAGTACAATTTCACTTTAGGGGTCAGTGGAAGGATGTTCTAAACTGTTGGTTTTTGACCGCTACGACCCGGGATATAATCCCGCATTGGTCACTTTTTTCTGATCTAAAAAAAAAAAATGCTCCAATGGCCCTCGATTCTTGCAAAAGTTCAACCCCACCAGCGAGTGCAAGTAACTAAATGGGGCTCTGGTACATTTGTAAGTGCAAAGTCAAACTGCTTCTCACATGTGTAAACATGTGGTGCACTTACAGTAAAAGCATCCGCCTACTTCTACCCACCATGATTATCATGGCCTGTACTATGTGTACTAGGAATATACAAAAGAATTCACTTTGGTGACATTTTTTTCACATTGTGTGTGTGTTGTGCTCCCAGATGTGGATGAATGTGAAGAGATGGGAAACAACTGTGCCTTCCGATGCCGCAACACTCCAGGATCCTTCCGCTGTATCTGTCCCTACGGATACACTCTAGCCCTAGATGGACTTCATTGTCAAGGTAGTTCTCTTTCTTCTATTGGGTTACTTTGATTAGTCAGGATATCTTTTTTCTTATTTTTTCACATTATATAACTACAGTTAAACCTGTCTATAGCGCCCCCCTCTAAATAGCGCCTTCCTCTTTATAGCGCCCGATTTTAAACATTAAAATGTAAACATTTTCATTAAAAGTGACCTGTCTATAGCACCCCCTCTCTATAGCACCCTATTTTGGTGTGTCCCAAGAGGGGGCGCTATAGACAGGTTTAATGTATATATATCTTTCTTCTTAAAAAAAAATCGGCCTAAGGAAATCAACTACATATTGTAAATGGGAATTTATCCAACAAGAAAGGAGTTTCATTCAATCTCTTAATTTTGTTTTATATTTTTTACCTCTTATGATAACCTTAAATTTCTATATCATGTGTATAATATGCAAATGTTACCTATATAAAATGTTTGGAAAAAATAAAGCTACATCAACTAATTATTTATTTAATTCCCAATGTTTCAGTGACTGGTTGTCATTATCCTCAGGGGGATTGTCAGGAATTGAATAAATAATCAGTTGATGTAGCTCTATATCTTCCAAGCAAACTTCCAACCAATAGAGGATCTTCACAACTACTATATTAAGTGTGTAATGGTCTGTAGATTTGGATGAGTGCCAGACTCCAGCCAACAAGTGCCGTTACCAATGCAAGAACCTGATTGGATCCTTCATGTGTATCTGCCACGAGGGGTTCCAGCAAGTGGGGATGGGAGATGAGTGTGTGGGTGAGTGTAGCCCTCACATCATGTGTAGCCCTCACATCAACACATAGCTGTTGCCAGTATCATTCTCACAATCTTGAAATAAGATTTCATTTTCTTGACGTTTCGACAAAAACCTTTTGTCCACTATAACACTATCTGGCCAAAGTGTCTCTTTTTAAAAACATGTTTTTAAATAGTTTGCAGTGTTATCCATTATGTAAACTGTATACTCTAATTTTTCTATTCTTGTTTACACATAACTGATAACAATGTACCAATTACATTGAAGCAAGTATGGACTTTTTTCTCATTTAGTACTTTTGTCTGAAGATGGTAACAATTCTGTTACCTAGACGTCAACTATAATGAATACTTTTGAATGTGGTCTTATTGCCTTATGTTTTTCTATCTTCTTGATGTAAAGATCTAAAGATGTGTTGAAAATAAACTATCCCTAAGCACAAGGTTAATCTAAATAGATAGTGTGTGACATTTCTGTAACAGCATTGTTACCAAAATGTCATACACTATTTATTTGGATTAGGTCATACAGTATAACCTCTCTGTAAAGGACACCTAATTGCAGAGCCAAAGTGTCCTTTAGGGAGAGGTGTCCTCTTACCGGAGATCTACTAAATACAGTCGAACCTCCCTGTAAAAGACACCTAATTGCAGAGCCAAAGTGTCATTTAAGGAGAAGTGTCCTCTTACTGGAGAGCTACTAATACAGTAGAACCTCCCTGTAAAAGACAACACATAATTGCAGAGCCAAAATGTCTTTTAGGGAGAGATGTCCTCTTACTGTAGAGTTACTAAATAGTAAAAATGGTAATTTTGCAAATGAAAACTGTCCTTTATAGAGACATGTCCGCTAGAGTGAGTGTCCTCTCATGGAGGTTCTACTGTATTACCTAGTGTTTATAATTTATAATCCAAATTGTGTGCCTTATCATAAACAATCCCTTGTGTGTATATTGAAGACATCTGTGTTGCGCAGACATCAATGAATGTGTCACTGTCCCTGATGTCTGCCGTAACGGCCAGTGCATCAATACGCTGGGAGGCTACCACTGCCAGTGTAACCAAGGATTTTCTCCTACTCCTAACAGACAAGAATGCCAAGGTAACCATTTCACAGAATTTTTACGCATCAATGGTCTGGACATTAAAATGATGGGGTTGGCGAGGAGTATAATATTATTTTAATTAATAATAATTACCTTTTTTTTTTAAATAAAAAATTCACTAAAAAGGAAAATATAAAAAATATATAAAATATATACAATGTTGCATTGTTGGTTGACAAAGAATAACTTCTGTGGATACAAAGGATCTTTAGGACTTTATTTAAGCCTAATCGATAAAATAATTACAGGAGAATGCAAAATAAAAGAACAATAACAAAGCAAACAGCAGTTACAAACTCACCAAATTCAGCACAGTGAAGGAAAGCAGGAGCAGAACCGGAGACAGAAGTTCGTAAAACCTTCTAGAATCCTCCACGAAGTACACTGGCATCGGCTGTAAGCAGCAGTCCGACCTCTTGAGATAGCAGCTCGCACTTGCTTGGAGTCCACCACGTAGCTTCGTTCTTCTACTCTCCTTGCATGAGTTCCTCATCCCTATATATCCCGGAGTAGATCTTTCCAGAACAGTCATGGTAGGTCAGCCAATCAGAAAGCTGCCAGCACTAAGCCTTGCGCAATCGCTTTAGATTGGCCAATTAGTTGTTCTCCGATTTTTCTACATTATTCTAAAATGTTCTAAAACATTCTATTCTGGAATATGCTTTGTTTTTATTATTCTACGTAACAATGATATAGCTTTTTGCCATTGAACAATTAGATTTATATGAGTAAAACTAAAAGTGGTAGGGGACAATCATATATTGAAGGTAAAGAGGTAAATATTAATAAACATGAAAACTTGCTAATCAGTTACCCTTTATATTAAATTATATTAAGTTCAAAATTCACTATGATTGTCCCCTGCCGCTTTTATTTTTACTCATATAAATCTAATTATTTAATGGCAGAAGCTAAAATATTAAGTTTTACTTTTTAGTATGAAAGCTTGGGGGGTCGGTGGAAGGATGGTCTAAACCATTGGTTTTCGACCGCTACGACCCGGGTTCGATTCCCGCATTGGGCATTTTTTATGTTTAAAAAAAAAAATGCTCCAATAGCCCCAGATTCTTGCAAAAGTCCAACCACACCAGCGAGTGCAAGTAACCAAACGGGGCTCTGGCACATTTGTAAGTGCAAAGTCAAACTGCTTTCACATGAGTAGACATGTGGTGCGCTTACAGTAAAAAGCAGTCGCTAACTACCCACCATGATTATCATGGCCTGTACCACGTGTACTAGGGATAAGCAAAAAAAAAGTATGAAAGCTTTTTTTTAAAGGTATTTTAGAAACACAGGGTAATAAGACCAAATGCAATGAAAAATAGTGTGTGATGTTTCAGCAAAATCACTGTTACCGAAACATCACATGCTATTTACTTATTTGGATTTGATCTTAATACCTGGTGTTTCTAATCTATAATCCAAATTGTATCATATACCATTTAATATATACAGTAGAACCTCTCTGTAAAGGACACCTAATTGCAGAGCCAAAGAGGTGTCCTCTTACCGGAGAGTTGTAATAGTAAAAATGGTAATTTTGACAATGAAAACTGTCCTTTGTGGAGAAGTGTCCACTAAAGGAAGGTTCTACTGTATATTTATATATTAATTCCTAGATATTTTGTCCAAATGCTATTATATTAGGGATTATATAATTGGAATGATGATTGTTGTCCCAGATCATCGTACTGGGCTATGCTACCTCCCCCACCACTCTGGCAATGGACAGCTCTGCCCAGCTAGGACTGCTGACATGAGGGAAATGACATGGGCAGATTGCTGCTGTGGTATGGGGGTGTTCTGGGGATCCTCCTGCGAACGTTGCCCACTGAAGGGAACAAGTGAGTACTACAAGATTGTTGCATACTCTCCAATATATATGTTACTAGACGGGTGACCCGTGTGCATATCTACCCGAGTGATATATATTTTGATAAGATTTTTTTTATAATTGTTTTTTTTATTAGCATTATCTATTTGTTTGCATCAGCATAATTTAATCTAATATTTGATAGAGGGCGCTGTTCGTGAGCTAAGTAGAATAATTTGAATATATAGTTTTAATAATTGATTTATATATTTTTTAAAATAGCCTATCGTCTTCCCCGTATTTTTTTTACCTATGTATGGAAATTTAGGTTTGAATTAGTGAACTACTGCGAATTTGTATACCGGACATACAAACCAACAAACATACAAACATTCATTTTTATATATATAGATATAACAATATTTTATTTTAAAATTATAATTTATAGAAAAAATTACTCTGTTAAAAATTGACTGCCAGAGGTTGCGCTTACCCTTTATATAACCTATTATTGTTGTTTTCCGAAAATAGTTCGACTTTGCACTTCTGCCAGAGCCCCATTTGGTTACTTGCACTCACTGGTGGGGTTGGACTTTTACAAGAATCTGGTGTCATTAGAACATTTTTTATTTTTTTTTGTAAAAAATATAGCTACATCAACCAATAATTTATTTAATTCTTCACGTTTCAGTGACTGGCTGTTACTCTCCTCAGGATCATTCCCCTGAAGAGAGGGACAGCAAGATACTGAAACGTGGAGAATTGAATAAATTATTGGTTGATGTAGCTGTATTTTCTCCAATTCTATACAGTTAAGAAGGCTTCCCCAATGCTGAAGTGTCCTCCCCCAGATGATCAAGGGGTCTTTGCTATCTTGCTCCCACCAGCGAGTGCAAGTAACTAAACAGGGCTCTAGCACATTTGTAAGTACAAAGTCAAACTGCGTTTCTCATTTGAAGACATGTAGTGCACTTACAGTAAAAGCAGTTGCCAACTTCCACCCACCATGATTATCATGGCCTGTACCACGCGTACTAGAGATAAGAAAAAAAACAGCTTCCTCAATGCTGAAGAGTCCGTTTCCTGATGATCAGAGGGTCTTCGCTATCTTAGCTCATCTCAAGGCTCAGAAAGAACTTATAAATGGACACCTTTATTGATGTTAGAATGGAGTTGACATTGTATCCATCCCTTGTTCAGTAGAACTACCTCTCTGTATAGGACAATGTTGTGTTTTAACTTTAAAAGCACACAAAATTATTATTATTATTATTTTTGCTTATCCCTAGTACACGTGGTACAGGCCATGATAATCATGGTGGGTAGTTAGCGACTGCTTTTTACTGTAAGCGCACCACATGTCTACACATGTGAAAGCAGTTCGACTTTGCACTTACAAATGTGCCAGAGCCCCGTTTGGTTACTTGCACTCGCTGGTGGGGTTGGACTTTTGCAAGAATCGGGGGGCCATTGGAGCATTTTTTTTTTTTTTTTTTTTAAACATAAAAAGTGTCCAATGCGGGAATCGAACCCGGGTCGTAGTGGTCGAAACCAAACGGTTTAACCAGCCTTCCACCGACCCCACACAAAATTATAATAATCTTTAATATATTTATTTAAGTCTCAAAAAAAACTTTGCATATAGAACAAATAATAATGAAGAAAGAAAACATTTTAGAAATGCAAAACCAAAACAAAAAGTACTCGTCTAAAATAAAGTGTCCTTTATAGAGAGATATCCTCTTACTAGAGAGCAGCTAAATAGTAAAAATGGGTAATTTTGGCAATGAAAACTGTCCTTTATATATAATTGTCCTCTAGAGAGAGTCTTTTCATGGAGGTTTTCACTCTATTTCAATTATATCACATATTTTTTTACTGTCTTTAATAATGGATTTAAAAATAAATTGTTCAATTATTTTGAGCATCTATGTTTCTCTTTTGACAAATATCATAAAAAAAATTATATAAAAATAAATATTGTTACAAAATCAAATAAATAATTTATATTGGACATCTTTATGGCAAAAGCACAACTTCTGTTAAACAAGAGTAACAGAACTGTCATGAGAAATGCACACATAAGTTACTTATTTGGTCTTTTAGATGGAAATTTTCCGGGAGGATATTGATCTATAAAGATAAAAGGTCGTCTCTCCCGTCAAAATAGACATCGAAATTAGATGCCATCTATTGACTGTCACTGCAAGCTAGTAGCCTCAGGTCGATGACAAAGCCACAACATCAGCTTTGGCAAATTGAGAAACGTTCACCTAGAGACCATGGTTTCGAACTAATGGCCCTTATCAGCCTAGGGCGGACTTCTCAGTTTACCAAAGCTGGTGTTGTGCATTTTCACTGACCCAAAGCCGCTTGTTTACGGCGACAGTCAATAGATAACATCTAGTTTTGACGTCTATTTTGACGGGAGAGGTGACCCTTTATAGGATATTTGGTCTTGTTATCTTCTGCTACTTATTTGGTCTTATTACCTGGTGTTACTTATTTGGTCTTGTTATCTTGTGAATTTTATCTGTAATCCAAAAATTGTATCTTTTTTGCTTCTAATTAAATAAACTTTATTTTCTACCAGAGAATGTGATTTTCCAGATATCTTCAGGGAGCTTTGTCCACATGGGAATGGCTTCAAGGAAGATGGAAAAGGTAAGGTCACACTCCAACATCCTCATTGGTAGAATTTAATTGAAAATTATATTAGGAAATATGGTTTTTGAAATGCAGTATAACCTCTCTGCAAAGGACAATGACTAGTAGCAGAGCCAAAGTATCATTTAGAGAGGTGTGTCCTCTTACTGTAGAGTTGATAAATAGTAAAAATGGTAATTTCAATGATTGAAACTGTCTTTTATTCTTGTGGGAGTGTCCTCTCATAGAGGTTCTACTGTATTGTCATTCTTGAACATTTTATGGTGATTTGTAAAGCATTTTATTCTGAGTGGGAAAGTTTTCTAAACTCCTCAAATGTCACTCCAACAATCTTATTGTTAATATTTAATTGAAAATTATATTAGGAAATATCATTTTAGAAATACAGTAGAACTTCTCTGTAAAGGACAACACCTAGTTGCAGAGTTAAAGTGTCTTTTAGAGAGGTGTCTGTTGAAGTTTGAGATTGAATCAAGGAATAAAAGGATTATTTATTAAACAAAGTAACTTAAAACAAGATGTTAAAGTAGCAACATTTTAAAGGCAAGTATAGATAGGAAGGCGAGGGACAAAGACTATATATTGACGTCGACCGCAGCGCCGCCGCGGCCGTTGATTGGTCGATCCTCCAATGCTCCACGCAGAGGTCCGTGGATCGCTATTCCAACACTCCCTCTCGATCCAAAATGTTCAGTAGACCTCTTAAGTAGTGGAATTTGTTTCGTGGAAGAGGTTTAGTCATTATATCAGCTAGCTGTTCTGAGCTGCAAACATGATGCACTTTAAGTTCACCTTCTTCATGTTTGGATCTAATGAAGTGGTAGCGAACATCAATATGTTTCGTTCGTTTGTGGAATACTGGATTTTCAACAAGTTTTATTGCTGCTTGGTTGTCGATATAAAGATCGGTTTCTTTAGTAATATCACAGCCGATGCCCTGTAGAAGTCTTCTGATCCAAATCAATTCCTTAGCAGCACTGCAGGCAGCGATGTATTCACTTTCGGTGGTTGAAAGTGCGATAATTGGTTGTCGTTGGCTTGCCCAAGAAACAGTTCCTCCGTTCATCATGAAGGCATAACCAGTCGTACTTTTTCTGGAGTCAACATCACGAGCAAAATCACTATCAGAGTAGCCAACAAGTTGGTCTTGTCCAGTGAAGAGAATTCCCATGTGTGGAGTGCCTTTCAGATAACGGAAAATATTCTTCACTGTTGTACAATGTGCAGGTCCTGGATATTCTAGGAATTTACTCACTTGTGAAACTGCATAAGTGATATCTGGACGTGAAACACATGATGCAAACATAAGGGATCCAACAGCTTCTCGAAAAGGGAATTTAGGCATCTTTTCCTTTTGTTCTGGAGTAGGACAGTCCTGCTTTGTTAAGATGACAGAAGGATCCATTGGTACCGAAGCAGGAATACAGTCAGCCATATTAAATTTACTCAAAATTTTGTCAATATATGATGACTGGTGAATGAAAATACTTGCCCTATCTTCTGACTGCTCTATTTGTAGCCCAACAAAAAAGTTAACACTTCCAGATGTAATTTCAAATGCGTGTTCTAACTCATCCATTATAATTGCTATTGCCTCTTTATCTTTAGATAGAATAATTCCATCATCAACATAGAGAGCTAAGATAACATTTGAATCATTGTGTGTTCCAATGAAAATGCACGGGTCGGCGTCTGATGTTTTGAAATTATGGCTATACAAAAAATTGGTAAATTTCTTATTCCAATTTCTAGAAGATTGTTTAAGACCATACAGACTTTTATGTAATCTATAGCAGCTATTATCATCTCTCTTGTAGCCTTCTGGTTGTTCAAGATAAACAAGTTCCTCTAATTCGCCATTGAGAAAAGCTGTCTTTACATCGAATTGCTTAAGAAACATCCTTTCAGAAGCAGCGTGTGATAAAAGAATGCGTAACGAATCATACCTGACTACTGGGCTAAACGTATCGAAATAGTCAACATTTTTGATTTGAGAATAGCCTTTTGCAACTAATCTGGCTTTTAACCGTTGAATTGTACCATCGGACTCCGTTTTAATTTTATAAACCCATTTACAACCGATAGGTTTATGACCATCTGCCAAACGTTCTAAAGTCCATGTTTTATTTTTATTTAATGCATCAATCTCTTCATCCATGGCTAATTTCCATCTTTCTGAATCTGAACTCGTTATTGCATCTATATAGTTACTGGGTTCATCAGCGAGCGCAAAGTTACATTGGCTATTCGAAACTTTAGAGCGTGTTATCATTGGATGCGAACTGATATCGGATACTGGCGGCATTTCCTGCACTGGAATGTTTGCTGTCGCAACTGGTGATTCATCCGGAGCGCTGTTAATCTGAAATATTATTTCTTTCGGTTTGGTAGATTCTCTATCTGAATGTGGAGTAGCTTTCTCATCGAATGTGACATCTTTAGAAATTCTTATTTTTCTAGTTTTCCAATCCCATAATCTAAAATTTTTGCTTGTATTCTCATAACCTAAAAACATAAGTTTTATCGATTTATTATCCCACTTTTTACGGTTTTCTTTGGGAATATGCATATAAGCATTACAGCCAAATATTTTATAGTTAGCTACATTAGGCTTTGTGCCAAAGAAAAGTTCATAAGGTGTCGTTCCAGGGGTTTGCTTAGTCGCACTTCTATTTAGAATATTAGTGGCTGTGTTACATGCCTCAGCCCAAAAAAATCCTGGAAGATTTCGTGAATTTAGCATGGACCTGGCTGCTTCCACAATCGTACGATTGTCTCTTTCTATACGTCCTATCTGTTCGTGCACATAAGGTGCAGTGAACTCGTGAATTATCCCAAATCTTTTACATAAATCTGCAAAATTATCGCTTTTGAATTCTAGCGCATTATCAGTCCTAAGAACTTTTATCTTATTTCCAGTTTGAGTATAGATTAGAGTAGCATATTCTTTGAATATATCTAGCACATCTGATTTGTTTTTAATAAAATAAATATATGGCGATAACCACTAAAGTAATCTTTAAATAAGCAGAAATACAGATATTTACTTAATGATTGAGTCTGCATTGGGCCACAAATATCAGCATAAATAAACTCGCCTAGCTGGTAGTTTTTGCCATCTGAGGGATAGCACGACTTTCTATGGGCTTTTCCAAGTTGGCATCCTTCACAGAAGAAAAATTCTCCCTCTAAATCTTGAGGCTGCAGACCATCCACCAATCCTTTGGTCGCCATCTCTCGAAGTGTAGCAACTGGAAGATGCGCAAGTCTCTCGTGCCACAACTGAAGCTTGTTCTCGCTGGTGATGTAGCCTTGTGATGATGACGTAACCTTGAAGAGCATCCTGTAGAGGCCGTCATGACGCACTCCTACGGCTTTTAGGTCATTATCCATGAAGATCTGTAGCTTGTCATGTTTGATAATGACGCTGAATCCTCTTCTTGAGGACGTAGAAAGGCTATACAAATTTTTCTTTAGTTGCGGCGAGTAGAGCACATTTCTTATGTACGTATTGTACCATCCACCGTCGACGTAGGCTTGAATCTCGATGTCTCCCATGCCTTCTGCAAGTAGTGTCGAGTTGTCTCCCAAGTAGATTGGATGATCACTGGTGAACGGCGTGTAGGTCTTGAACCACTCTCGTCGAAATGTCATGCTGCAGCTTGCACCGCTGTCAGCATACCAAATATCATTGGGCTCTACTTGATTATCGCACAAAATAAGTCGATAATCACTTGAACTTCCTTTTGAATCATGAAGATTTTTGGATTTATTTTTCTCATTAGCTAATCTTTTTCTACATTCGCGGCTCCAATGTCCAATTTTGTGACAATAGTGGCATTTAGTGTTCTTCTTGGCATCTTGAAAAGAACGTTGTGTATCTTTAGGCTTCGTTCGTGCTTGCCTGTGTAATAAGGCCTCATCTTGTTTAGAAGAACCGCTTTGTTGATTCCTTGTTTCTTCAATCAAAAGTCTTGCAGTTAAATTGTTAAGAGTTTGAGCTTTCGGATCTAACGATTCCCACGCTGCAACAAAGTAGCGCATACTTGAAGGCAAAGTATTTAAAATTTTTACTACCTTTTGATCTTCCGTTATGGTTCCGCCCATTTGTGAAATTTGTGCAGAAATATTTTCAATTTTTGCTATGTAATCACTTATTGTTTCCGATGTCAATCGTGCATTGAAGAATTGTTGCCAAAGTAGGCCAATAGTAAATTCGGATTTTTGTTCATGAATAGCAAGTAATTTCTGCCACATTTGTGAAGCGGAAGTACAGTTCATCAGGGGCTGAAGAAACCTTAATTCGATTGCCTGTGATAATAACATCCTTGCCTTAACGTCCTTTGATTTCCAATTCTGTAGTGAACTTTCAGAGTTACTGTCGGAGGAAACAACATTCGGCTTTATTTCTAAGCCTTCCAATAATTCTAGTAATTTTTGTTGTTCCATAAGAAGCCTGAATTGGAATTTCCATAGTGTAAAGTTTTCACCATTAAAAACTTTAATCCTTGAAAGACAATCTTCGCTCATCTTCTTTGTCTTGGAATCGGCCAACGACAAAAAGAAACTAGGGTTATGGTTGGCGGTTGACGCCTAAACTTCGAGCAAAACAAAGGCTTACTCACTGCTGGCGGTTAATCCTTTTAGGCGCAGTGGAAGCGTGCTGGGCCCATAACCTGTTGAAGTTTGAGATTGAATCAAGGAATAAAAGGATTATTTATTAAACAAAGTAACTTAAAACAAGATGTTAAAGTAGCAACATTTTAAAGGCAAGTATATATAGGAAGGCGAGGGACAAAGACTATATATTGACGTCGACCGCAGCGCCGCCGCGGCCGTTGATTGGTCGATCCTCCAATGCTCCACGCAGAGGTCCGTGGATCGCTATTCCAACAGTGTCCTCTTACCAGAAGCTGCTAAATAGTAAAAATGGTAATTTCAATGATTGATCTTTTATAGAGAGATGTCTTCTTACGGGAGTGTCCTCTCATGGAGGTTCTACTGTATTGTCATTCTTGAAGGTGTTATTGTGAGTGTTCATGCCTTAGTATGCAAAACAGATTGCATAGCTTCATTTCTAATAAATATGCAAATTTTTTTGTCATGAATAAAGTAGTTCAACCAGTGAATCTTGTCAAGTATTTCTTGTTAGAGTTGAGTTGATCTATTTCTTGGTAAATATTGAGTTATAAAATAAGTTATGAGCAAATTAAGAACAAAGCCGTTTCTCTCTCTCTCTCCCTATTACAGGGAGATCAAAGCTTGTCCTGACCAGTGATGCTGGGTTTGTAAACCATTTTATGCTGATTTTGATATAATCAATAAGAAATCAAGGGTTTCAAACACAAGGGGTAATAAGACCAAATCCAAATAAATAGTGTGTGACGTTTCGGTAACAGCATTGTTATCCGAAACGTCACACACTATTTTTTTATTTGGATTTGGTCTTATTACCTTGTGTTTATAATCTACTAGCCGAATGACCCGGGCAACGCCCGTGTTTTACCCCGATTGAATGTTTTTATTCAAATACTATTTGTTACAATTATAATTTGGCGCCTTAAATAAATGCATATATTAGTTAATAACTATGGCCTATGTGCTTTATCTGTCTATGTACTGTTGGCTTCCGTAGGCGTCTCTTACTGGGTAAAAGAAAGGATTCCATTTAGTTATATGCATTATATGCATGCAAATATGCATTTATTTAAGGAGCGACCCGCTCCAACACAATAGTTACAAAAACAACAAAGCGAGTGGGGGGGCGGCAAAGGTGGCGTGATCGTAGCCAACCAATAGGAGAGCGCCATTCCAAAAAAAAAAAGCAAACGGTGACAGAGATGAAAAAGAATTGATGACGCTCGTAACTGTATATAGAATAATCCAAATTGTGCCTTATCAAATCAAAGGTTTGGTTTCTTTTCACATTTCTTTTGTTTCTCCAAGTTTCCGGTCAACATGCCCTTTAACATGGGATCCTTGTATCCAATTCGGCGTGTTATAATTGTCTATAAGTAATACTTCTGGATCTCCGTGTTGAAGGGCATGTTAGCCCGAAAGCTCGAGAAATAAAAGAAATGTGAGAAAAGAAACCAAACCCTATATTCCTTATTGATTATGTCGAAAGGTAAAAGTAAGAAAGAATCTTTATTATTCTATATACAGTTACGAGCGTCATTCCTCATCTCTGTCACGGTTTACTTTTTTTTGGAATGGCGCCCTCCTATTGGTTGGCTACGATCACGCCACCTTTGCCCCCCCACTCGCTTTTTTTTGGAATGGCGCTCTCCTATTGGTTTGCTACGATGGCGCCGCCAATGCGCGAGACACTTCTGTCACCAATTGCTTTTGGTTCAGTGGTAGAATGTTCGCCTGCCACCCAGGCGTCCCGGGTTCGATTCCTGGCCGATGCATTTATTTTTTTTTTACAATTTTTAAAACTCATTTATATATTATAGTGGCGGGCGCCCCGGGTTCAATTCCTGGCCGATGCATTTATATATTATACAAGAATGACATCCACGGCGCCAATTTATAATTGTAACGAATAGTATTTTAATAAAAGCATTTAATCGGGTAAACCCCGGGCGTTGCCCGGGTCATTCGGCTAGTATTATACTAAGTGGGAAAGTTTTCTCAACTCCTCAAATATCAAGGGTTTCAGGATGCCTGTTCTAAAACTTTTTTATTCTGGTTTAATTACTGTGTGAGAGATTAAAACTCGAATGTTATTCTGGCTTGTTGCTCCTGCATCAATGCTATCCTTCAGTAAACCAATATATGCCATGATAATCATTAATGTATGAGATGCTGTGACAGATGTTGACGAATGCATCCTGATGCCCAACCTGTGTCAAAATGGCCGCTGTATCAACACCCAGGGCTCCTACCGCTGTGTCTGCAACAGGGGCTACAAACCTGATGACTCCAACACTCATTGCTACGGTAACTCTTTGGATTCTATTTTAGGGAAATAATGCACTATATCTATATATTTAATTAAAAAGGCATATATTGGATCAAAATATCATTTATTTTACCTTTGGCTTCCAAAAATTCATAAGCCTAACACACCATTATGCCCCATTGTTTCATATGCTGGCTCATCACTTTACCCTTTCACAAAATTTATTTCTTTCATTATCTCCCCACTTCAGAAATTACTCCCCCACACTATCCCTAATTCAACAGTAGCTGTTGAGACAATCCAAAACCTTTCAATCTCTAATCAAAGCCAAATGGTATCATTGGTATCATCTTCAGACAAAAGTACTGAATGTGACGTTTCGGTAACAGCGCTGTTACCATCTTCAGACAAAAGTACTGAATGTGACATTTCTGTAACAGTGTTGTTACCATCTTCAGACAAAAGTATTGAATGACTTTATCTGAAGATGGTAACAACGCTGTTACAGAAACGTCACACACTATTTATTCATTTGGATTAGGTCTTATTTACTTTGTAGTTCTAATCTATAATCCAAATTGTGCCTTACCATTTTTGATAGACTTCAATGAACCTAAGATATCATTAGCATTGAGTACTTTTGTCTGATGGTAACAATGCTGTTACTGAAATGTCACACACTATTTATACAATTGGATTTGAAGAAATAAAACTATTATGCACAATTTTTTTAGTAGAAAGTTTGTTTTATTGAAAATGAAAAATTTGTACTTAATAGGTTATATCTTATATTTATAAATGGTGCATTATTGCCCTATAATTTTAATTTATGCCTTGTCTTTATTGTTTGAAATAGAGCATTGCTCGATGCAAATATTCACAGGTAAATCTCTTATACTAAAAGCTTATGTCCATAATTTTGGCCTAAATTCCACACTTCTACCCTTCAGTGTAGCATATATAAGCAGAATTGTCCAATACAGTATTAGAGCTCTAAGAAGCGGTTTGGTAGATTAATTGGTGAAACTGCTGGGAAGGTTCACCATTGATGAGCCAAACCCTCCAAATATTTTTCATCACAGTAAGGACAGTAGAATTACCTATTTTCATAGTTTACTTAAATACCACATTTCTGAGATTCCACCCTTCAGTGTAGCATATATAAGCAGAATGATCCAATACAGTATTAGAGCTCTAAGAAGCGGTCTGGTAGATTAAATTGGTGAAACTGCTGGGAATGTGTGTTTATCACTGTTGAGCTGAGCCTTCCCAATATGTTTTCATCACAATAAGGATAGTAGAAATGGGGTTATAGCTACAAGAAAATAAGAATGATAAAGCACAATTCGGATTATAGATTATAAACACAAGGTAATAAGACCAAATCCAAATAAATATATAGTGTGTGATGTTTCAATATCAGCGTTGTTACCATCTTCAGACAAAAGTACTGAATGAGAAATTTTACCACAGCATTAAATATGTAAACCATATTTAAACCATGCTGTGGTAAAATTTCTCATTCAGTACTTTTGTCTGAAGATGGTAACAACGCTGTTATTGAAACGTCACACACTATATATTTATTTGGATTTGGTGTCTTATTACCTTGTGTTTATAATCTATAATCCAAATTGTACCTTATCAAGCATCGCTATTAATTTATTTGGATTAGTTCTTATTTTCTTGTAGGATAGTAGAAAGTTTGTTATATAGAACAATAAAAATATGTACTTAATAGTTATATTTCTAATACAGTTAAACCTGTCTATAGCGCCCCCTCTTGAAACTCACCAAAATAGGGTGCTATAGACAGGTTTAGCTGTATCTTTGAATTCAAATTGAAACTACAATAGTCTCCCTAGCCTGAAAACATGGTCTCTCCTGGAGGTGGTCTCTCATCAGAAATTCTGTCAAGTGAGGCCAAGTTCCTCATTGGCTACGGTATCGCCTCTGCGCAAATCTAAGTCAGGCCAAGTAAAAAAGTACCTGGGGGGTTGGTGGAAGGCTGGTTAAACTGTTTGGTTTCCGACCACTACGACCCGGGCTCGATTCCCGCATTAGACACTTTTTTCTGTTAAAAAAAAAAAAAAAATGCTCCAATGAGCCCCGATTCTTGCAAAAGTCCAACCCCACCAGCGAGTGCAAGTAACCAAACGGGGCTCTGGCACATTTGTAAGTGCAAAGTCGAACTGCTTTTCACATGTGGTGCGATTACAGTAAAAAGCAGTCGCTAACTAACCACCATGATTATCATGGACTGTACCACGTGTACTAGGGATATGCAAAAAAAAAAGTACCTCATATAACTGTACTAGAATCATATAGTATTTGTATGCTGAGACACTGATTGTGTGTTTTAGATATCAATGAATGTGAAAACAACCCCTGTCAGTTCACATGTATCAACACTGAAGGAAGCTACCAGTGCACATGTCCCGATGGCTACACCATCTTACCTAACAGGACACACTGTCTAGGTACGTATCTACATGTGTTAGTACATCTTCCCTATATACAGTCAGCCGAGTACAAGTAACCAACCAGGACTCTGGTAGATTTGTAAGTGCAAAGTCAAACTGTTTTTCACATATATAGATACTAGCAAACTTAGCGCGCCTTACGTCGCGCTTTAAAGCACATACAATCCTGCCTTCTTCACAGACATAATAACATTATAACAACATTATAACATAATAACAAAATCACACAAACAAAAACGAATATGGGGGATTCTTTATTCATTTATTTCAACTATATAACACTATATAATGTGACATAGATCAATTTTCGATATATATTGAAATTTTATTCTATTTTGAGCGTCTATTTTGAATATTCACTAAATATCGAAATGAATATTAACTAAATATCGATTAAAGAATATAAATATATGTTTGTAAAAATTAATATTTAATAAAATAAAAAATACGCATAGGCATATTTAATATAAGCAATATTAAAATAGCCAATTTCTGGCGTAATTAAATATAAAAATGACCTTAACAAAATAAAAACGGTGCTAAAATGAGAAATTAAAAATGAAAAATGTTATTAAAGTGTAAAAAGGCAAGTATGAAAAGTATTTAAAGTTTAATTTAAATTTAATTTATATATCAAATTATTTCGTTTTATTTCAATCAATGGCCGAGCGTGTCGCTAACGTCGAGCTTAACGTCGAGCTAAATGCGTATTTTTGCTAACTGCGTTATTTTTAAAAGTTTAAATATAATTTTGAAGTTACCTGAATAATTCCGGGACTAAATGTAATATGTATACGAAATATTGTCGTATAAAATAAAATATTAAGAGAGGAGTTAGGGAACAAACAAACATCCAGACAGACATTTTTTGCGCTTTAATAATAAGATATTTTAATATATATATATAGATATGTGGTGCACTTCCAGTAAAAGCAGTCGCTTACCTCTACCCATCATGATTATCATGGCCTGTACCACGTATACTAGAGGGATAAGCAAAAAAATATATTGAGTCATCTACCAAAAGGAAATACGATAAAACACAACTTGTATTATAGATTATAGCTACAAGAAAATAGACCTAATCCAAATAAATTAATAGTGTGTGACGTTTCCATAACAGCGTTGTTATCAAAATATGTTGCACACTATTAATTTATTTAGATTAGGTGTTATTTTCTTGTTAAAGGAAATACAGTAGAACCTCCCTGTAAAGGACACCTAATTGCGGAGCCAAAGTGTCCTTTAGAGAGACTTGTCCTCTTACCGGAGAGTTAATAAATAGTAATAATGGTAATTTTGCAAATGAAAACTGTCCTTTATGGAGATGTGTCCTCTAAAGTGAGGTTCTACTTTATATAAAACAAGATCTTTAATTAAAAAGGCATATATTGGATTAAAAAAGTAATTTATTTACCAATATTTCAGTTGACTGAATTCCAACCTTTTTCAAGGTACAACATATTTATGTTGACAACAAACTCAGCACCACATAACGTCAATAGAATTATGTTAAATTTATATATATATATATAAAAGTTATATAAGATTGCAAGTAACCAAATGGGGCTCTGGCACATTTGTAAGTGCAAAGTCGAACTGCTGTAGACATGTGGTGCACCTACAGTAAAAGCAGTTACCTACTTCTACCCACAATGATTATCATGGCTTATACCATGTGTACTAGGGAGAAGTAAAAAAAAAAAACTCTTTAGAAACTCTCTGGTAAGAGGACAACTCTCCCTTAAGAACACTTTGGCTCTACAACTAGGTGTTGTCCTTTACAGGGAGGTTCTACTGTCATTGTCAATTGTCTTATTGAAAATAAGGAAAGACAAACATCGAGGAGGACAAAGAAATTGATTTATATCAAAAACCAATTACTAAATTATTAACAACAAATAAAAGAGACAATTGGATAAATATGCTAAATAACGATAAGGCATAATTTGGATTATATATATATACAGTTATCAGCATCATAATCAATTCTTTCTTAATCAATTCTGTCACCGTTTGCTTTTGTGAATGGAATAAATACCCAAATATGGCCATTTCTTATAACCATCGGTAGTTTAGTGGTAAAATACTCGCCTGCCACGCGGGCGGCCCGGGTTCGATTCCCGGCCGATGCATTTTTTTTTTTTTACAATTTTTAAAACTCATTTATATATTATACAATAATGAAATCCACGGCGCCAATTTATAATTGTAACGAATAGTATTTGAATAAAAGCATTTAATCGGGTAAAACCCTGCCGTTGCCCGGGCCATTCGGCTAGTAGATTAAAAACACAAGGTAATAAGACCAAATCTAAATAAATAGTGTGTGATGTTTCAGTAACCACTATTTATTTATTTGGATTTGGTCTTATTACCTTGTATTTATGATGAGTAGCAAAATAACTAAATTATTATCTTGTAGTTTTTTTTTTTTTATCTATAATACAAATTGTGACTTATCAACTAAATTCTAAATTTATTGATTAAACAATATGCTACAATATAAATAACAATTGGTCAAGGGTCAAAAATCGTATATAAATATCTATGATACACATTATTATATGATGTCTAGAAAAGTAAAAAAAATCTTCTGCAATATATATAAATAATAAACAAAGTTCCCTCAGCAGAGCTGACTGCTACAGGGTGTATCCCCAGATGGCGGATGTCGAGCTTTGAACAAAGAATTTGAATCACTGGACGGCGTAACCAGCATAGAATAAAGTAAAACTATTGCAACTCAATGATTGTTGGGAAGAATGAGAAATTTATTTGTAATTAATACAAAAATTACAGGTAAAGAATTATTTCAAAAGAGAGAGATAGAGTTTTGGATCTCAAGACGCGAGTACGCGTCAACAACAACTTGAGAACAAAGAGAATGGCGTGGCGGGGGGGGGGGGCGGAAGTTGCATCATGGGCGTGACATCACCCCTGCATGGGTGGTGGCTGGCTCGTGCTGCGTGGGGGGAGGGGTGCGTCTTCTTCCACGGCTTTCTTACATTTCGAAGGCCCCCATCTCAATATCTCCAAATAAAATTAATATAAAAACACACACAAAAAAAGGCAGTGGATCTGCAACAGTGGATAAGGGAACAACCTTCAGATATGAAGACCAGCTGAGAAACAAGCAGAATAACTCTGACGAATAAGTAGTCATGGACCACACAACAGCAGCATTGTTAGAAGAGGAGAAAGACCTCTTTAAAAATCCTGAGTTCAACTGACCCAGTTGATAGACCTCAGCAAGGTTCCCTCTCCAGGGATACGGAGGAGCTGCGTCTGTACTGATATTAGAGTTGGCAGCAAAGGCTTCCATGTTAGGAACAGCCTCAAATTACATGCAAAGTCAGACTTTTACCAAAGTGTGCCTGGATCATGTTGAGCTGCACCCCTACACTCCATTCCATGAGATCATGAACTCATGGAATTTGTGTAATCTTTGCACAAGGGGATAAGAAACAAAAAACATAAACAAAATGGCTTCCAAGGATGAGTTTCTTGTTTTCTGAAGCTATTTTGTTTATTATTCATGTTAATATGATGTTGGTAGCAATATGTTGATACCAAAATACAATAGTTTCTATCTGACTTATTACAGAAGCCTCTACATTGAACCATTGTGATGCAGACATTGATGAATGTTCCACTGGCCAGAACCACTGCCAGCAGACATGTGTCAACACCCCCGGCAGCTACAAATGTTCTTGTTCCACTGGCTTCAACCTGGTGGGAACCATCTGTGTGGGTGAGTTCTCAGCATCTTGCTACCAAGAGAGGCACCTCTCCCTTCAAAATAACAACAAAATCTCCCCCACTTGTCTAAAATGTAGCTTGGTACCTGCAACTCCGGAACACATTGCATTAGATGTACTAAACAAGACTTTTGGGAGAGGCCACTGCTTATCATAAAATAGCTCAAGGAGCACAAAATAATGAAATTTGGGTAATCTTTACACAAGAGGATAAGAAACAATCGCAACAAATAAGTCAAAATAATGCAATATTGTTACACCTGCCTCGACCGTAGGTGCTTCTAAGGGTTTCTGATCAGCGTTCGCCATCTCATAAAATAAACCAGACCGCGTTCTCATAAAGCAAGCAACTATTATTTATTAATAATGAAAGAAGTTAAACTGATTTAGAGTAACAACGAACTAAACTCAAAAAAACAAAAGAAGCTCTATCAACTAATTGTATCTCGCTCTTATATCAAAAGCCTTATTTACATAAATTTCTATTACCAATTATATTTTATACTAATTTACATATTTTTACAAAATAACTATGCAGAGTGTGACACTTCTCCCTCCTCCGAAATGGTCGCGTCCTCGTGACCGTCTTCCATTCTCGCAAAGTAAGGCTTGATTCTGCTTATGTGAACTGTTGTAGGCTGTGTGCGGTTCCCAGGGTTATCTTCTGGCACGATGGAGTAGTTCACATCGGAAATTTTTTTCAGCACGATGTAGGGTCCGAAATAGCGTCTCAAAAGTTTCTCACATTTTCCAGGTTTTCTTATTGGAGTCCACAGCGCTACCAAGTCACCTGGTTCATAACCAGTTTGCCGATGTTTTTGGTTGTAATAATTAATCATTTTTTCCTGACTTTTCTCGGTATTAACTTTCACAATATCTCTCGTTCTCACGATTTTTTCCATCAACTTGCTCACGTACTCGTCATAATCCTCCGAATCTGGCTCAATGAAGATATTCGTGTCATCCAAAATCGAGACTGGTTCCCTTCCATACAAAAGGAAGAACGGGGAATATTTGGTTGTTTCTTGTATTGTCGTATTGTAAGCATGGGTTATGAATGGTAGTATCTCGTCCCAATTCCTTTGATCTACGTTCACGTACATGCTTATCATATTGATCAATGTTCTGTTCAATCGCTCTGTGAGGCCATTTGTTTGTGGGTGATAGCTTGTTGTGAGGCAATGCTGAATTTGACATATCTTGGTTATTTCTTTCACCAAATTGCTCGTGAATTGGCTTCCTCTATCGCTAATCAGATACCGTGGGGCTCCATGTTTCAAAATCACATTTTCTGTCAGAAATTTAGCAACCTCCCTCGCTGTGGCATCGATGACAGCTTTCGTTTCCGCATATTTTGTGTAATAGTCGGTCAATACTATCATCCACTTCTTTCTGTTCTTCGTAGATGGCAATGGTCCCAAAAAGTCGATCCCAACTCTCTCGAAGGGATAATTTGCAGCAGGGATCGGATGAAGTAGGCCAGCAGGCAACTGATTAGAACCCTTCCTGCTTTGGCACAGATGGCAGGTCCTAACATATTCCACCACATCTTTCAGCATGGATGGCCAGAAATATTTATCCTTTAGACGGTGCATTGTTCTGGTCACACCTAAATGGCCACAGATCATATGATTGTGGTACTCTTTTAAAATGTCCCTCCTTCTCACTCTGGGTACCACCAGCAGCCAGGCTCTTCCTTCTGGCCTCGGATTTCTTTTGTACAGACATCCGTTTTCTTCTTTAAAATTTTCAACGATCGATCGCTTGCCCTCCGTGTCACCGAGGCATCTCTTGATGTTTTCGATATATTCGTCGGAATCCTCGATGACTGGGTTGAAAAACAAACTATCATAGTTATCGTCAAAATCAGCCTCTGGTAATGGACCTCGTGAAAGACCATCTGCATCCAAATGTTTTTTCCCGGATTTATAAATTATTTCGAAGTCATATTCTTGTATTTTTAATGCCCATCTTGCAAGTCTACCTGTTGGATCCCGTAGGTTTCTTAACCAACATAATGCGTGATGGTCCGTCATAACTTTGAAGCGCCTTCCATATAGATAAGGCCGTAACTTCGACATTGACCATACTAATGCCAAGCATTCCTTCTCCGTTGTCGAATAATTACGTTCTGGCTTGCTTAATGATCGACTTATGTATGAAATTACTTTTTCTTGACCATTGATAGTTTGAACAAGGGTAGCACCTAGGCCAATATTTGATGCATCGGTGTGGATCTGGGTCGGTGCTTCTGGGTCAAAATGTGACAATATCGGGGGATTTGTTAGCAAAGATTTCAGAGTTATAAATGCTTCTTCCTGAGATTCTGACCAGATGAATGGAGAATCCTTTCTTGTTAGTTTGAACAGTGGGTCAGCTATTCGCGAGAAGTTCTTAATGAATTTCCTGTAATATGAGCAAAGTCCTATGAATGACTGAATTTCTTTTGTCTTTGAAGGACGGGGAAAATATCTAATCGCTTTAACATTATGATCTGCCGGTTTAATTCCATGTTTGCTTGTCACGTGACCGAGTATTTCAATTTCTTCAAATCCAAATCGGCACTTTTTCCCATTAAGCCTCAGGTTCGATTCACGAAAGCACTTTAAGACAGCCTCAATCCTTCCGAGATGAGTGGTAAAGTCGGGACTGTAGATAACAACGTCATCTAGGTAACAGAGGCAAAATTTCCATTTAATGTTTTTTAGTACATTGTCCATAATTCTTTCGAAAGTAGCTGGGGCATTGCACAACCCAAATGGCATAACATTAAATTCGTATAACCCGTGGGATGTTGTGAAGGCCGTCTTCTTCTTGTCTTGTTCCTCGATCTCTACCTGCCAGTATCCCGATCTGAGATCTATGGCCGTGAAATATCTAGATCCCTGAAGTGTGTCCATAACATCATCAATTCTGGGGATCGGATAAACATCCTTTACCGTTATGCTGTTCAGTTTCCTGTAGTCCACACAAAATCGCCAATTGCCATCTCTCTTTCTAACCAAAATAACCGGAAAAGCCCATGGACTAGAAGATGCCCTTATTACTCCCTCCTGGAGCATATCCTGAATTTGTTCTTTGATGATGTCTCGCTCCTTAGGGCTAACTCTGTACGGTTTGTGTTTTATCGGCTTCGCATTTTCTGTTTCAATTCTATGTTTGGCCAAATTCGTCTTGCCCAATTTTGATGAAAATAGATCACTGTATTTCGATAAAACTTGCCTTAATTCATTCTTTTGGCTTAATGTCAGGTCCTCGTTTATCTGAATTTCCGTCACCTTATCTTCCTCATCATTTTCTATATAATTAACCGTGGTGGGAGGACTTGCGTAGCCCAAGGTCTGATTCTTCATTATTTTTAATGTTCGAGGATAAGGATTAGTTATCCATAAATCTGCTAATTTGTTTCTTACCGTGATCAGACATCTAGCAATTCTAAGCCCATTTGTAAGAGTTAGCCTTTCATTTGGTTCAACCACGTATTCGCCATCACCGGCCTTCACGGTTACCCTGACTAGTTTAACACAAAGCCGAGGCACTACTTCATCCTGCTGATTGATTATCTTCCTGGGTGCTTCGTTCGAGTCTTGACACTCGGTCCCAATGTCATATTCTAAAATATCCCGTTTGCAATTTATTTTCGCATTTAAACGCCTGAGAAGATCTCTTCCAATTATTAATGACCTCATATTGGACTCCAGAACTACAAATCTATGATTCAACGACTTTTCGTCAATTTTTATATCCATTGAAATGCTTCCCAATATATTAAGCCTTTTACCATCTGGGCCAATACACTTTCCATTATAGGTCTCAATACGAACGCCAGTTTCGAGAGCAGTTCTCAAATCCACAATCGAGAGATCCGCGCCTGTGTCAACCAAGGCTTCCAATATTCCAATTCTATCAACACTCACATTTATTCGGCTTTTTGAATCCATCTCTGTGATCGCGCCTATTTTCGACATGCCCTGGTTGACTGGAACAGGCGCGCTTTCTAGTTTAAATCATCCAACACCTCGAATCTGTTGTGAGTTGGAATGCTTGGTCTCTCACACACATCGGCGTATACCTCTGGGCTCAGGTTCCGGGTGTTCAGCGGTTTTTTGTCATCAGACGGGCTGTCTAGGCTAGGGGGAACTTCCTCAACCATGCGAACATATTTTATTCTGCAATACTTTGCCACATGACCCGGTCTATTACATCTAAAGCAGATAGGTCGTCCGTCCTCGGTTCTACCTCTATCATTCCGAGGTTTTCTATCATAAGTGTTGCCAGAAGGAGTTCGTCTATATGTATCCCTTTGAGTGGATCGGGGAAATGTACGAGTCTCCTGTGGGGGGAAGTAAGTTTGGTTTTGTCTTGGTGTTCCCATCATAGGCCTCGAGTAATTTTCAGTTTTATATGATTGAAACTCTCTTGGTCGCCTGTTCCATCCGGCATGATTAGTTTCTTTTTGAGAAATCCGATTCATAAGAATTTTATTCTTCTCCTTTCGTTCCAGGTATTCCTTCTCGAACCCATCGATTCTCTTACATGCTTCCAGAAGTTCGTCGATGGTTTTAGGGGGGTTGAGATATAGCGCCAGCGCGTACTCTTTCTTTAGACCTCCGATTACAAATTGAATTTTTTCCATCTCTTCCATATTGGGCTGGACTTTGCTGCATTGAAGCAATATATCCTCAGCAAATCGCATCGCGAGTTCATTCCACCCCTGCATTCTGTTCAGTTTGAGCATCATCTCGTCCTTGTTCTCTAGCGA
Source organism: Cordylochernes scorpioides (assembly GCA_030710605.1). Lineage (NCBI taxonomy): Eukaryota > Metazoa > Arthropoda > Arachnida > Pseudoscorpiones > Chernetidae > Cordylochernes > Cordylochernes scorpioides. Next base: position 136,300,179 of record CP092864.1, on the reverse strand, counting down.
CGCGAAGTCCTGGATGAGGCGAGTCTTGAAAATTTCCCAGGTGGCAAGATTGACCTTGTGGAATTCATACCAAGTTTTAGCAGGTCCGACTAGGTTCATGGCGGCGTAGCGGGTGATGATGTAATCCGCCCAGCGGTAAAGAAACCCAACTTCTTCAAGAGAAGTGATCCATTGGCGTGGGTCTTCGTCTCCAGCATACTTCCTGATGTTCAAGCTTGGATTAAAGGGTATAGGGTCGAAACCGGCATCTCCACCAGTTGTTACACCTGCCTCGACCGTAGGTGCTTCTAAGGGTTTCTGATCAGCGTTCGCCATCTCATAAAATAAACCAGACCGCGTTCTCATAAAGCAAGCAACTATTATTTATTAATAATGAAAGAAGTTAAACTGATTTAGAGTAACAACGAACTAAACTCAAAAAAACAAAAGAAGCTCTATCAACTAATTGTATCTCGCTCTTATATCAAAAGCCTTATTTACATAAATTTCTATTACCAATTATATTTTATACTAATTTACATATTTTTACAAAATAACTATGCAGAGTGTGACAATATCTTCATCAAAATTTAGTCCACAAGTCTCCATGATGGGGAGCTGTTATCATTGGTTGGTTATCCACATGACAGTCAGACTTTGCTGCCCTTGATTATAAATTTAAACCATGCATTCACTTTCCATGACCTTGTTTACAAGCCGACTTAGCTCCAATGTACACTCATGGACAAAACTTAAGGAAGTTGTACCTTTTAGCATGTATTTCGGAATTCAGACAGTAACTCTGAAAGATATTACAGTGACCTTTATTGAAGACACACAAGATAACCAAGTGTAAACAAAATTGCCTTTGTCTCTTTCAAAAATTAGATGACCGCAACATCAAAGAATTTTCACTTAATTTTTGTCCATGAGTGTATATAATTTCTTCATTGGTAGCAGCACCCACCTTGGGAAAGACTCCACCAACGGTGGACTGCAAGAGTACTTTCCTACAGAGTGGGCAGGTCGATGTGATGGCTGGTGTTACCCACCTCAAGACCAAGATGGTACTTGTAGATGGTAGCCTTCGCCACTGCTGTTGTCTTCATTGCCTTGAGATGAAGACCAATGAGAGAGTGAGGGAATACATTTTTAACTTGCAAAAATAATAAAATACACATTTCTGTACCATCTATATATTAAAGAAGCACTAGCACTTCTCCAATGTGTGTTGTCTATGTTCCAGACATCAACGAGTGTTCAGAGTCCCAGCCATGTGCCCCCATGGGAACATGTATCAATCTACAGGGCAGTTTCCGCTGCAGCTGTCCTCGAGGATTCATCACTAAGGAAGGAAAGGCTTGTGAAGGTAAGAGACTAATCTGAAGAATTTATTAAAAGAATATTTTTTCTCCTTCAGTATGTTTGTCTGATAATGGTAATATTTAATTATTTGGCCTTATTACCCTGTGTTTGTATTCCATTCTGATAAAGAATGCTGTTATAGGGGGTCGGTGGAAGGATGGTGTAAACTGTTGGTTTTCGACCGCTACAACCCGGGTTCGATTCCCACATTGGACACTTTTTTTCCTGATAAAAAAAAAATGCTCCAATGGCCCCGGATTCTTGCAAAAGTCCAACCCCACCAGTGAGTGCAAGTAACCAAATGGGGCTCTGGCACATTTGTAAGTGCAAAGTCAAACTGCTTCTCACATGTGTAGACATGTGGTGCACTTACAGTAAAAACAGTCGCCTACTTTTACCTACCATGATTATCATGGCCTGTACCACGTGTACTAGGGATAAGCAAAAAATAATGCTGTTATAAGAATTTGATAATTAAGATATCTATGGAGATTTGAGCATGTTGTCAATTAGATCTCTACAATAGAACACATATACAGTAGAACCTCTCTGTAAGACAGCTAGTTGCAGAGCCAAAATAGTCTTTAGAAAAAGGTGTCCTCTTGCCAGAGAGATGTTAATTAAAAGAAATGACAAAGTACAATTTAGATTAGAGATTTTAGCTACAAGAAAATAAGACTTAATACAAATAAATTAATAGTGTGTGACATTTCGGTAACAGAGTTTTACCATCAAACAAAAGAATAAAATTATTTATTATTTGTTTGTCTTATAATGGTAACAATTTTGTTACCGAAACGTCACACACTATTAATTTATTTGTATTAGGTATTTTTTTCTGGTAGCTAAATTAGTAAAAATGTTAATTTTTTTGGCGATGAAATCTGTCCTTAATTAGACAGGTGTCTGAAAGCAGGAATGTCCTATCATGAAGGTTCTGCTGTATTTGAAGGATTAAGGGATTATTTGTTGTTTCAGACATTGACGAGTGTAAGACCAATGGTGCCAGATGTGAACATGGCTGTGAGAACTTGATGGGAGGTTATCGATGCTCATGTCCCGACGGCTATCTCCAACATTTCTACTGGAATAAATGTGTCGGTGAGTCTGTCTGTCTGTCTGTTTGGTCCTACTTTATCACTTATTTGGTACTAGTTTCACATTATTTGAAAATAGCATATAAAGACAATTCACCCTATTTACCAGTATTAATGGAAATCAAAGTTTTTAATATGAATATTTGTAGTCTATAAAGACAAGTTGTCCAATTTGACAGTAACCCATAGTAATGAAAATTTATATAACACTTATAGTATATCTATATATATATAACTTCTATGAAATTATTATAGACGCGTATGATTCTTTTAAAAATTAAACAATTTCTACTGCCCTTACTGCAATGGATAAATTAATGGGAGGGCCTGGTTCATTAGTTGTGAACCCTCCCAGCAGTTTTGCCAGTTTAATCGGAGTATTCACCACTGATGAGCCAGGCCCTCCCATTAATTTTTCCATTGCAGTAAGGGCAGTAGAAATTGTTTAATTTTTAAAAGAATCATACGCGTCCATAATAGTTTCAAATTTTCATAACAGATGGTGCACTAAAATGCATAATAATATATAACTATCATATATATATTTATAAACATGTATATTACATAACACACTTATAGTACATCTATAATTTAAATAAAGAAAAATTCTTGTGTGGGGCCTTTCATAATTTCAATGCTACCAAAGACAAAAGGGGAAACAATCTCTGATGTCTTCTTCTTTCTTATCTCCACTCAATCATATTAGGGTATCAAGCTTATAGAGCTTGAGACTCATGATTAGGTGAAGTAGAATGTGTCTGTCTTTGTCATTAAGAGTGGGAGCACTACTCAGTAGTAGGCCACTGACTTAGATTATAAAGAAATAGCCACCTCTGGCATGAGGAACAGACACCATGTACAACCGCTCCTAACATGGAGTACAAACACTGCTCATCCTGTATCTCTGGAGCCCTTACACGGTACTATCAGCCGGGCCAGCTGAACCCAGGTTTTTTAGTGAGCTTGTTACTGCTCCCTCTCCTCCTTTTTCATCCGGGCTTGGGATCAGCAAAGGCAGAAACAATCTCTGATGTGACAGATGACAACGAGTGTAGCACCTCCCCCTCTATCTGCGGCACAGCCAAGTGTCAGAACACAGTCGGCAGCTACTCCTGCTCCTGTCCACCAGGCACTACCTTCGACTCCTACCTGCTGCTCTGTGTGGGAGGTAAGATCCACACAACGGTGAGACAACAGGTCTAAACTCTGTTGTGATATACAGACGGCGGATCTGTCAGTCCCGTAGGATCCTGCATGAACAGCCCGTGTTCCTTTGGATGTATCTCCACTGGGATAGCCAGCTATGTCTGTGCCTGTCCTGATGGCTACCAGAAGATTGGACAAGGGTAAGTAGGATGACCACTACAGTAGTGCTATAGTGATACAATATTATAAATATTCTTCTTCTTCTTTCTTATCTTCACACTGGGAGAAGTAGAATGCGTCTGCCTTTGTCATTAAGACTGGGAGCGCTACTCAGTGGCAGGCCGACTTAGCTCCAAAATAAATGGCCCCCTCTGACATGAGAAACAGACGCCATGTGCAGCCGCTCCTAACATGGAGTACAAACGCTGCTCATCCTGTATCCCTAGATCAGGAGCCCTTACAGGGTACTATCAGCCGGGCCAGCTGAGCCCAGGTTTTTTACTGAGCTTGTTACTGCTCCCCCTCCTCCTTTTTCATCCGGGCTTGGGACCGGCAAAGGCGGAGTTTTATAAATATTGAAGTGTCTCAGTTGTATATTATAGAGTTTAATTATATAATTCAATATAATTCAAGGTGTTATATTCCCTTTTCCTGATATCTGTCCACCATAACACCTGTCTTTCAGGGGGTAATAAGCTGAGATATGATGACCATGGTGTTGAATAAAATAATTATATTCACAATTGGTCTTTCTCATCCATGGGTTATAAACATAAAGTAACAAGACCATATCCAAGGGTGTCGATGGAAGGGTAGTCTAAACTGTTGGTTTTCGACCGCTACCACCTAGGATCGAATCCCGCATTGGACACTTTTTTCTAATTAAAAAAAAAAAAGACTCCAATGACCCCTGATTCTTGCAAAAGTCCAACCCTACCAGCAATTGCAAGTAACCAAAATGGGGTCTGTCACATTTGTAAGTGCAAAAGTCAAACTGCTTTTCACATGTGTAGACATGTGGTGCACTTACAGTAAAAGCATTTGCCAACTTCTACCCACCATGATTATCATGGCCTGTACCATGTGTACTAAGGATAATAAAAAATAAAAAAAAGACCACATCCAAATGAATGAAGTATGTGTAATATTTCAGTAACAGCATTATTACTTAATCAGATAAGTACTGAATGTGAAAAAAAATCAACAGCAGGTTTTTAAATAGTTGGGATGTGGTCTTTCTACCAAATTGTTGGGAGAAAACTTATGTTGCTGAAGGATTTTATTAACATTTCATTATTTTGTTAGCATCTATTGTTAAATGTTTTATTTGTAACTTTTTTACATCTTATTTATTTTTTAATTAACTTTTCATGTATAAACACACCGCTGGAAAGGGAACCACTGATGAGCTAGGGGCCCTCCCATTAATTTTTCCATTGCAGTAAGGGCAGTAGGAATTGTTTAATTTTTAAAAAGAATCATATGCGCCTATAATAGTTTCAAATTTTCATAACAGATGGTGCGCTAATGCATAACAAGGTAATAAGACCAAATCCAAATAAACAAATAGTATGTAACATACTATTTGTTTGGCTTTAGTCTTATTACCTTGTATTTATAATCCAAATTGTGCCTTCTCATGCATTTTGCTTTGTATAATTATATTTGCATACTTTGTGATAAAGCACAATTTGGATTATAGATATAATAAGACCTAATCCAATAGAGGAGAGCTTCAGATCCTTAATTCTTTAAAATAGAATCTTCAAGTAATGACATCAACATTGAGGATATTCACTTTGGAATTCTTTTTCTTCAGCTCATAGGAAGAATAACTTCTTAGGTCTATTGAAGTCTATCAAAAATGATAAAAGCACAATTTGGATTATAAACACAAGAAAATAAGACCTAATCCAAATAATTTAATAGTGTGTGACGTTTCGGCAACAGCATTGTTACCATCATCAGACAAAAGAATAAATCTATGTTTGATAATGCTGTTACCAAAACTATTAAATTATTTGGATTAGGTCTTATTTTCTTGTATTATAATCTATAATCCAAATTGTGCTTTATCATTTAGTTAGCATAATTATTTTTGTATTATTATTTTCACATACTTTATTTGTAATGCTTTTTTTAATGACTATAATGAATATGTGAAAAATAGTACAAAAGTGAATTTGCACTTGGATAAGGTGCATAAATTATTAAAAAGGCATCTCCTTATCGTTGAACTGAAAGTTGCTGATGGCTTGCACCATCTATCGGAATAAATATCAACTATTCTCGTTGATTTTTAATTATTCCAGATTCTAGACCCATTCTTGATTAATCAAGAAAAGCTAACCATGGACTCGTTTCGGGCTGTTGGCCCTCATCAGCGTGGTGCAAGCTGTACCTCAACGACCAAAAAACTGGTTATTCAGTCATACTGAAAAATCATGAAACAGTTAAGGCCAGAATTGCCTGAGACCATGATGAGGGCCAACAGCCCAAAACGCGTGTTTAGCTTTTCTTGATTAATCAAGAATGGGTATTTGGCCAATTCTGGAATAATTAAAAATCAACGGGAATAGTTGATATTTACTCTGATAGATGGCGCAAGCCATCAGCAACTTTCATTTGCACGATAAGGAGAAGCCCTTTTCTTAATATAATGAATATGTTTGTAAATATATATATATATACTGTTAAACCTGTCTATAGCGCCCCCTCTTGGGATTCACCAAAATAGGATGCTATAGAGAGGGGTGCTATAGACAGGTCACTTTTAATGTAAATCGCATTGTACTACGTATTTAAAATTGGGCGCTATAGAGAGGTAGGCGCTATTTAGAGGGGGCGCTATAGACAAGTTTAACTGTATCTCTAATCAACAAGGTGTATGAGGGTTTATGTGAGAGAGACAGAGGAATGTTGTCCAGCCACTGTCTGGCCATGGTACCTCCAACCTCCACTGAACAACAACAACAACACCAGCAGCAGCCCTACCATCTCCCTGCCACAGACAACAAGGTCATCACCACTGAGGCCTGCTACTCCTGCAAGCTCAACCAGAGGATACGGCGCTCCATTAGGAAAAAGGTACTGGACAGTCTCATTCAGTTCTGTGTTTGTTATCCCATTAGGATGTTGTCTGTCCTCTACCAAAGTTGTACTTACACTGGGAGATACAAATAGAGGTTTTGCATTCATTGGAATTGACACCAAATGGCATTTGTCAAAACACTCCAGTACTTTTTGAGGACTTTTAGTATGTACTTTTGAGACCAAATGGCATTTGTCAAAACACTCCAGTACTTTTTGAGGACTTTTACTATGTACTTTTGAGACCAAATGGCATTTGTCAAAACACTACAGTACTTTTAGAGGACTTTTACTGAGGACAAGGAATTAGCCTACAGCAACCCCAGGTGGTCACCCTCCCAAGTACTGGCCAGGCCCGGCATTGCTTCGGTAATCGGATGATAACTGTTTTTAACCAATTAGAATGTCCAGGAGGAAACCTCTCTCTCTTCTTAAAGGACACTCTGGCATTTCAACTAGGTATAGTCTTCTACATAGAGGTTCTACTTTTTTTTTTTTCTATCATAAGAGTCATATTGCCACAAAAAGGTACTAAAGAAACTTATTGTGTTAGGTTTTTTGCTATTTTTATAAAATAAATTAGGAAATATATTAATAGATAACAAGTGTTATTTGCAACAATAAAGGATTGTTGTTCAGGCTTCTAAGAGAGTATCCAAGGACCCATCCAAGCTGACCCTGAAGTTCAAGAGAAGTCAGCTGTTCCCCAAGATGGCTCTGCTCCACATCCAGCCAGCTACAAGAGGTCCGGAGTCCTACTCCATCTCCAGTCCCGGACATCTCTTTGGTCTGGAGTCACGGTGAGTCAGTAGGACGAACCCTACATGATAGCTTGTTTCTGATCCCCTTGTGTAAAGATACATGAATTCCATGCTCTTCTAGCATAGATCAGTGTTGTTGTTGTTTCTTATCCCCTTGTGTAAAGATTACACGAATTCCATGAGTTCATGCTCCTCAAGCTGCTTGATGATAAGCAGCAGTCTCTCCCAAAGGCAATGTTTAGTGCATCTAATGCAAGCCAAAATGTGTTCTGGAGCTGCCACATGATAGCTTAGATCTATCTAATGAAAGTTGAACTTGCTACCATACACCATTGGAGAAATGGTATATATAATACAGGCCATGCTAATCAGGATGGTTAGTTAGCGACTTTTTTTTTTTTTACTATAAGTGTAACTCATGTCTACACATGTAGAAAGCAGATGGAATTTCACATACAAATGTGCCAAAACCCTGTTTGGTTACTTGCACTTGCAGGTGGGGTTGGACTTTTGCAAGAATGAGGGCCCATTGCATCAGAGTAGTAACATTTATTGCCATCAGGTTTAACCCAATGTATGCTATTGCTCCATCAATCTTGTATTCTGTAATCCTACGGCACAAGTTCCATGAGGTTTCTAAGGATGACATGTATCCAGGCAATACGTCACCACTCTGTACCTCAACAAGAGTCTACCAGCCCCTGGCACCTACGTGGTGGAACTACGAGCCAACGGAACACCACCACTCAAACTTACTCTACACATTGTAGTGCAATGATCTCCACAACTCTAGCTCCTCTTTGTCTACTTCAAACTTCAACTCTTATAGTAGACTTCTGCTATATGGGGTGTTTATAAACACCTCTTTGTTTTGGTTGATTTTTTTTATATTACAGTTTCAAAAAATTGTAGTTTCGTTTTTTTTGTCATTAAGTTTGTTTGTTTTTTTAATTATGCCTTTTTTATAGGTCTTTATTTTTGTTTTCTCACTTTGTAATAATGGTATAATATTTAGTGAAATGTTTAAATATGGAGAAAAAATCCAAATAAGTCACTTAAGGCTGCTATAATAATTTCATACAGTAGAACATACTCCATGAGAGGACAATCCCACTAAAGAACATCTCTCTATAAAGGACAGTTTTTCCACCAATACAGTAGAACATACTCCATGAGAGGATACTCCCGCTAGAGAACATCTCTCTATAAAGGACAGTTTTTCCACCAATACAGTAGAACATACTCCATGAGAGGATACTCCCGCTAGAGAACATCTCTCTATAAAGGACAGTTTTCATTGCCAATACAGTAGAACATACTCCATGAGAGGTCACTCCCACTAAAGAACATCTCTCTATAAAGGACAGTTTTTCCACCAATACAGTAGAACATACTCCATGAGAGGTCACTCCCGCTAGAGAACATCTCTCTATAAAGGACAGTTTTCATTGCCAATACAGTAGAACATACTCCATGAGAGGACAATCCCACTAAAGAACATCTCTCTATAAAGGACAGTTTTTCCACCAATACAGTAGAACATACTCCATGAGAGGATACTCCCGCTAGAGAACATCTCTCTATAAAGGACAGTTTTTCCACCAATACAGTAGAACATACTCCATGAGAGGATACTCCCGCTAGAGAACATCTCTCTATAAAGGACAGTTTTCATTGCCAATACAGTAGAACATACTCCATGAGAGGTCACTCCCACTAAAGAACATCTCTCTATAAAGGACAGTTTTTCCACCAATACAGTAGAACATACTCCATGAGAGGTCACTCCCGCTAGAGAACATCTCTCTATAAAGGACAGTTTTCATTGCCAATACAGTAGAACATACTCCATGAGAGGTCACTCACGCTAGAAGACACCTCTCTATAAAGGACAGTTTTTTCCACCAATACAGTAGAACATACTCCATGAGAGGACAATCCCACTAAAGAACATCTCTCTATAAAGGACAGTTTTTCCACCAATACAGTAGAACATACTCCATGAGAGGATACTCCCGCTAGAGAACATCTCTCTATAAAGGACAGTTTTTCCACCAATACAGTAGAACATACTCCATGAGAGGATACTCCCGCTAGAGAACATCTCTCTATAAAGGACAGTTTTCATTGCCAATACAGTAGAACATACTCCATGAGAGGTCACTCCCACTAAAGAACATCTCTCTATAAAGGACAGTTTTTCCACCAATACAGTAGAACATACTCCATGAGAGGTCACTCCCGCTAGAGAACATCTCTCTATAAAGGACAGTTTTCATTGCCAATACAGTAGAACATACTCCATGAGAGGTCACTCACGCTAGAAGACACCTCTCTATAAAGGACAGTTTTTTTCACCAATACAGTAGAACATACTCCATGAGAGGACACTCACGCTAGAAGACACCTCTCTATAAAGGACAGTTTTTTTCACCAATACAGTAGAACATACTCCATGAGAGGACACTCACGCTAGAAGACACCTCTCTATAAAGGACAGTTTTTTCACCAATACAGTAGAACATACTCCATGAGAGGACACTCACGCTAGAAGACACCTCTCTATAAAGGACAGTTTTTTCCACCAATACAGTAGAACATACTCCATGAGAAGACACTCACGCTAGAAGACACCTCTCTATAAAGGACAGTTTTTTTCCACCAATACAGTAGAACATACTCCATGAGAGGACCCTCACGCTAGAAGACACCTCTCTATAAAGGACAGTTTTTTTTCACCAATACAGTAGAACATACTCCATGAGAGGACACTCACGCTAGAAGACACCTCTCTATAAAGGACAGTTTTTTTCGACCAATACAGTAGAACATACTCCATGAGAGGACACTCATGCTAGAAGACACCTCTCTATAAAGGACAGTTTTTTCCACCAATACAGTAGAACATACTCCATGAGAGGTCACTCACGCTAGAAGACACCTCTCTATAAAGAACAGTTTTTTTCCACCAATACAGTAGAACATACTCCATGAGAGGACACTCACGCTAGAAGACACCTCTCTATAAAGGACAGTTTTTTCCACCAATACAGTAGAACATACTCCATGAGAGGTCACTCACGCTAGAAGACACCTCTCTATAAAGAACAGTTTTTTTCCACCAATACAGTAGAACATACTCCATGAGAGGACACTCACGCTAGAAGACACCTCTCTATAAAGGACAGTTTTTTTCACCAATACAGTAGAACATACTCCATGAGAGGACACTCACGCTAGAAGACACCTCTCTATAAAGGACAGTTTTTTCACCAATACAGTAGAACATACTCCATGAGAGGACACTCACGCTAGAAGACACCTTTCTATAAAGGACAGTTTTTTTCCACCAATACAGTAGAACATACTCCATGAGAGGACACTCACGCTAGAAGACACCTCTCTATAAAGGACAGTTTTTTTCCACCAATACAGTAGAACATACTCCATGAGAAGACACTCACGCTAGAAGACACCTCTCTATAAAGGACAGTTTTTTTCCACCAATACAGTAGAACATACTCCATGAGAGGACACTCACGCTAGAAGACACCTCTCTATAAAGGACAGTTTTTTTCACCAATACAGTAGAACATACTCCATGAGAGGACACTCACGCTAGAAGACACCTCTCTATAAAGGACAGTTTTTTTCCACCAATACAGTAGAACATACTCCATGAGAGGACACTCACGCTAGAAGACACCTCTCTATAAAGGACAGTTTTTTTCCACCAATACAGTAGAACATACTCCATGAGAGGTCACTCACGCTAGAAGACACCTCTCTATAAAGAACAGTTTTTTTCCACCAATACAGTAGAACATACTCCATGAGAGGACACTCACGCTAGAAGACACCTCTCTATAAAGGACAGTTTTTTGCACCAATACAGTAGAACATACTCCATGATAGGACACTCACTTTAGAGAACATCTTTCTATAAAGGACAGTTTTCATTGCCAATACAGTAGAACATACTCCATGAGAGGATACTCCCACCAGAGGACACCTCTCTATAAAGGACAGTTTTTTTCACCAATACAGTAGAAAGAACATACAGTAGAACATACTCCATGAGAGGTCACTCACGCTAGAAGACACCTCTCTATAAAGGACAGTTTTCATTGGCAATACAGTAGAACATACTCCATGAGAGGACACTCCCACCAGAGGACACCTCTCTATAAAGGACAGTTTTTTTTTTTTCACCAATACAGTAGTACATACTCCATGAGAGGACACTCCCACTAGAGAACATTTCTCTATAAAGGACAGTTTTTATCGCCAAAAATACCATTTTTACAATTTAACAACTTTCTGGTAAGAGGACAACTCTCCCTAAAGGACACTTTGACTCTGTAACTAGGTTTTGTCCTTTACAGGGAGGTAGTTCTACTGTACCTTTAAATTTCCTGTGAGCAACTCACCTATAAGTGATCCTCTCTCTTAAATAACCACCTTCTTCAGTTTCTCTGTTCTTGAGTAAGTCCTGGTCTCCAGCGGTACTATTTTTTCACGCCCTCTTATAAATCTAAATTTTTTTCACATAGTTGAAATTCACACATTTTTTTAAAACACCTAACTTTAAAAAAAAAACACTCAATTTGTAACATTATTTCAATTTGTTCAATGTTAAATAACTATATACAGTGTAGAACCTCCATGAGAGGACACTCACGCTAGAGGACATCTCTCTACAAAAGGCAGCTTTCATTGCCAAAATTACCATTTTTACTATTTATCAACTCTCCGGTAATAGGACACCTCTCCTTAAAGTACACTTTGGTTCTGCAATTAGGTGTTGTCCTTTACAGGGAGGTAAGTTCTACTGTATATACAATGCCAATTTCAAAACTGAAATATATTTTAAAGTTTTGTAAATAATTTATATAAATAAAAATAATCAAAAATAATGTGCTAATCTAAAGAAAAATTTTCTATATTTAAAAATAAATAGAGTAAAACCCCGCTAAAACAAACCTGGGATATAGCGAACCTTTCCTTATAACAAACCTGAAATAATCCCCAGTTTATAAGACAGTAAACTATGGCTATAACAAACCATGGCTACAGTGAACCACTGGTTTAGTCCCATTGGGGTTTTACTGTATATCAAAATCTGACATAATTCTTTTTAAACACCCTTAAAATATTGATATACTAACCCTATTTTTGAATAAATTGTGTATATATATTTACAAAGTGAATTGCAGAAAGAAAAGTTACCCTCCTATATCTTTAAAAACATGTGATGTACAACAATTTGATATATAAATAGGTTATTTTACAAAATAAAAGTTGTTTTTGTCTAGTGACACTATAGTTTATCATCACCTTCACAAATTATCATAATCCTGTGAATTGTCTTCATTCTTATCTCCACTCAGTCCTATTAGGGTGTTGAGTTAAGGGGTCGGTGGGAGGTTGGTCTAAACTGTTGGTATATGACCGCTAACGACATGGAATCGAATCCTGCATTTGGCACTTTTTCTAATTAAAAAATAAAATGCTCCAATGGCTCTTGATTCCTGCAAAAGTCCAACCCCATCAGCGAGTGAAAGTAACCAAAAGGGGATCTGGCACATTTTTAAGTACAAAAGTCTAACTGCTTTTCATATGTATAGACATGTGGTGCACTTACAGTAAAAGCAGTCGCTAACTTCTACCCACCATGATTATCATGGCCTGTATCACATGTACTTAGGGATAATAAAAAAAGTTATTGAGTTGGTGAATCTTGAAATGTTTTATGGGGATAAGTAGAGCTCATCAATGTTGTTGTTGTTTCTTATCCCCTTGTACAAAGATTACACGAATTCCATGAGTCCATGCTCCTAAAGCTGTTGATGAAAGGCAGTGGCCTCTTCCAAAGGTCCTGTTTAGTGCATCTAATGCAAGCCAAAATGTGTTCTGGAGCAGCAGGTGCCAAGCTACATTTTGGACAAGTGGGGTAGATTTTGTTATATTGTTATTTTGAGATGGCCTGTTCTAAATCTTGTTAGTGTTGCTTGGTGTTGTCTGAGTGTTTTGCGTTTTTAAAACGTTATCAAAACTTTACCGTATTTTTATTCTCACGATTGAAAAATGGTCCTTATTGATCTGTATTTTCATCGTCAGAAAAAAAAGATCCTGAAAAGAGTAGTGATTCGCTGGCCATTGAGTCCCTGTTCTCAGTATACTGCCTGGAGGTAAGAGGATCTGGTGGTACCTGGTATAGTTTGGCGTTGATGGCTTCATCATCCAGAAATGGCGGTTTGAGATGATCTTCTGTTTCCAGGTCGATCAAACTTGTTTCAATCTCGTCGAGATCGAGCTGTCCGAAGAGCTGAGTGATGAGAGAACTCTGCGGTGTTGGCTCAAGATTTTCCAGGGATTCCTGGTGAGTCTCTGGTTCAAAAAAGGATCTGGTTGGATCCTTATAAAAGCTAGGATGTCTCCTCATTCTATATTCGCTGTCAAAGCTGCTGCCCGCTGAAGAAAGATCTTCCAGTTTGAGGCTGTGTTCTAGGGGGAAGCGAGGCTGAGAGTAATGAGACACCAAGACATCTCTCTCCAGCTCATTGCTGTACATATCTGCAGAACTTCTCATTCTCCTGGATGGACGGTCATATATTAAGGACTGTTCGATGGAAGGTCTTTCCGTCGTGTCATAATCTTGGGTTACTGGCTCAACATCTTCCTCTTCGTGTTTGGCATGGATATGGATGTAGTCAGTGGAGGGTGACTTGGACGCTTTGGTCATATTGAAAGGTGCTTTTTCATAGAAGAGGGATGAGGTTTCACTTAGATTGCTGCCATCTTCAATATCGTCATCTTCTTCAATGATGAAGAGTTGATCATCTACCTTTTGTTTCTCTCTCAAGTCCTTCTTAAACTTCTGGTTGGGAAAACCTTTGTAGGAGGAGGTGAAACTGGAATTGCTGGGAGTTTTGAAGTAGTTTCCGGAGATGGAAGATGGCGGCTCTTTCCACTGGTACTGATCAGGAAGTAAGTATTCTTCTGATGGGATAAGGAGTACGATTAGGCTGATGAGAGGATTGGAGGAGATAAAGTGGAGACTTTTGATGTTCCTGGGGATGTAGCAGGGGCAGAAGTACTCTTCCTTGGTTGTTACGTTGAATGCGTGGCCTTGAATAAGGATCAGATCAATGAGGTTGTCAGTACAATCGAAGAAATCCACCCGGCTGAGGTTTGGGATGATGCCGTTCTCAAGGTGAAGTTTTATTTTCTCCTGACTCCAGGATTTATAGTGAGGCTGGTTGGAGAGGATGGGTAGAGCGATTTTGATGGCCACTACCTTCCAGACCTGGTAGACCAGACTGGGGGGACTCTGGAAGTGATCGATGGCACTACGTAGAGCAGACCCTGGGATGAACAAGGTTTCCACAGCTGTTTCCGCCACAGCCCTGGTAGACAAAGGCAGGATGCTTATCAACCCAATCAGTCCTAAGGAATGTCCAATGGTCAGGAACTCTTCGCAATGATCCTGGCTCTCAAAATACTTGAAGGTTTCCACATTGGGGAGGGCTTCAGACCGAGTAGAGCGATGGACTATCCCGCTCACCCTGACGATACCACTCTTGATGATGTGCACTCCTCTAGGCCTGGTATCAAGCTCGTGGATCACAGCGTTGGCCTTGAAGGTGTGGAAAACCAGGAGTGGCTTGAGGTAGTTGACTGCTGTAGTACTGGGGAGCCAGACCATTTGAGACAACAACTGGTCAACTCCTGGCTTCACACTTGACACGGTAGATGGGGTAAACTTCAGGAAGTGGATTGGCCTCTCCAGCAACTGGAATATCATATTATACACAGTCTTATCAATTAGCCCTTGGTTCTTCCTTTCCACAAGCTCATTCCGAATGTCAATGAAGACAAGTTGGGTAGCCATCAGAGTCTTGGCTCCTTGCACCACCTCGGGATGTTTTTCCTGTATCCTCAAGAGTTCCTTAAGAATCTGAAGTCTATTCTCACCGAAGATATTCCTGTATTCCTCAATGAGGGGAGGGTAGTTGATAAGGAAAGCGATGTTCTTCTCAGCATTCTCTTCAATCTTCATGTACATCAGGCCGGCAAGATAGGCCAAGTAGATCTTGTAGTTGATCTGCCCATCGATGACCTTCAGGATGACTGAGGTCCAGAAGTGTAGATAGAAGAAGATGAGGAAACCACGGATAATACCGCAGGAAAAGATCACCATGTACCAACAGATGTTTTTTGGAGTGTGGCTGACTAGGTTGAACACGTCGTAAATAAAATCCAAGAGCTTCAAGATGAGAATAAGGAATTCCGCCCAATTGATTTTTTGTTTAATATATCTGGTGGGTCCCATTACTGCCATCTGGACACACATCACTACAGATGGAGACAGATATTGGGAAGAAATATCCATTCTAGAAATCAATGAAGTTTGATTGAAACATTCGCATCTTAATGTTTTTATTTGCTGTATATAGATGGCGCATTATTGCTTTATAGTTAATAAAAATAAACTCATCTTCAGAAACCTGTTGGTTTATTTTGATCTATATTTAAGAGATTTCAATCAAGTAAATTGGGTTTATATGTTCTTTGGAAGCCATTCCTATTGTATCTATTTGGGCATAAACAGAGAAGTCTGCCTACTAATTATATATATATACTAGCCGAATGACCCGGGCAACGCCCGGGTTTTACCCGATTAAATGTTTTTATTCAAATACTATTCGTCACAATTATAAATTGGAGTCGTGGATGTCACTCTTGTGAAACGTCCCGCTCCAAACTTTACATGTACATTAGGTCAGCTGGTATTACCCCCCATTTTCACCACTAGAGGTGCGAGCGAAAGAACAAATTTGCAAATAACACGACGGATATTCGGGATAGAGACCTGAAATTTTCACTAAGAGTTTTTCCAGATTCTACTTTATATACTGTTAAAATTTCAGTCAGATTAGTTACGTATTGTGGACGTGTATAGTTGACAAACAAACATACATACATACATGCGCTGACTTTTATATATATAGGGATAATAATATAAATGAGTTTTAAAAATTGTAAAAAAAAAAATGTATCGGCCGGGAATCGAACCCGGGCCGCCCGCGTGGCAGGCGAGCATTCTACCACTGAACCACCGATGCTTATAAGAAATGGCCCTATTTGGGTATTTATTCCATTCACAAAAGCAAACGATGGCAGAATTGTTGATGACTCTGATACTTGTATTTATAATTATGTTAGCATAATGAATTAGTCAGTATTCCCATGGTCTCCAGCGAAGGGGTGTGAATTGACTTTTTGAAAATATACATAATTATAAAGATAGAAGCTTCTATAGAAATAACTAAAATAAGCCGAAATAGCTCAGTTGGGAGAGCGTTAGACTGAAGATCTAAAGGTCCCAGGTTCGAACCCGGGTTTCGGCATCTTTTTTTTATTTTTAAATTTTTACTTACTGTAACTTGATACGTGACTTAACGTGACAGAATTGTGCATGACGCTGATAACTGTATATATTAATATATATAATTTAAACCTATTTCTACAGCCCTTATCCCGGACTGAGTAAAAATTGAACAGGACCTTAGCCAGAAGCTGCTAGGTGGACTTACGGTGAAGAAGACCTTAGCCAGAAGCTGCTAGGTGAACTTACGGTGAAAAAGACCTTAGCCAGAAGCTGCTAGGTGGACTTGCAGTGAAAAAGACCTTAGCCAGAAGCTGCTAGGTGAACTTACAGTGAAGAAGACCTTAGCCAGAAGCCACTAGATGAACTTACAGTGAAGAAGACCTTAGCCAGAAGCTGCTAGGCGGACTTACAGTGAAGAAGACCTTAGCCAGAAGCCACTAGGTGAACTTACGGTGAAGAAGACCTTAGCCAGAAGCTGCTAGGTGGACTTACGGTGAAGAAGACCTTAGCCAGAAGCATGAGCATATTGAAGTGGACAGGAAGCCACCAGATCCAGGGGCGGACAGGCACAGCAGTTCCCTCCACCAAGAGGTTGAACACCCTGCGCAGGGTGAACTCCAGAACAAGGGTGGCTGCGTCCACCACACACAGCACTATCATGGTGACATAGAAACCCGTCTTCTTGGTGTGCTCCATCAGGAACCTCAGCCGCACCGGCACCATCAGTAGAGTCTTTGCCTCCAGCCGGCTCTTGCGGTCCTTGAGGCTGATTTGCATCTGCTCTGACACCAGGAGGTAGTGGCGTAGGTGGTGTTGCTGCCACACATGGTCAGAGATTATATTGTGGCTTCAACTAGGTAGGTAGGGCTTAGGAGACAAAGAAGTTTCATGAAATGTCCAGTCATAGCTGACCAAATCAGGGAACAGAATATAAATGAATCAATAGAATATATAGTGTCTGCTGAGAATGAAATTACCAGGCATTATTTCTAATAATCCCACAGAACACATTTCTATAACTAGTAAAATGAATTACAGTTACAGAAGCCTCTTTGCATAGTCCTGTTAAACGGCATCCCCAAGAATAAACCAAGTACAGACCATATAGGCAGAATGAACAATACAAGAGTTGCAGAGACCTGGTGGGGCTAAATGGTTGAAAAAACCTAGATATAAGATAAGCCTTCTCAAACCATCTTCAATCTACCAATGGTAGAAATTCAACCTAGAGAAAATTAAAAGAAATAGAGCCAAATACAGTAGAACTTCCCTTTAGCGGACACCTCTCTAAAAAGGACAGTTTTCATTTGCAAAATTCACATTTTTACTATTTAGCAACTCTACAGTAAGAGGAACACCTCTCCCTAAAGGACACTTTGGCTCCGCAACTAGGTGTCCTTTATAGGGAGGTTCTACTGTAATTCCATTCTCAACAGAGTTAAAACATAAGAGAAATCTCAAGTCAGGGAGATGAGTTTCTTTCATTTATGAGCCTTTGCACAAGCTTTTGGGCGAAAGATAGCCTTCTACAGATACAATATATCTTGTATGTATTCTACCTGTTGGAAGGAGACTTTACCGAAAGCTTGTACAATCGTTTAAAACTGGAAGAAACTCTTCTCTCCATCTTTTGATTTCTCTTCTATTAAACAAATAGGGAGATTATCATTGTCATAGATGATGATATTTGAAACATATATTTAAAAAATGATTAAATACACAGTGATTAGTAAGATTTTCTAAATAAAAATGTTGTCCAATGAAGGAAAAATAAGGAAAATGTTGGTATACAGAACACTACAAACTATAAGGCACAATTTGGATTATAGATTATAAACTCAAGGTAATAAGACCAAATCCAAATAAATAAATAGTATATGACATTTCGGTAACAGCATTGTTACCATCTTCAGACAAAAGTAATTGTCTGCAGATGGTAACAATGCTGTTATCGAAACATCACACACTATTTATTTAGATTTGGTCTTATTGCCTTGTGTTTATACTACAAACAATAGTTTAGCATCTTCACAAGAGAGAGAAATAGCTAAAAACTTTACAACTATAAATTGTTGGTGTGGCATATGCAAATATGTAACACTAGACGAATGGCCCGGGCAACGCCCGGGTTTTACCCGCGTGCGAATATATTTTAAAAACGTTGTCTTGGGTGGTCGCTATAGACAGGGTGGTCTGTATAGACAGGTGTATGTATCACACAGCTGATAACAGGGTTGTCTAGAGTGGCCGCTATAGACAGGGTGGTCTGTATAGACAGGTGGATGTATCACACTGCTGATAACAGGGTTGCCTAAAGTGACCGCTATAGACAGGGTGGTCTGTATAGACAGGTGAATGTAACACACTGATGATAACAGGGTTGCCTAAAGTGACCGCTATAGACAGGGTGGACTGTATAGACAGTTGGGTGTATCACACAGCTGATAACAGGGTTGTCTAGAGTGGCCGCTATAGACAGGTGTATGTATCACACAGCTGATAACAGGGTTATCTAGAATGGCCGCTATATACAGGGTGGTCTGTAAAGACAGGTGGATGTATCACACAGCTGATAACAGGGTTGTCTAGAGCGGTCGCTATAGGCAGGGTGGTCAGTGGTCGCTATAGACAGGGTGGTCTGTATAGACAGGTGGATGTAACACACTGCTGATAACAGGGTTGTCTAGAATGGCCGCTATAGACAGGTGTATGTATCACACAGCTGATAACAGGGTTGTCTAGAGGGGGGCAGGGAGGACACGTGTTCGCCGGCAGCCAATGGGCGCGCATTCTATCCGTGAGCTTCAGACAGAATAAGGCAATTATATAAGTAGATATGCAAATAGGAGTATTACCACTCTCTCAAGTTGGGATTGGACTTGCATACAGTTGATTACATTCTGGAGGACATTATACCTGCACACAACACATGGTCTCTTTGATCTTTATTCCAGACTGAAATGGAAAGTTAATACACTTAGTTAATAAATAACGGTTCCTTTTGTATTGTATCAATAATGTTTTTACAGCCTTATATATGCACAGCAATTTTGGAAACATACAGTTAAACTTGTCTATAGAGCCCCCTCTTGGGACTCACCAAAATAGGGTGCTATAGAGAGGGGGTGCTATAGACAGGTCACTTTTAATGTAAATCGTATCGTACTATGTATTTAAAATCGGGCGTTATAGAGAGGAAGGCGCTATTTAGAGGGGGCGCTATAGAGAGGAAGGCGCTATTTAGAGGGGGCGCTATAGACAGGTTTAACTGTATTTAAAAATGTAAAAATATTTTCTCACGATGGGTTTCTTTTTATTTTAAAATGCTAGCTTTCAAGCGATAATCGCTCTTCAACAGACTTAATAAAACATCGACTATATCTTACAAGAAATATTTACAAATACATATGTGCGCAGCAGCGTGGATATTTACAACTGAAATTTTAAAATGAAAATGTAATTTAACAATGTTATGGAATATGTTTTTCACAATTTTATCATGAATAAATATTTGGAAATTAATTGTTATGTTAATGCCACCATATCAGGGATGGCCAAAAAGGAACGCAGGATCAAGAAGGATCTCTGTTCGACTGCTCTTTATTTACTTTTGTACATTTACGGAAAAATAAGCAAGTAACATTCAGATAGCATTGTCCAACAGCCGTCATCAACAACAGGGAGGACAACTCCACTCCTAACTGTCACCTAGCTTTTTCCTATTTGACTGGTCTTTTTGCCCCCCTCAGCTATTCTTGGTGTCCACACATGTGGTTTAACTGACACTGCTTGTCACCATGGCACTGTTGAAGATTTGTCGTCCTAAAAATATACAGTTAAACCTCTCTATAGCGCCCCACTAAATAGCGACTTCCTCTCTATAGTGCCCCATTTTAAATACATAATACGATGCGATTTACATTAAAAGTGACTTGTACATAGCACCCTATTTTGGTGAGTCCCAAGAGGGGGTGCTATAGACAGGTTTAACTGTATATACATATATAATGGGCAACCAGCCTTGTTTAAATATCAGAGAATCTTAATTAAAATGTTTATCCAAAATAAGCTAGTTATCTATATATATATATATATATATATATATAAATGAATGTATGTGTGTCTGTCTGTCCTTTATGCCTGACCAAACCACTCATTGGAATGCCATGAAACTTTGGGAAGTTATTTAGTATAGTACTGGGAAGGTTTCTAGCAAATAAAATTTTTGAAATAACTTTTCGCCTAAAAATAATCAAGATAAATATTCTAATTTATCTGTTATAATTCAACAATCTTCCCTAAATATTATCATGATGATACGATGATTTTGTAATGTAGAAAATTAGGAAAGACAAAATTCAGGATGACACGGCAATTTATTTGAGACAAGAATAATGATACAATTCCAAGGCAAGATACTATTCCTTTAACTTCCAATTACCGAGGGAACCAATTAATATTGATTTTATTCAACTAATCGAGTATTTTTCAAGGGACCGGGATAAAATGTTCACTTTATTGAGAGATTCGTTAGACAAACCTTTACTCTGGTAAAACCCGGGCGAAGCCGGTACGTCCGCTAGTCATTAATAAATTTCATATGGATTGCTCCATAGTTTGTGTTCATACATGTGATTAAAATACCTCACCAAAAATCCTTTCTTTTATTATCCCTAGTAAAATGGTACAGAGTATGGTAATCCTGGTAGGTAGATAGTATTGGCAACTGCTTTTACTGTAAGTGCACCATGTCTACATATGTAGAAAGCATTTCGACTTTAGTGTCTTACAAAAATCACTTACAAAAATCCTCATCTAAAATTAGTAACCTTGACTAATTGAATCTAACTTGTTGTTTGGATCCCCCAGTGAGTCCCAATAATGACTTAGTAAATGGGGACATATGAAAATATGTATGCACAAGAGAATAGAAAGAAAGCAGAGTTACTTGGGGGAGCCGTCGTCACATTCTTCCAGGCTAGCCGAGAGTTTAATGAACACCTCCCGGCTAATCAGGTCCTGCTTGTAGTACCTCAGTAAGTCATGCTGCACCACATACACAACCTTCTGTCAACAAGGTGAGCCAAATGTGGATTGATGTTGTAATTCTATCACACTAAGATAGTTGAAATATTATGGCACACAGCTTGATTTTGTCCTCTCCAAGGCATTGGTGAGAAGTGTTGTTGTTTCTTATCCCCTTGTGTAAACATTACACAAATTCCATGAGTCCATATTTCTCGAGTTGTTTAATGATAAGCAGCTGCCTTTATCAAAGGTCCTGTTAGTGCATCTAATGCACGTCAAAATATGTGTTGAATAGGGGTGCAGTTTTCATTGATCATGGCACCATGATCCAGGCACACTTTGGTTGAAAATCTGACTTTGCCTGTAATTTGAGGCCATAATTTTATTCAAACCTAAAATAAAATTAAAAATGGAAAGTGATTAAAAAGATTAGTTTCTTCTTTCTTATATTCGCTCAATCATATCAGGGTATCAAGCTTGTAGAGCTAGAGATTTTTGATGGTGTCTGCTGGAGATGAGTAGAGCTCATCAAAGGAAA
Organism: Cordylochernes scorpioides; assembly: GCA_030710605.1. NCBI lineage: Eukaryota > Metazoa > Arthropoda > Arachnida > Pseudoscorpiones > Chernetidae > Cordylochernes > Cordylochernes scorpioides. The sequence continues at coordinate 136,277,781 of CP092864.1, read as the reverse complement.
TTTGACATCCATAATGATTGGGTGAAGTAGAATGGGTCTACTTTTGTCATTAAGACTGGGAGCACTACTAGGTGGCAGGCCGAGATTAGGTAAAATAATCTTCTTTCTTATCCACACTCAAGCATATCAGGGTATCAAGCCTGTAGAGCTTGAGATTTTGATGGTGTGCTAAAAAGATCAAAATGATAGTCAAAGGTAAAACCAATCCTGTCAGATGTGATAAGAAAGTTTGTGAAAGAACTTACTTTGAGGGATCTGATAATCCTTTTCTTGTAGTGGATGCGCAGCCTGCGCAGGGTGAGGGAGGATGGGATGTGCTGAACACTGGTGAAACAGGTGGGACATTCCACGGCCTTGAAGGTCAGGTGATCCATGTCTTCTTCAGCCTCATCCTCAACAAACACCTCTTACATAACTTATTTCATATATCACTTATTGGCAGGGTAGGAAACACAAGGTAATAACACCTAATTTAAATAGTGTTTGATATTTCGGTAACTGCGTTGTTACCATCATCATAAAAAGTATTTTTTTTTTTTTTAGTTGGTCTTATTATCTTGTTTCTATTCTATAGAAATTCTATAGAATAGAAACACAAGGTAATAAGACCAAATCCATATATTGGTCTTATTACCTGGTGTTTATAATCTACGAGGTGTGTTCAGAAAGTATCGCGACTTTTGAATTTTCGCGGGTTACATATATTCGAATTTCAATCTTTTTGTGGCTTTATGTTGGTACTCATGTCTCTCACTTATGCCGACAAGCTCGGCCATTTTGAATGTTCGCTTAATTGTTGACAGCTGCTTTGCTTGCAGGTGTTTTGGATCGTCTTCGATTTTTACCTATTAAAAAAAATGGATCAAAGAACCTGTATCAAATTTTGTGTGAAAAACGAAATTAAGTGCGCGGATGCATTCCGAATGTTGACTGTGGCATTACGGAGAAGCTACCTTGGACCGAAGCAACGTTTATCGGTGGTACAAAATGTTCTCAGAAGGCCGAGAAGATGTGAACGACGAAGAGCGTGCCGGACGCCCGAGCACTTCAACAACAGACGAAAAAATTAATGAAGTGGAGAAAATGATATTGGCCAATCGTCGAATCACCGTTAGAGAAGTTGCTGAGGACCTAAACATATCGATTGGCTCGTGCCATTCGATTTTTATGAATGATTTGGGCATGAGACGAGTCGCCGCGAAATTCGTACCAAAATTGCTCAATTGCGACCAAAAACAGCATCGCATGAACATTGCTAATGAGATGTTGGACTCTGTCCGCGACGACCCAAATTTGCTCCAGAGGGTCATAACTGGTGACGAAGCGTGGGTTTATGGTTATGACGTGGAAATCAAAGCTCAATCATCTCAATGGAAGCTGCCGCACGAACCAAGACCGAAAAAAGCGCGCCAAGTTCAGTCGAATGTGAAAGTTTTGCTGACAGTTTTCTTCGATTGCAGGGGCGTGGTGCATCATGAGTTCTTGCCACAGGGTAGAACGGTCAATAAGGAATATTACCTGCAAGTTATGCGCAATTTGCGTGAAGCAATCCGCCAGAAACGCCCGGATTTGTGGAAGAACAAAAATTGGCTTTTGCACCATGATAAAGCCCCTGCTCACACATCGTTGCTTGTGCGCGACTTTTTGGCCAAAAACAACACACTAATGATGCCGCAGCCACCGTATTCCCCAGATCTGGCCTCCTGTGACTTTTTCTTGTTCCCTAAACTGAAGAGGCCCATGAAAGGACGACGTTACGCTACGCTTGACGAGATAAAGACGGCATCGAAGGAGGAGCTGAAAAAGATTTTAAAAAATGATTTTTTGAAGTGCTTCGAAGATTGGAAAAACCGTTGGCACAAGTGTATAATATCTCATGGGGATTACTTTGAAGGGGACAAAATAGGTATTCATGAATAAATAAATAATTTTTTAAAAAACACAAAGGTCGCGATACTTTTTGAACACACCTCGTATAATCCAAATTGTGCTTTATCAAATTGAAAAAAAAAAATGATACCTTATTATGATAGGGATGGATTATGGAAGATTGGCTGTGGGATCCAGAAACTGTTACAGTCTAGACCAGGGGTCGGCAAACTGCGGCACTATGCATGTGAAGCAGCGGCTCTTTATATAGTTCCATATGTAAATATTATTTATGTGAGTACTATTGTTGGCAAGAAAAAATTTTGTGGCTCTTTAAAATTTTTTAAATTTTGTAAATTGCAATTTAGGACTCTTTCGACTCAAAGGTTTGCCGACCACTGGTCTAGGCTACTCTAGGTTTGGGGAATATATTTACAGTCTAGTTATCATTTAAGACATTTACTGGACTTCAAGGTTGGTATAGAAGGGGTATAAGTTGTCACAGCCCTGACCTGGGATCAAACCCAGAAATGGGCACTTTTTTCTCTCCAGTAAAAGGACAAATCTGTAAAGGACACTTTGGCCCTGCAACTAGGTGTTGTCCTTTACAGAGAGGTAATTCTACTGTATCATGACTTTCAATAACTCTGTCTTTGCTGGTCCCAAACCAGGATGGAAAAGGAGGAGGGGGAGCAGTAAAAAGTTCCTGCTAAAAAACCTGGGCTCAGCTGGCCATGCTGATAGTACTCTGAAAGGACTCCAGAGATACAGGTTGAGTCTGTAATCCATGTTAGGAGCGGCTGTACATGGCGTCTGTTCCTCATGTTAGAAGCGGCCATTTCATATTGGAGCTAAGTCGGCCTGCTACTGAGTAGTGCTCCCAGTCTTAATGACAAAGGCAGACGCATTCTACATCACCCAATCATGGTTTGAGATAAGAAAAAGAAGATACAGTAGAACTACCTCCCTGTAAAGAACACCTAATTGCAGAGCCAAGATCTCCTTTAGGGAGATGTGTCCTCTAACCGGAGAGTTGCTAAATATTAAAAATAGTAATTTTTCAAATGAAAACTGTCCTTTATAGAGAAGTGTCCTCTAGTGCGAGTGTCTTCTCATGGGCGTTCTACTGTATGACTTTAATGAGTGATCACCTCCCTGAGTTTACCACCTCAGCACTGGCAGATTCCAAAGGTGCTAATATCATTTGTCTAAAGGAAACCAAGCTTAAGCCCAACCACCTTTTTAAGGTAAAGGGCTTCAAAATACTGAGAAAAGACTTCAGCAGATGGAGGAGGAGGGCTCCTGATCCTCATCAAAGACCTTTCTTTTGAAGAAATTGTCAATGACCCACACTGAACTACAGGCCTTCAGAGATAAGAAAGAAGAAGAAGAACCACCTCAGCTGTGTAAAATGACCCAATGAGAGACTACATCCAGGAGAGACCAAGAGAGAAGAGTGAGTGAGGTAATATGTACCAGGGAAGGACGGAGAGCATCCTGGTGACTGAGGTGAAGGTATTTCTTGATCCACTCCCAGTTGGTCTCCACAAAGTACATGTTGGACTGGTGGAAGCGGATGGAGTTGGAGATCACCTGCTGGAGGTATGAGATGGCTGACAGCAGAGCCACCTTGTGGGAGCGGGTCATCCTCTGGCTCATACCTGGGACAACACAGCTCTCGTACCTACAGTAATGTTGGGCTGTGAAGAAAAGTCTGGTAAACGTTTCACAAAACAATTATAAAATTAAAACTATAAAAAAATTATCTTGTAATTCTAATCTATAATCCAAATTGTGTCTCATCATTTTTGATAGACTTTAATGGACCTAAGAAGTTATTCATCCTATGAGGAGCTGAAGAAAATGAATTCTAAAGTGAATATTTCAATGTTGATGCTAAAACCATCACTTGAAGATTTTATTTTAAAGAGTTCAGGATCTGAAGCTCTACTCTATTCCAAATTGTGGCTTGTCATTTTTGATAGACTTCAAGTATGAACATCAATGTTGATGCTAAGCCATCTCTTGACTGTTCTATTTTAAAGAGTTCAGGATCTAAAGCTCTTCTATAATTGGATTTGGTCTTGTATATTACCTTGTATAACTTGGTAATGTGAAATTTCACACCACAACAGACCTACCAAGTTGTTGGAGCATGTACGGCAGAGATTTGACATTGATGATCTGGGTGAGGCCGATGTAGAAGGCAAAGAAGAGGATGAACTGCACAACAACACGGCTCTGTGACACCCACCTGGTTTGACAAAAATTTTTTTTTTTAATTATTATCCCAAGTACACGTGGTACAGGCCATGATAATAATGGTAGATAGAATTTGGTGACTGCTTTTTACTCTAAGTGCAGAATATGTCTACACATGTGAAAAGCAGTTTGACTTTTGCACTTACAAGACCAAAAACTATAATACAGTTTTTTTTTTTTTGCTTATCCCTATTACACAGGGTACAGGCAACTGGCAAAAACAGGCAACTGTTTTTATTATAAGTGCACCACATGTCTACATATGTGAAAAGCAGTTTGACTTTGCACTTTCAAATGTGCCAGAAACCCGTTTGGTTACTTGCATTCTCAGTAAAAGCCTCTTTATTTAGTTCAATTAGGACATCAAGGTTTGAGACCTTAATTGTATGAGGTAAACTTAATAAAAAGGTGGAAATTTTTTTTCCAGAGAAAACATTGATCAAGAAAAATAAAGATGACCCTCACGTTAAAATGGATACTAACACTAAGCACCATCTATTGACTGTCTCTGAAAACTAGCGTACTCGGGTCAGTAACAAAGCCACAACACCAGCATTGAAAAATTCAGAAGCCCTAACTTGGAGACCATGGTTTCTGGCTATTGGCCCTCGTCAGTACATTTTGGCAATAGATTTTGCCTAGCCACTTTACCAGCTAAACAACTCCTTTTCACAGATTCTGTAAATTTCATTTGATACTTGGTAGATGTTATGAAATCAAAGCTTGCCCTGGACTAATAAGGGCCATTAGCCTGACACTGTGGTCTCCAGGTGAATGCTTCTTAGTTTACCAAAGCTGGTGTTGAGGCTTTGTCACCGACTCTAGTTTGTTACCGAAACGTCAGACACAATTTATTTGTGTTTGGTTTTATTACCTTGTAGTTCTAATCATTAATCCAAATTGTATCTTATCAAATATCTTTCAGAGTTATTGTTTGAATCCCGATATACATACTAAAAGGTACAACTTCCTTAAGTTTTGTCAATGAGTATATTTGTTCACACTTGGTTATCTTGTGTGTCTTCAATAAAGGTCACTGTAATATCTTTCAGTTATTGTCTGAATCCCGATATACATGTTAAAAGGTGACAATTTCCTTAAGTTTTGTCCATGAGTATATTTGTTCACACTTGGTTATCTCGTGTGTCTTCAATAAAGGTCACTGTAATATCTTTCAGAGTTATTGTCTGAATCCCGATATACATGCTAAAAGGTACAACTTCCTTAAGTTTTGTCCATGAGTATATTTGTTCACACTTGGTTATCTCGTGTGTCTTCAATAAAGGCCACTGTAATATCTTTCAGAGTTATTGTTTGAATCCCGATATACATGCTAAAAGGTACAACTTCCTTAAGTTTTGTCCATGAGTATATTTGTTCACACTTGGTTATCTCGTGTGTCTTCAATAAAGGTCACTGTAATATCTTTCAGAGTTATTGTTTGAATCCCGATATACATGCTAAAAGGTACAACTTCCTTAAGTTTTGTCCATGAGTATATTTGTTCACACTTGGTTATCTTGTGTGTCTTCAATAAAGGTCACTGTAATATCTTTCAGAGTTATTGTCTAAATCCCGATATACATGCTAAAAGGTACAACTTCCTTAAGTTTTGTCCATGAGTATATTTGTTCACACTTGGTTATCTCGTGTGTCTTCAATAAAGGTCACTGTAATATCTTTCAGAGTTATTGTTTGAATCCCGATATACATGCTAAAAGGTACAACTTCCTTAAGTTTTGTCAATGAGTATATTTGTTCACACTTGGTTATCTTGTGTGTCTTCAATAAAGGTCACTGTAATATCTTTCAGAGTTATTGTTTGAATCCCGATATACATGTTAAAAGGTGACAATTTCCTTAAGTTTTGTCCATAAGTGTATACCATATCTTTTTCAGATATGCCTCTCCCCCCACAACACTTAAAGAAATATACTGGGTGATGCAAACCTCCTGGTCCTGGATGTAGGTCAGGAAGCTGGAGGTGCGATATTTGAAGAAGTTGTTGAACATGAGGATGTTGGAGCAGCCCCCCACACTAGACCAAGCCACCACCAGGGCTTGGGACCAGCTGAATCTGTAGCCACACTTCTCCACCAGGGGCTTGAACACAAACACTGACACCATCCTGGAACACCACAGAGCTCGCACTTCTTTACTGCAGCTTACCAAAACAAATACTATTTTGTCTACATACAAGCTTATTATAAGGCAATAACTGCCTTTAAAAAACATCAACATCAACTCACCACAAGCAAAATAATAATATATTCCTATTCAAGAGCAGCCATTTATACCCTTCAAACCTGCTTCTCCAGTCAAGAACCTCTTCTCAAGAGCATTGGTAAATCTGTAAACCAACTACAAACCAACAGCTTTGTCACAGTGCGATGGCTTCCAGCTCCTGTTGGAATTCCTAGAAATGAGCTAGCAGACTCTCTGGCAAAGTCTGGAGCTCTTGGCCACCCTGAGGCCAGGAAATCTACCACCCAACTAGATGAAAGAGACCTCCTCTGTACCATTAAATGCTTGCAAGAATGGAAATCTAATGCTGCACATGACTGGTACAGAGCTGGAGGGACAAGCACCAATTCTGTCTTCCCAAGGAAACAACATTCTTTGATTTCCAGACTTAAGTGTGGTCATCTACGGATAATGACTTTCTAGAATGGTTGCAAGGTTTTCCCACTATGTAGTGAGTGCAATTCTCAACCTGCAATTCCAAACCACATCATTGACTGTATTGGCACATCCAAGAAATGAAAGCATGAATACTTCTTTTACATATTTATATGTAATTCTACTGTCCTAAAAGTTTATGTCCATAGATTGCTTTAATACCATTTCTAAGATTCCATCCTTCAGTGTAGCATGAATAGGCAGAATCATCCAATACAGTATTAGAGCTCTAAGAAACGGTCTGGTAGATTGGAGACCACCAAGGTGATCAAACTCAGCACAATTAAATGACTGGATGGATAATACAATAAGATTGGTGCAATGAGGCTCATTCACAGAGCTATCAACCAAATTAAATAGAAGTTGACCTGGTATTTCTGTTAGGAGGCCATCATTAGAACATGTTTTGTTGGTGTTTCTTATCCTCTTGTGTAAAGATTTCACAAATTCCATGAGTCCATGCTTCTTGAGATGTTTGATGATAAATAGCAGCAGCCTCTCCCAAAGGTTCCGTTGTTGTTTCTTAACCCCTCATGCAAAGATTCCACAATTCCATGAGTTCATGCTTCTTGAGATGTTTGATGATAAGCAGCAGCCTCTCCTAAAGGTCCTGTTGTTATTTTTTATCCCCTTGTGTAAATATTTCACAAATTCCATGAGTCCATGCTCCTCAAGATGTTTGATGATAAGCAGCAGCCTTTCCCAAATATTTTGTGTTCTGGAGCTGTAGGTGCCAATTGATGTAGATTTTGTTATTATTTTCCATCTTTAATGGCTTGAGAGGAGAGAAGAACTATGAGAGCCAAGATCAAGATAGAAGGGCCATCCATTTCAGCAGTTACCTTCTTTTTTTATTATTATCCCTAGTACAGTAGAACCTCCCTGTAAAGGACACCTAATTACAGAGCCAAAGTGTCCTTTAGGTAGAGGTGTCTTCATACTGGAGAGTTGCTAAATAGAAAAAATGGTAATTTTACAAATGAAAACTGTCCTTTGTGGAGAGGTGTCCGCTAAAGGGAGGTTCTACTGTACATGTGGTACAGTGGAGAGAAGTCCGATCACACCTCCCTGCGGTCCCCCCTGGACCCTTGGAATATTTGACCAAATTCTGGTCTAAGGTGACTAACGTGGCAACAGCACCCATTTTCCAATGAAGAGGAAAACCAATATCTCCAAGATAGAGGACATTGCGACTGCTGTGATAGAGATGTATGGGGACATCTGAGGCTCTTCATTGGACACGGAAACAACAATACAGTATACACACCCAAGATAGAGAACATTGCCACTGCTGTGATAGAGATGTATGGAGACATCTGAGGCTCTTATTTTGACACGACAACAACAACATGGTACAGGCCATGATAATCATGTTGGGTAGTTAGCTACTGTTTTTACTATAAGTGCACCACATGTCTACACGTGAAAAGCAGTTAGACTTTTGCACTTACAAATTTTCCAGAGGTTACTTGCACTCATTTGTGGACTCACCTGAAGGTGGTGAAGGCACTGTAGCAGACAACAATGAGGAACCAATTCTCCCTGTGGTGGAACCAGAGGTAGGTCTGTGTACTGTACACCCCGATGGTGAAATACAGAAAACACTCCGCCATGAAGGTGGTCATCTGGAAGAACCTGCCACAAACCACCACACGACCAATATAGAATGAGAATGGTATTCATGGTTCTTCTTTCTTATCTCTACTCAATCATATCAGGGTATCTAGCCTGTAGAGCTTGAGATGATGTCTGCTAGAAATGAGTAGAGCTCATTAATGGATGAGTCAATTCAGTCAATGATGCGGTTTGGGGTTGCAGGTTGAGAATTTCACTTAGTACATAGTGGGAAAATCTTGCAACCATTCTGGAAAGTCATTGTCTGTAGATGACCAGATTTAAGTCTGGAAATCAAAGACTGTTGTTCCCTTGGAAGGACAGAACCGGTGCTTGTCCCTCCTGCTTTGTACCAGTCATGTGCAGCGTTAGATTTCCATTCCTGCAGGCATTGGGTCTTGATGGTACGGAGAAGGTGTATTCATGGTTAATAATGTCACCTCTCCCTTTGATAACTGAACATCAAAAAGCAATTAATTTATTTCATCTTCTCTGCACAGAATATGTATAACAGTTTTTTTTTAAATAAGGCCTATTTTGGATTTTAATACGATTATTTATTAAACCGATATTTCGATGGATCGATCTTTAATAAATAATCGTATTAAAATCCAAAATAGGCCTTATTTTAAAATATAAATGTATTATGGATTGCTCTATATTCAGAATGTATAACAGTGTGAAAAAGCCATATAACACCAGAAGTTTTATGATAAAGCACAATTTGGAATATATTTTCTTATAGGTACAAGAAGTTTTACAATGTATTCAGGCCTAAATCATCTTTTCCATATCAACACCAGCTAAAACATCTTTTGGTTAGATAAGGTACAATTTGGATTATAGATTACCTTGTGTTTATAATCTTTTCGTTATATTTAAAAGATTTTATAACTTCTCCAGTAGAATGTCACAGATCATAACAGCCCCTGTCCTATTGAGGGCATAGCCCGAAACAGGAGAAAACAGTTGGTGGGGTTAGTATTGTGACTTATTTATATGGCACAAGTTGTGGACATGGAGAAAGCTACTCAGATTGTCATGGACAGATGAAAGGACAAATACACTCATGGACAAAACCTAAGGAAGTGATAAGTTTTTTATGTTGCTGGTTGTCTTTTTTCTTTTTTTTTTTAGGAAACAGAGGCAATTTTGTTCACACTTGGGTATCTTGTGTGTCTTCAATAAAGATCACTGTAATATCTTTCAGAGTTATTGCCTGAATCCCGGTATACATGATAAAAGGTACAACTTCCTTAAGTTTTGTTCATGAGTGTATTTCAATCTAATAAATAAAATTAATCCTAGTAGATCCCTAGAATTACAAATATGAAAACAAAACTGAACTTTTTTTTTTTGCTTATCACTAATACACGTGGTACAGGCCATGATAAACATGGTGGATAGAAGAAGGTGACTGCTTTTACTGTAAGTGCACACATGTCTATACATGTGAAAAGCAGTTCAACTTTGCACTTACAAATGTGCCAGAGCCCTGTTTTGGTTACTTGCACTTGCTGGTGGGGTTGGACTTTTGCAAGAATCGGGGGCAATTGGAGCATTTTTTTAAAGACTGACCTACTTCAGACATATAATGAGAGATGTTGATGTTGGTTAAAAACTGAAAGAAGAGACGGAGACCTCCAATGAGCTGATTAGAAAGGGTCAAGATGAGCCGCGTGATGATCACTAACAGATCAAATTGGAGATTATTTGTCTATGTAGTCACCAAAAGTTGAACTCGATGAGAACACAAACAAGTTGTGATAGTACAAGTCAAAATATTACTGTATTGTATACTCAAGGTAATAAGACCAAATCCAAATAAATAAATAAATAGTGTGTTTGGGTAGTTAGCGATCTAAGGATACTAGCCGAATGACCCGGGCAACGCCCGTGTTTTACCCGATTGAATGTTTTGATTCAAATACTATTTGTTACAATTATAAATTGGCGCCTTAAATAAATGCATATTTTAGTTAATAACTATAGCCTATGTGCTTTATCTGTCTATGTACTGTTGGCTTCCGTAAGCATCTCTTACTGGGAAAAAGAAAGAGAGGATTCCATTTGGTTATTAACTATATATGCATTTATTTAAGGAGCGACCCGCTTCAACACAATAGTTACAGAAATGGGGGGGCAAAGGTGGCGTGATCGTAGCCGACCAATAGGAGGGCGCCATTCCAAAAAAAAAAGCAAACCGTGACAGAGGCCACACTCATAACTGTATATAGAATGCTCCAGGAGCCTGGGTTACTTTTTGTTACTACTACTAGTGTGTTTCTAATCTATAATCCAAATTGTGCCATACCATGTATTGTATACTGTACTATAATCACTTTTTTTTTGCTTTTCCTGAAGGTTGTAAAAATTATCATGAAGTTTCTACTTCAGAAGAATAAAAAGGAAAAAGACAACACTTTTTTTAACACGAGAGAAGGTTGGAGAAAATATCCAATTTTGTGACAATCCCCAGAAAAAATCTTCAGGCTATTTAAAGAACTTTAAATAACAAAATTTTTTGTTTCTAAAACTCAGTTACATTGACCAATTTTAAATCTCTTTATTGTCTCCATGTTTCTTAATGACTTATTGACACCTTACCTCAGGGGAAATATTTTTTTCCTTTTGAAGATGGCAGAGAGTCATGGAAACACGGAGACAATAAAGAAATTGATGAAACTGTAATTATTGTTGCCAGAATCTTCCAACCAGTGAAAAATGTTTATGAAACAAAAGTTATTGTTTAATCCATTGTTGGAATATGGAAGAATGACCTACTGTATTCAGATATGAAGGTTAGCTGCGAAACAAGCAGAATAACTCTGACGAATAAGCAGTCGCAGACCAACAGCAACATTGTTAGAAAGATGAGAAATTTCTCTTTAAAAAAATCGAGTTCAACTGACCCGGTTGATAGACCTCAGCAAGGGTTTCTCTCCAGGGATACAGAGGAACTGTGTCTGTACTCAATAATGTACAATTTGAATTATAGATTATAAACAAAAGGTAATAAGACCAAACCCAAATAAATAGTGTGTGACCTTTCGGTAATAGTGTTGTTACCATCTTCAGACAAAAGTAATGATGATAACAAAGTGTTACCGAAACTTCAAACACTATTTATTTATTTGTATTTGGACTTATTACCTTGTGTGTGTCTGTACACATAGAGTTGGCAGCAAAGACTTCCATGTTAGGAATGGCCTCAAATTACTTGCAAAGTCAGACTTTCATCAAAGTGTTCCTGGGTCATGGTGCCATGATCAATGAAAGCTGCATTTCTACACCCCATTCCATGAGATCAAGCTTGAGGAGCATAGACTGATGGAATTTGTGTAATCTTTAGACAAGCAGGTAATAAACAACAACAAAAGAGACCCACTTGACAATGATGGATTCAATGCGGAGGCCCAAGGAGGAGCGTCCATTGCTGAGCACCCAGCTGTAAGTGATGACGCATGTGGTACCGGCCACAATGGGGAAGATGCGCCGCACAGAGTAGAAGAGGATGTAAGCCGAGCTGATGATGAGAACAGCCTGGAAGTCCCGGCTGCCCATGAAGAAGGAGAGGAGGAAGATGATCAGCTTGCCCAGGATCCAGGACATTAGCAAAACTATGAGGATTCTGACAAACCACATCTCTATGGCCTCTGTCACTGGCAACACCAACAGACTTGTTCAGGTCGAGGAGATGGAATCATTGTTTCTTTTCAGGATACAGTAGAACTTCCATGAGAGGACACTCAAACTAGAGGACACCTCTCTACAAAGACAGTTTATACAGTAGAACTTCCATGAGAGGACACTCAAACTAGAGGACACCTCTCTACAAAGGACAGTTTACACAGTAGAACTTCCATGAGAGGACACTCAAACTAGAGGACACCTCTCTACAAAGGACAGTTTACACAGTAGAACCTCCATGAGAGGACACTCAAACTAGAGGACACCTCTCTACAAAGGACAGTTTACACAGTAGAACCTCCATGAGAGGACACTCAAACTAGAGGACACCTCTCTACAAAGGACAGTTTACACAGTAGAACCTCCATGAGAGGACACTCAAACTAGAGGACACCTCTCTACAAAGGACAGTTTATACAGTAGAACCTCCATGAGAGGACACTCAAACTAGAGGACACCTCTCTACAAAGGACAGTTTATACAGTAGAACCTCCATGAGAGGACACTCAAACTAGAGGACACCTCTCTACAAAGGACAGTTTATACAGTAGAACCTCCATGAGAGGACACTCAAACTAGAGGACACCTCTCTACAAAGGACAGTTTATACAGTAGAACCTCCGTGAGAGGACACTCAAACTAGAGGACACCTCTCTACAAAGGACAGTTTACACAGTAGAACCTCCATTAGAGGACACTCAAACTAGAGGACACCTCTCTACAAAGGACAGTTTATACAGTAGAACCTCCATGAGAGGACACTCAAACTAGAGGACACCTCTCTACAAAGGACAGTTTACACAGTAGAACCTCCATGAGAGGACACTCGAACTAGAGGACACCTCTCTACAAAGGACAGTTTACACAGTAGAACTTCCATGAGAGGACACTCAAACTAGAGGACACTTCTCTACAAAGGACAGTTTATATAGTAGAACCTCCATGAGAGGACACTCGAACTAGAGGACACCTCTCTACAAAAGACAGTTTTCATTTGCAAAATTACCATTTTTACTATTCAATAGGTTTCCCGTATGTGGACATCTCTCCCTAAAGGGCACTTTGGCTCTGCAATTAAGTGTTGTCCTTTACAGGGAGGTTGTTCTACTGTAGTAGAACCTTTATGATCCCACCCAAGCACAGTTGGTACAGTGGAATGGACCTAGGAGGAGCTCTGAACCTCAGACAGCATCAAACAACACTAACAAGGTTTAGAACAGGCCATCTCAAGCCATTGAAGATAGAAAATAACAACAAAATCTACCCCACTTGTCCAAAATGTAGCTTGGCACCTGTAGCTCCAGAACACATTTTGGCTTGCATTAGATGCACTAAACAGGACCTTTGGGAGAAGCTGCTGCTTATCATAAAACAGCTCGAGGAGCATGAACTCATGAAAATTGCATAATCTCTTTGCACCAGGAAATAAGAAACAACAACAATAGAAACTCTATGAGAGGACACCTCTCTACAAAGACAGTTTCCATCACCAAAATTACAATTTTTACTATTTAACAACTCTCCGGTGAGAGGATACCTCTCTTTAAAGGACATTTTGGCTATTCAACTAGAGAGGTTCTACTGAATTTTAGGACTCATTTCTACAATGAGTGAACTAACTCCACCTTTGCTGGTCCCAAGACCAGATGAAAAAGGAGGGGGAACAGTAACAAACTCACTAAAAAACCTGGGCTCAGCTGATAGTACCCTGTAAGGGCTCCTAATCCAGGGATACAGGATGAGCAGCGTTTGTACTCCATGTTAGGAGCAGCTGCACATGGAGTCTGTTCCTCATGTCAGAGGTGGCCATTTCTTTTGGAGCTAAGTCGGTCTGCCACTGAGTAGTGCTCCCAGTCTTGATGACAAAAGGCAGACGCATTCTACTTCACCCAGTGTGGAGATAAGAAAGAAGAAGAGATGAGTGAATTGAGAATTAAATTGATGTTTTTTTAGATCAGTATCTATTGCAGAGAGTTCTGATTTATAAATTGAAAGGTGTCTAGGGTGGGAAAGGGAGGTTTTTTCAGGATCTCATTTTTGTAGATAGCAATTCCATTGCTAAACAGTCCAGTTTCAAGTTGGCTACCGTCAGTAAATTGTGAGCTCTTCTTATGAAAATTGAAGCTATTTTGGCAAAAATTTATCTTTTTTTATAAATAAAATTTATTTGCATATCTACCTTATTAAGATTAGGTAATAAGACCAAATCCAAATTAACAAATGGTGAATACTTTTTTGTCTGATGATGATAACAACACCGTTGTGGAAAGTCTTTAATGTCATCGGTCATCTATTTTTTTTTTTTTTTTAGAAGAGAGAGGCAATTTTGTTCATACTTGGTTGCTAAAGTGTCCTTTAGAGAGAAGTGTCTTCTTTCCGGAGAGTTTCTAATTAGTAGAAATGGTAGCTTTTGGCAATAAAAAACGGTCCTTCGAATATAGAGATGTCTTCTATAGCTCTCATAGAGGTTCAACTGAAGCCAAAAATTGTCAAAGAGGTGAGAGATGGAAACTTACAAGGAAGATTAATGAAGATGACTGCCTCCAATACAAGGAAGATGTTCAACAGGAAGATATTGTTGAGGATGTACTGGCCTTGGATCAGGGCCGTTAGGTCTGAGGACACTCCTGGAAACACAACTACATTGTGAAAAAATAGTCTTCTTTCTCATCTTCTCTCAATCATATTAAGGTATCAAGCTTGTAGAGCTTGTTTATGGTGTCTGCTGGGGATGAGTAGAGCTCATCAACGGACAAGTAAATACAGTCAATAATGTGTTTTGGGGTTGCAGGTTGAGAATTGCAGAAATAATAGTACAAAAGTGAAGTTGTTGTTGTTGCTTATTCCTCAAGTCATTTAGACATTCTTCATTAGGTCCCATTGTCTCAGCTTTTCTATTATAGTCCTGGGGTTTTCCCAGAGGTCTTTTTTGGAGGATTTGATACAATTAGGTAGATGTTCAGGACTGGCTGGTTGGGAATCACATTTGGAGCATTTAGGGAAAGTTTTGATTACTGTACTGGAACAGATGGATATAAATTAAGAAAAAGGCATCTCCTGATCTGGCTATTAAAAGTTGCTTTAATCTGACAGATGGCATGAGCCATCAGTGATTTATAGTTCCACGATGCCTTTTTCTTAACACCTACATTGGTAACACATTTCTTCAATGGCTTCAATTCTAATCTATAGTACAAAAATATTACCTTATCAAATGTATACTATAACTAGTAAATAGGCTTTTTTTTGCCCCAATTAAGGTACATAGCCACCACATCTCTCAGTATTCTTACTATTCTTTCTTATCTCCACTCAACAATCATATCAGGGTATCAAGTTTGTATAGTTCGAGATGATGTCTGCTGGGGATGAGTAGAGCTCATCAATGGATGAGTCAATACAATCAAAAATGTGGTTTGGGGTTGTAGGTTGACACTTAGAACGTAGTGGGAAAACCTTGCAACCATTCTGGAAAGTCCATTGTCTGTAGATGACCAGACTTAAGTCTGGAAATCAATGACTTTTGTTCCCTTGGGAGGACAGAATTGGTGCTTGTTCCTCTCGCTCTGTACCACTCATGTGCAGCAGTAGATTTCCATTCCTGCAGGCATTTGATGGTACGGGGAGGAGGTCTCTTTCATCTAGTTGAGTGGTAGATGTTCTGGCCTCAGGGTGGCCAAGATCTCCAGACAGAAAACAACAACACTAGGTTTATATAGTGTAAAGTGGCACTATCTGGCAGCTGACTTCACAGAGTTGTTCTAGGACAAATTTTTCTGAATAAAATAGAATTTTTTATATAACATATATATGTCATAATATTTGAAGATATATAAATAAAATAACTTATGTGGGAGTACAAGGAAAGAGGGAAGATAGCTGGGTTAAAACAACCTCCTTGGTAAACAAGTGTCAAGTCTTCACTCCCACTCCCCTTAGGGGATTTATCTTACTCAAATCAGTGCAAAAGGTTAAATGTGATGATCAGAAGACAGTTCTCACCGAGATGGTCTCGACACCAGTTGTTCTAAGGGTGGTCCTCAAATCTTCTTTCTTCCCAAATCTACTCCCCACGAGTTTTTGCCACTGTCTCCTGTGTGTCCATCACACAACTACCACAACTTCTTCACAAATCACCACATATATATATAGTAGAACTACCTCCCTGTAAAGGACAACTAATTGTAGAGCCAAGGTGTCCTCTAGGGAGAGATGTCCTCTAACCAGAGAGTTGCTAAATATTAAATATGGTAATTTTGCAAATGAAAACTGTCCTTTATAGAAAGGTGTCCTCTAGTGCGAGTGTCCTCTCATAGAGGTTCTACATATATATATATACTAGCCGAATGACCCGGGCAACACCCGTGTTTTACCCGATTGAATTTGGCAATTATAATTTGGCGCCTTAAATAAATGCATATGTTAGTTAATAACTATAGCCTATGTGCTTTATCTGTCTATGTACTGTTGGCTTCCATAGGTGTCTCTTACTGGGAAAGAGAAAGAGAGGATTCCATTTGGTTATTAACTAATATATGCATTTATTTAAGGAGCGACCCGTTCCAACACAATAGTTACAAAAACGAAAATGCGAGTGGGGGGGGGAGCAAAGGTGGCGTGATCGTAGCCGACCAATAGGAGGGCGCCATTAAAAAAAAAAGCAAACCGTGACAGAGGCGACGAAGAATGACGCTCGTAACTGTATATAGAATATTAAAATAAAGAAGGCATCTCCTGACCACGAGCACATGTGCTTTTTAGATGGCAGAGCGCCATCTAGTGGAGCAAGAATAAACTAAATGTTTATTTAGCTTGCTCCGTGATATTTGGCCAACCCAATTTCTTGATAAATCAAGAAAAGCCATCCACGAACGCGTTTCGCGCTGTTGGTGCTCGTCAGCATGGAGTAGGCTGTAACCACTGCATCCAAAAAGATTTTTTGGACCCAATGGCTTCTTGAGAAATCAAGAAATGGGTATTTAAGGCCAAATTTGCTCCACTAGATGGCGCTCTGCCATCTAAAAAGCACATGTGCTTGTGGTCAGGAGATGCCTTCTTTATTTTAATATCAACACCTGACCCACTTATCTTTTATTTTTTTCTATTGTTTTCTCATATATATATATATATGTCATAATTTGTATAATTCCCAATAGATATAATTTCTTTTCGCCATATTTATTATGTAAAATGTAAATACAAATTCTTCCATTTATAAATCTGTATAGAATAAACGGGGAGCCAGCGCGCGCGGGGAAGGCCACGCCTCGAACAAGTTTTTTTTTTTAAGCATACATGCACAACGCTTGCGCCCTTCCATTCGACCACGACAGCTACGACATATATATATATATATATACCAGGCATCTAATGTAACAATATAAACCAAACTATAACTAGTAATAGGCTTAAAGTAGCCACCTCACTCTCAGTATTGAATACAGCACCTTCATTCTGTAGAATGTGGGCCACAGAGGTGTAGTCCACCCCAGAGAAGATCACAGCCACACAGGTGTAGTAGTAGACACTGGAGCTGATGGGGCCCTTGAAGTTGGTTAAGGACACCGTAGCCATCACAATGGTCAGCACTGGCCACACATTACCTATATCATCTACACAATTAAATCATCAGGCCTCCATGGACAACTTTCTTTTTTTAAAGAATTTATAATTCAACAACAAGAAGCTTTATTAAGACCTTTTAGTCTTATACAGATTCTCCAAACAGAAATGTAGCATACATGCAGGAAAAACAGTAATAGTACCTTAATGGTAATATGATATTTATATTATGATGCATTAGCGCGCCATCTGTTATGAAAATTCGAAACTATTATAGACGCGTATGATTCTTTTAAAAATTAAACAATTTCTACTGTCCTTACTGCAATGGAAAAATTAATGGGAGGGCCTGGCTCATCAGTGGTGAACCCTGGCGAAACTGCTGGGAGGGTTCACCACTGATGAGCTTGGCCCTTCCATTAATTTTTCCATTGCAGTAAGGGCAGTAGAAATTGTTTAATTTTTAAAAAGAATCATACGCGTCTATATTAATATATTTATATACAGGAAAAGCTAATAGATTAGTCTGGGTAAATTGGAGGAAAAGAAATTTATTATATATGGATTTACCACGGATTCACCGCAAAGGAAGATAAAAAAACAAAAGCTAATCACAATCAATATTGAGATAATGAAATTTATACATTAGAATTTATAATTCATATCTCTATCTTTCTGCCATGAAAGCTCTTCTATGGAATGTGCTGCCCGTAGAAGAACTTTCAATCCAGAAAGAAATCTAGATACAGTAGAATTACCTCCCTGTAAAGGACAACACTTAATTGCAAAGCCAAAGTGTCCTTTAGGGAGTGGTGTCCTCTTACCGGAGAGTTTCCAAATAGTAAAAATGGTAATTTTGCAAATGAAAACTGTCCTTTGTAGAGAGGTGTCCTCTATCGCGAGTGTCCTCTCATGGAGGTTCTACTGCATTGATAATTTCCTAGCATACTATTAATACATAGCAATAACGCACCATCTATATAACACAAATGAAAACACCAAAACGTGAATGTTTCTTTTCACAAATAAATCAAACTTCAGTGTAGCATATAAGAGCAGAATGATCCAATACACTATTAGAGCTCTAAAGAACCGGTTTGGTAGATTAAATTGGCGAAACCGCTGGGAGGGTTCACCACTGATGAGCCAAGCCTTCCCAATATATATATATTTTTTCATCACAGTAAGGGCAGTAGAAGTTGGATTTATTTGTGAAAAGAAACATTCGCTTCTTATAATGTTTTCATTTGTATTAGCATACTATTGTTGTTGTTGTGTCCAATGAAGAGCCTCAGATGTCTCCATGCATCTCTATCACAGCAGTTGCAATGTTCTCTATCTTGGAAGAACATTACTATTGCAATCCCTAGTAATATCATAATAATTAACATTACTTAAAAACAATATTCGTTAGACACACATGTACTCAGGCAGAACCTGGGTGAAGACTGAAAATTCTGCTCTAGTTTCATATTGTTACGTGTAAGGTCTCTAAACGGTTACAACCTCCGCCAATAGATGGTGCTTTCGCCGGATTCCCTTGCTGGCTGATGTGGGAGTCGCCGACTGCTGTGGTCCCGTTTCCTGGGGAGGTTGGATGTAAATACGCTTTTGTGTTGGCCCCAGGATGTAGGGTCATGTAAATACACATTGTTTGTTGTTTTATTTAGATGTATTGTTTAGTAATATATGACAATAAAAAATGCTTCAAATCTCCGTGCCGCCTCCTGTCGTTACTACCGCCACTGCCATCGTCACCGGGCTACTGCTGCTGCTACTACTCTTCTGGTAAGTCTCTTGTGTACCCCCACCAGTGGTAAGGCCGAGAGATACTGCCAGAAGAAGGGAGTATCCACTTGGGTGGTGGAACTCGGGACGTCTTTGGGTGGCCTGCAGGGAAAAGCCGCAGGGAAGAGCAACGGGAGCCTGAGCAGGTGATCCACGAAGGAAGAAGCGGCGTTGTCGCAAAGAACCGGTAGGGTACACACGCGACAATATATTAAGTCCATAGTCTATTTAATACTGGAATAGCCAGACTACCACAAACTTTTTTTTTTGTTAAAAACCTAAAGTAACTGGACAAACACAAGGTAATAAGACCAAATCCAAATAAATAAATAGTGTGTGATGTTTCGGTAACAGCACACACTATTTATTTGGATTTGGTCTTATTACCTTATGTTTATAATCTATAATCCAAATTGTGCCTTATCATAACTGGACAAACATCCAAGTGAATAAATTATGTGTAATGTTTCTGTAACAGCGTTGTTACCATCTTCAGCCAAAAGTACTGAATGAGAAAATATACCACAGCATGTTTTAAATAGTAACTGTTTATCAAGTGTGTAGACAAGATAGCAGATAAGAAGAGAAGATAGTTTTCTAAGAGAACGTTATAATATTATTCTTAGAAGTAGAAGTGGAATCCAAATTGTACCTTATCATTTTTTTTTTGTTGGAGTAAGACCGATTTTTTGCTGAAGAAAGAAGACACAATAGCTACAAGAAAATAAGACCTAATCCAAATAAATAGTGTGACGCTTGGTAACAACACTGTTACAGAAGCGTCACACACTATTATGATAAGGCACAATTTGTATTATAGATTATAAACACAAGGTAATATGACCAAATCCGAACTCCGCCTTTGCCAGTCCCAAGCCCAGATGAAAAAGGAGGAGGGGGAGCAGTAATAATCTCACTAAAAAACCTGGGTTCAGCTGGCCCGGCTGATAGTACCCTGTAAGGGCTCCTAATCCAGGGATACAGGATGAGTCTGTACTCCAAGTTAGGAGCAGCTGCACATGGCATCTATTCCTCATGTCAGAGGCGGCCATTTATTTTGGAACTAAGTCAGCCTGCGACTAAGTAGTGCTACCAGTCTTAATGACAAAGGAAGATGCATTCTACTTCACCCAGTGTGGAGATAAGAAAGAAGAATAAGAAGAAGAGAGACTAAATTCAAATAAATAGAGTGTGACGTTTCCGTAACAACACTGTTACCGAAATGCCACACACTTTATTTATTTGGATTTGATCTTATCACCTTGTATCACACACTTTTAATTTATTTGGATTAGGTCTTATTTTCTTGTAGCTATAATCTATAATCCAAATTGTGCTGAAGAAGACAAGTACTGTACTACAAGAGGTGTGTACTCACAGCTGCAGGGCACAGAGAGGATGAGGCAGTGCAAGTACACCTTATAGAACTTCTGGTAGTCCAGGGTGAAGGTGGGGCCAAAAAAGAGAACGGGAACAATGAGGAACTCAAAGTAGGCGGTGTCAAAGTAGATCGGGGCAATGAGGCGGGCGACGGGGAAGTAATACACAGCAGAGGCCCCGGTGACGGCTCCAAATATCAACTGAAGGAATCTGTGGGAAATGGAGATCTTCTTGCCAATTTGGCTGAAGAACACTGGAGCATCACATAGGAATCAACACACTCTTAACATACCTCATAGAAATACATGAGCCACCAGAAATTTGAGGATTACTACGGAGGTGCCAATGATAATTTCAAGGGATTCTTTGGGACTTCAAGAATTCCTAACTATGTTCAACCCAACTTCTATAACGTCCAATTTTTTACTGGACATGGTGACTTCAACACATATTTGTTTAGAATTGGTAAAATTTGTTCACCTGCATGCACTTGTGGAAATGTAGAACAAAACCCTGAACACCTTCTAATAAACTGTCCGTTAACTTCTGATCTAAGGGAAGAAAACCAACTTTACCTGACAAATACAAAACAGGTTGTTTACACAATAAAGACCAATACATCAAGTTTAATAGATTCTGCAGGCTGTATATTTTAAGGCGAAAGTATTGACTGTTGGTCACTGATTCGTTCTGATTTACTTAGTCTACATGTTGTTCTAACTGTTGTAAATATTTCAAGCTGATATTTCTAATTACTATATGCAAAATTTGACATTGAATGTGTAATTTGTGTGCTTTCCAATGTTTGATTATGTTAATTTCACAATGATTTGTATATAATATATATATTTCAGATTTACACACAATTATTTTAATTGTGAATATGGCGTGTCTTTGCAACTGTTAAATAAATAAATCAAATAGAAAATGTTATCCTATAAAGATGTTTGAATAAACCTAATCTGAGAGGTAGTATAAATAGTGAAATTAAGACAATCTCCCTATTTGCTCTAGAAAAATACACAAGTTGCTGAGAAGAGCTCTTCTTCTACTTCTTCTTTCTTATCTCCACTCAATCATATTAGGGTATCAAGCTTCTACTTCACCCAGTCATGATGGAGAAGAGCTTCTTTTATAAGAGGATGATCGTACAAGCTTTGGGGCAAGATGTCTTTCTATGGATACCATACCCGTAGAAGAGTGTCTTGTATGATCATTTTCTTATATAAAAAAAGCTCTTCTCCCCGACCTGTCTTTCTTCTAATATAAATAATTAAAGTTGGTTAGTAAAATTAAACCTAGTCAACCACGTTGTCTTGTCTTTGTATATAATGGTCTTTAAATTCTGATAATTTAGGGCTTAATGCTCCGTCCCACTCTCTCTCTCACAAGAAAAAGTATAAAATCCTCAGGATTTGGTTATCTGGGAACAGATTTCTTGAGGCTGTCTTCATACATGTTGTCCCTTTGGTGATGACCTCAGACTTTCCTCTCTCTAGCTAACTCCTCAAGGGTTTTTGCTTCTGAATCCTGCCTCCTGTGTGAATCCTTACCACCTTGCCTACTTGAAACTCATCACCCATTTTGATGAGAGGCCATCATACTTATTTACATAAACCAGGAGAGATGCAATAGGGGAAATAAGATTACATAACAGATCTGTATTTATGATTTTTTTTATTACAATATTGACCACAGTCACTGGCAACAACACAAAAAGTTGTTAAAACAAAACAATGGCTTAAATCACTATCAACACAAGGTCACAAGCAACAATTAAATGGTCACTGGCAACATCAAAAAAGGTACTACAACAAAACAATGGTTTAAATCACTAGCAACACAAGGTCACAAGCAACAATTAAATGGTCACTGGCAACATCAGAAAAGGCACTAGCAACAAAACAATGGTTTAAATCACTATCAACACAAGATCACAAGCAACAATTAAATGGTCACTGGCAACATCAAAAAAGGTACTAGCAACAAAACAATGGCTTAAATCACTAGCAACACAAGGTCACAAGCAACAATTAAATGGTCAGTGGCAACATCAGAAAAGGCACTAGCAACAAAACAATGGTTTAAATCACTAGCAACACAAGATCACAAGCAACAATTAAATGGTCACTGGCAACATCATAAAAGGTACTAGCAACAAAACAATGGTTTAAATCACTATCAACACAAGGTCACAAGCAACAATTAAATGGTCACTGGCAACATCGTAAAAGGTACTAGCAACAAAACAATGGTTTAAATCACTAACAACACAAGATCACAAGCAACAATTAAATGGTCACTGGCAACATCATAAAAGGCACTAACAACAAAACAATGGCTTAAATCACTAGCAACAAAAGGTCACAAGCAACAATTAAATGGTCACTGGCAACATCATAAAAGGTACTAGCAACAAAACAATGGTTTAAATCACTAGCAACACAAGGTCACAAGCAACAATTAAATGGTCACTGGAAACATCATAAAAGGTACTAGCAACAAAACTGGCTTAAATCACTAGCAACAAAAGGTCACAAGCAACAATTAAATGGTCACTGGCAACATCAGAAAAGGCACTAGCAACAAAACAATGGTTTAAAACACTAGTAACACAAGATCACAAGCAACAATTAAATGGTCACTGGCAACATCATAAAAGGTACTAACAACAAAACAATGGCTTAAATCACTAGCAACAAAAGGTCACAAGCAACAATTAAATGGTCACTGGCAACATCATAAAAGGTACTAGCAACAAAACAATGGTTTAAATCACTAGCAACACAAGGTCACAAGCAACAATTAAATGGTCACTGGCAACATCATAAAAGGTACTAGCAACAAAACAATGGTTTAAATCACTAGCAACACAAGGTCACAAGCAACAATTAAATGGTCACTGGAAACATCATAAAAGGTACTAGCAACAAAATAATGGCTTAAATCACTAGCAACAAAAGGTCACAAGCAACAATTAAATGGTCACTGGCAACATCATAAAAGGTACTAGCAACAAAACAATGGTTTAAATCACTAGCAACACAAGATCACAAGCAACAATTAAACGGTCACTGGCAACATCAGTAAAGGTACTAGCAACAAAACAATGGCTTAAATTACTAGCAACACAAGGTCACAAGCAACAATTAAATGGTCACTGGCAACATCAGAAAAGGCACTAGCAACAAAACAATGGTTTAAATCACTAGCAACACAAGATCACAAGCAACAATTAAATGGTCACTGGCAACATCAGAAAAGGCACTAGCAACATAATAATGGTTTAAATCACTAGCAACAAAAGATCACAAGCAACAATTAAATGGTCACTGGCAACATCAGAAAAGGCACTAGCAACAAAACAATGGTTTAAATCACTAGCAACACAAGATCACAAGCAACAATTAAATGGTCACTGGCAACATCAGAAAAGGCACTAGCAACAAAACAATGGTTTAAATCACTAGCAACACAAGATCACAAGCAACAATTAAATGGTCACTGGCAACATCAGAAAAGGCACTAGCAACAAAACAATGGTTTAAATCACTAGCAACACAAGATCACAAGCAACAATTAAATGGTCACTGGCAACATCAGAAAAGGCACTAGCAACAAAACAATGGTTTAAATCACTAGCAACACAAGATCACAAGCAACAATTAAATGGTCACTGGCAACATCAGAAAAGGCACTAGCAACAAAACAATGGTTTAAATCACTAGCAACACAAGATCACAAGCAACAATTAAATGGTCACTGGCAACATCAGAAAAGGCACTAGCAACAAAACAATGGTTTAAATCACTAGCAACACAAGGTCACAAGCAACAATTAAATGGTCACTGGCAACATCAGAAAAGGCACTAGCAACAAAACAATGGTTTAAAACACTAGTAACACAAGGTCACAAGCAACAAATGAAGGTCACTGGCAACATCAGAAAAGGCACTAGCAACAAAACAATGGTTTAAATCACTAGCAACACAAGGTCACAAGCAACAATTAAATGGTCACTGGCAACATCAGAAAAGGCACTAGCAACAAAACAATGGTTTAAAACACTAGTAACACAAGGTCACAAGCAACAAATGAAGGTCACTGGCAACATCAGAAAAGGCACTAGCAACAAAACAATGGTTTAAATCACTAGCAACACAAGTCACAAGCAACAATTAAATGGTCACTGGCAACATCAGAAAAGGCACTAGCAACAAAACAATGGTTTAAATCACTAGCAACACAAGATCACAAGCAACAATTAAATGGTCACTGGCAACATCAGAAAAGGCACTAGCAACAAAACAATGGTTTAAATCACTAGCAACACAAGATCACAAGCAACAATTAAATGGTCACTGGCAACATCAGAAAAGGCACTAGCAACAAAACAATGGTTTAAATCACTAGCAACACAAGATCACAAGCAACAATTAAATGGTCACTGGCAACATCAGAAAAGGCACTAGCAACATAATAATGGTTTAAATCACTAGTAACACAAGGTCACAAGAAACAAATGAAGGCCACTGGCAACATCAGAAAAGGCACTAGCAACAAAACAATGGTTTAAATCACTAGCAACACAAGATCACAAGCAACAATTAAATGGTCACTGGCAACATCAGAAAAGGCACTAGCAACATAATAATGGTTTAAATCACTAGCAACACAAGATCACAAGAAACAAATGAAGGCCACTGGCAACATCAGAAAAGGCACTAGCAACATAATAATGGTTTAAATCACTAGCAACACAAGATCACAAGAAACAAATGAAGGCCACTGGCAAATTCAGAAAAGGCACTAGCAACATAATAATGGTTTAAATCACTAGCAACACAAGATCACAAGAAACAAATGAAGGCCACTGGCAACATCAGAAAAGGCACTAGCAACATAATAATGGTTTAAATCACTAGCAACACAAGATCACAAGAAACAAATGAAGGCCACTGGCAACATCAGAAAAGGCACTAGCAACATAATAATGGTTTAAATCACTAGCAACACAAGATCACAAGAAACAAATGAAGGCCACTGGCAACATCAGAAAAGGCACTAGCAACATAATAATGGTTTAAATCACTAGCAACACAAGGTCACAAGCAACAATTAAATGGTCACTGGCAACATCAGAAAAGGCACTAGCAACATAATAATGGTTTAAATCACTAGCAACACAAGGTCACAAGCAACAATTAAATGGTCACTGGCAACATCAGAAAAGGCACTAGCAACATAATAATGGTTTAAATCACTAGCAACACAAGGTCACAAGCAACAATTAAGTGGTCACTGGCAACATCAGAAAAGGCACTAGCAACAAAACAATGGTTTAAATCACTAGCAACACAATGTTTCCAGCAACAATTTTTTTACAATATTTTTCAAATTATATACAAAGTAAAATCCTTCTATAGTGAGCCCAATTAACTGAACATGTGGTTCACAAATTATAAAGCAGTAACGTGCCATCTATACATAGGAAATGAAAGCATTAAAGTACAAATATTTCTTTTACACATAAAACAAACTTATTCTACTGTTCTTACTGAGATGAAAAAATATTGGGAGGGCTTGGCTCATCAGTGATCAATCCTCCCAGTGATTTCGCCAATTTAATCTATCAGACTGCTTCTTTAGAGCTCTAATACTGTATTGGATGATTCTGCTTATATATGCTACACTGAAGGGTGGAATCTCAGAAATGGTATTCACTATGTGGTTTACTATAGCCATGGTTTATTATAGCCATTGTTCACTGTGTTATAAAATAAAATGGGGGTTATTTCAGGTTGGTTATAAGGGAAGGTTCGTTATATCCCATGTTAGTTTTAGCAGGGTTTTACTGTATTGTGATTCAGTGATTATAAAATCAATCTAAAATGTAATTATGAGCTCTGATAATAAAAAGGAACTTACCTCCAGCTAGAAAGAGTAAGCTGAGGAAGGGTAAAATAAATTCAGGTTCAAAATGTTTGTAGATCATTGTCCTGGAACATTTTAACTGGAGGTAGATACACAAAGTTAAATACTTCAACACATGGATTAAAGAGAGAGCATCCAGTCATTATAAACACGTAGTATAAACAGGTAATACATACAAGAAAATAAGACCTAATCCAAATAATTTAATAGTGTGTGACGTTTCGGTAACAATGCTGTTACCGAAACGTCACACACTAATTATATATTAGGATTTGGTCTTATTACCTAGACAAAAGAATAAAAGTGTAAAAAATGATTCTTTTGCCTGATGATGGTGACAATGCTGTTGCCGAAACGTCACCCACTATTAAATTATTTGGATTCAATTTTTTTTTCTTGTATTATAATCTATAATCAAAATTGTGCTTTATCACAAGGTAATACAGTAGAACTACCTCCCTGTAAAAGACACTTGATTGCAGAGCCAAAGTGTCCTTTAGGGAGAGGTGTCCTTTTACCAGAGAGTTTCTAAATTGTAAAAATGGTAATTTTACAAATGAAAACTTTCCTTTGTGGAGAGATGTCCACTAGCGAGGTGTCCGCTGAAGGGAGGTTCTACTGTATATCCCACCATTGATGATCATACATGTAGAACTGCAGATAATTCAACAGATGACATGCTCCCATTACATTAGTCAAAAGAGAAAAGGCACAATTTGGATTATAGATTAGAAACACAAGGTAATAAGTCCAAATCCAAAAAATAAATAAATAGTGTGTGACGTTTCAGTAACAGTGTTGTTACCATCTTCAGACAAAAGTACTGAATGAGAAATTATATCAAAGCATGTTTTAAATAGTTATTGTTTACCGAAACGTCACACACATTTAGATATTTGGATTTGGTCTTATTACCTTGTTGTTGTTGTTGTTATCATGTCCAATGAAGAGCCTCAGATGTCTCCGTACATATCTATCACAGCAGTCGCAATGTCCACTATCTCAGGTGT
Source organism: Cordylochernes scorpioides (assembly GCA_030710605.1). Lineage (NCBI taxonomy): Eukaryota > Metazoa > Arthropoda > Arachnida > Pseudoscorpiones > Chernetidae > Cordylochernes > Cordylochernes scorpioides. The sequence goes on along the minus strand of CP092864.1, from coordinate 136,249,993 downwards.
GTAAAGCTGCTGCTCTGGTCAATGTCAATTTCCTGCAAGGCTGCGGCCATCAAAAATCGTTATTTATTATTTTAAACATTTGTACAGTTATTCACAAATGTTCATTTGTGGCAAGATACTATTCTTTCAACTTCAAATTACCGAGGGGACCAATTAATATTGAATTTATTCAACTTATCGAGTATTATTCTTCAAGGGGCCGGCAAAACATTTCAAATTATCGTGATATTCAAATTAACAAGTTTCAAATTATCAAGAGTTGACTGTATGTACAAGAATTAGTATGCAAGTTGGTTAGATGAAAAGGGAAAAAATTTCAACACAATTGAAATATGTACAAAGGGTTGATATGCAAATTTAGTTAAATGAAATCAATTGTAAAGTAGTGTATTAGAGGAAAACAATTTACAGATTAAAGAAAGTTTTTAAGGAATATTTTAGAATGAAAATATGCAAGATATTGGAGAATTATTCAATTAAAAATATGCTAAACAGAGTTAATTTCTAAATAAAAGTGTTCCAATGGAATTTAGTAGTTTTTATAAAATTCAAAATAAATCTTCAAGATGAGTTAAATTTTATATATTTTCTTTTGTTGAAATTACAAAAAAAAAAAAAAAACAATCTAGATATACATTTAAACATGCTAACTAAACTTAACTCATCAGGGCTAGGTGAATTATTGGATAAATATATTATCAAAATACTTACCTGCTTTTATTTACAATGAGTTGTTAGAGTTTAATTTGATGAATAATTTTTGGACAAATTATGGAAGGGCTACGTTTGATTTTGATAAAAGTTAATGTTTTATATGTTAAACGAGATGCATTTAGCATTGGGTAGTTTCTTCTTTTCTCTGATTTTCCATTTAATTTTAAATTCAAACATAAATCTACACATTTTGTACTTGACAAACAATTCGAAACCTTTTACCAGTTAGCCGAGTAAAGAACTTTAATTTCAGCGCTTTCTATTTACAAAATACCGAAAATAAAAATGAAATTATGATAAATATGTAATCACTGAATTTTTGTTTCGATATTTTAAAATGTGCATAAAGTTTGGAATTTAAAATTTAAAAAAGGGAGGTTAAATTAAAACACATTTTTTGATCGAAATTTATATTTTATTTTTGCAATTTACATTTTTTTTTTTAAATAACGCTTCTTATTCTGCTTTTCCTCTCTTTCTCTCTCCCAACTGAAAGTCAATTAAAAGTGCATTCTTATTTCAAATAAATATCTTTTGCTTATTTAATCGTATATAAGACCTAATTATTGTTTATTGGAGTATTTTGAAAAATACTTTTTAAAATATATATAAGTTCATATTTAAACTCAACACTTGATTAAAGAATCTGTCAGTGTGTTTGTGTACTGTCAAATTGATTTAAAATGCAACTGAGGTAACAATGAAGTCAAAGATTAACAAGTCAGGAAAAATATGGGGAGGAATAGTCTTCATATTGAGTTTGAGATTCACTGCATTGGAGAAAATCAAAATAGGGCAGCAATTTCTATACTAGATAATATTGAGTTCTGCTCAACTAAATGACTGCCATTTAGAAAAATGATTATTCTCATGATTACATGAGTGTGAAAAAGTTCCCAAGAATAAATTTCTCTATGAGTTGGAATTTTCCAAGTCAGTTGTTAATTTAAAGACTTTTAATCAAAATATACACTGAAATTTGTTTAGAATTACCCTATTTTAATTTATTTAGTTTGCATAAAAATTCTGGCTGGAGCCAGTAGATTTTTGCGTTTTTACCCCCCATTGTTGCCTTTATATGTTTTGGTTGGAGGTTGATATCAATTCCAGACCTGACTCTCCAGGAGTCTCTATTGTAGAAAAATGAGAGTTTTTCCTTTTCTGTTATTTCTATAGATCTGTTTCCAGATCTCAACCTGTCCAAAATGGTGGGCGCCAATGGCTACAAAAGAGCGAAGTATTGCCCACATAGAGACCTAAAGCTTGCCCTAGTATTGCTGAACTCACCCCAAAACTATCATCACTCTTCTCTGTGAAGTTACAAATATTTTTTTAAAAATAAAAGAAAAATTCACAAAAATAAATATAGATTAAAAAGTATAATAAAAATGGCATATCCTGACCAGGAGCACAGGTGCTTTACAGAAGGCAGAACGCCATCTGGTGAAACAGAAATCAACTAATCATTGATTTAGCCTGTTCCCTGATATTTGGCCAACCCAATTTCTTGATAAATCAATAAAAGCCATCCACGAACGCGTTTCGCGCTCGTCAGCGTGGAGTAGGCTGTACAACTGCGAACGCTTTCGCGAATTGAAATTGGGTTGGCCAAATATCAGGGAACAGGCTAAATCAATGATTAGTTGATTTCTGTTCCACCAAATGGCGTTCTGCCTTCTGTAAAGCACATGTGCTCCTGGTCAGGATATGCCATTTTTATTTTTGATTTCAACACCTGATCTTTTTATCTTTTATTTTTTCTTTCATTTTTTTCATTAAAAAAATAATAATTTTAAAACAAATAAAAATGAACATGTTGGGACTTGGACATCTTGGGGTAGCTTGGGAAAGGTTTGGGGCTCGTGGTGGAGCTGGTGTTCCGCCTGAGGTTGGTGATGCTATCAGCCACCATGGGTCTATGGCTTTCCAATAGGGATTTGCATGCTTGAGTCTGGCATGCTGCTGGGGGGTTAAGTCAGCCACCATATGTCAGATGACTCGACCATAGGAAATAGGTGTCTGAATCTGTCCATCTCAGACGCAAACCACGTCCAATTAGGTCTCAGACGTGTTATATAGGTGAGAAATCATTAGAGACTGGTGGCCATGTAATCACGGAGGTTTTATTCAGGGCATGTTGGCTGATGTGTGCTCTGTGAGGTCATGGTTATCCTACTGGAAAATGGCATTTTTACCCCCCTGAAGGAATGGTAGCACTGAGGTACATCATCCATCCATGTATCATTTTCATAGTGCTCTCAATACTAATCAGAGGTGATCTGCTATCATAGGCGATGGTTCCCCAAACCATATTGCCACATTGTCATGAGGTGAGGCGTTCCATAGATGTTGTCACCAAGACTACACTAAACTATTACTCTGCGTCTATCATTGCTAAAACAGAAGCGAGATTCATCTGAGAACGCTACCCTGAGCCATTATACTGTCTATGTGGCTCTACCCTGAAAAATATTGAAAATGTGTGCCATTGTGTCAATGGCAATGTTTTTAACAGGTGCCATGAGTGTAGACCGCCGGCGACCAATATGCGTATAATTATTCTGGTCAATACTGGAGAATCAATAGTGTCCTGCACATCCTTCAAAATGGTGACAGAAATTAACTTTGGGGCCGCCAACGCCATCAGGGCGAATGGTCGGTCCATGTGTGTTAATGTCACTCTGACCATAATGGCACACTCAATCGTGCCACATTTCCTTGTTCCAACCATCTTCGCTATATCCTGTGCACTGTGGATGCGTCGAGGTGTGCTGTCCGTAGAGATTTGGAAAATGAACCAACTTCTGAGTCTAATCACCATACCTCTCCTGAAATTGTCAGTCTGCTGGAACTGTCTCATCTGGAGGCAGCATGACATTTTCTGCTATTAAGCGTTTCTCTAAGTAAAAGAAAAAATATATCAAATACTTTCCCTATCATACAGAGAGGTGGGGATATTGGAAAATTTGCAATTTATATCTCAATCAACATGCGCGGGATAGATGTGTAATTTGCATCATTTACATAACTAGGTAAACTAACTTGTGGCTGTTGTTACTTATTCTCACTAATATAATTCAGATCTCCAACAGTAGTCTCAGTTTTTCTATTGACACACAGAAGAAACCTTCATTTAGATGGAAAGGAGGGTTCTGTTGGTCTGGGGACCTGGAGGTACCACTCAGTGAGACTTGGTTTGAGGCCACCTCTCCTAACATGGAGAACATTTCTAGCCGCTCCTCTGGAGAACAAACACTACCAATTTTTACCTTCCTGCAGGATGTATAGCACAGAGTGGCCCTAACAGGACTCCTGATGTACTATGCTACAGTAGAACCTCCCTGTAAAGGACACCTAATTGTAGAGCCAAAGTGTCCTTTAGGGAGAGATGTCCTCTTACCAGAGAGCTGCTAAATAGTAAAAATGTTAATTTTGCAAAAAAAAAAAAAAAAACTTTCCTTTGTAAGGAGGTGTCTTCTAGCATGAGTGCCCTCTCATGGAGGTTTTACTGTATTAGAATAAAAACTGTCCTTTATAGAGAGGTATCCGCTAGCTTGAGTGCCCTCTCATGGAGGTTTTACTGTATTAGAATAAAAACTGTCCTTTATAGAGAGGTATCGCTAGCTTGAGTGCCCTCTCATGGAGGTTTTACTGTATTAGAATAAAAACTGTCCTTTATAGAGAGGTATCCGCTAGCTTGAGTGCCCTCTCATGGTAGTTTTACTGTATTAGAATAAAAACTGTCCTTTATAGAGAGGTATCCGCTAGCTTGAGTGCCCTCTCATGGTAGTTTTACTGTATTAGAATAAAAACTGTCCTTTATAGAGAGGTATCCGCTAGCTTGAGTGCCCTCTCATGGTAGTTTTACTGTATTAGAATAAAAACTGTCCTTTATAGAGAGGTATCCGCTAGCTTGAGTGCCCTCTCATGGTAGTTTTACTGTATTAGAATAAAAACTGTCCTTTATAGAGAGGTATCCGCTAGCTTGAGTGCCCTCTCATGGAGGTTTTACTGTATTAGAATAAAAACTGTTCTTTATAGAGAGGTATCCGCTAGCTTGAGTGCCCTCTCATGGTGGTTTTACTGTACCTGTTTCCCTTTCTCCTGCCAAGATAGAAACTCCAGCTACCCCAGTTTTGACTTTAGAGGCGACCAAAATCCACCTTGTCATAGCTCCAATTTTAGATTCATGTTCAGAAATTTAAAGTCAATGGTACTACACACACACATTTATTTATTTATTTATTTCAATTCAAAACGCTATGTCCCCCTAGGGACACTTGCGCTAAATGTACATACAAATATATATAACAAAGAAAATATTCAACATGGAAAGATACACAGAAAGCGACTTAGAAAGATTCAAAAATGTTATTTACATATAGAGATATTCTTTGAATTTTATTTACAGTTACATCATTAAATTAAAAATATATATATACATATGTACACACATATACACGCATACACCTATATATTGTTTACAACCATATAATATGTCCAATATTTCCTTGAGATCGTTACATCAAAGACCATTTTTCTTAATGAAGTCCAAAATATATTTACAAAGGAAATTAAATTTTATATATGTGTCCTTACTTGAAATTAAATCACTAGGGCCTAAGGGTACTACACACATTGTACTACTACACAATATGCTACTACAAACATTGTTAGGCCATAACTATAAGGCTGTATGTGTGAGTGCAAAAGATCACAGAATTTAAAATGATTAACTTTCAAAATAAAGTTTTAAAAAATCAATATTCCACACATTTATTTATTAAAATAAAAAAAAAAAAGCATATCTTGACCACATTCACATGAACTTTTTAGATGGCAGAGCGCCATCTAGTAGAACAGAAACCTGTTCCTTGATATTTGCCCAACCCATTTTGTTGATAAATCAAGAAAGTCAACCATGAATGCGTTTCAGGTTGTTGGCCCTCGTCAGTGTGGTGTATCCTGAAAAATCAAGAAATGGGTATTTAAGGCCAAAATTGCGTAAATACCCTTTCCATGTGAAAAATTTATTTATCTCAACCTAATCTTTCTCTATTGCTATACGATGATAATGTACACAATTAAGAATATAGAATTGAAACACAAAGTAATAAGACTGAATCCAAATACATAAATAGTATGTGACATTTTGGTAACAGCATTGTTACCATCATCCATATTATGCAGTCATGGACAAAACTTCAGGAAGTGGAAAGTCACCATTCGTCTATTTTTTTTTTTTTAAGGAGACATATGCAATTTTGTTCACACTTGGTTTTGTGGGTCTTCAAGAAATGTCACTGTAATATTTTTCAGTATATTGGTCATTCAGTATTTTTTCTGTTGATGGTAAAAACACTGTTACCAAAACATCACACACTATTTATGTATTTGGAATTATTACCCTTTGTTTTATTGTGTGTGCTAAATATATACTTTTGGAACCTTTCACAAACCAAAAATTGATTATATTTTTAAAGATTTCTGGCATATATTAACTTTGACGTATGTACGGTATGGCACCTGGACATGTGTTGGACCTGGAGGCTGTTGTTGGGTTCTGTGCTGTCTGGAGTATAGGAGCTCTATCTATGCTTCCTTTCTGTGGAGAATCTGTATAAGACCGACTTATTGATAGATGATTCAATGGCTATCAAACTTGAAAAACATTTTCCTCATAGGGGATAAGGATCAATTGATCATACATTATTTATTTATTTGGATTTTTTTTAGAGAACGTAGAAATCTGTTGGGATGACATGTCACTTGGGGTACAGATTCCACAAGAATTCGTTCAGTTGTTTGAAGTGTGTACAGTAGAACCTCCATGAGAGGACACTCTCGCTAGAAAACACCTCTCTATAAATGACAGTTTTAATCGTCAAAATTATCTTTTTTACTATTTAACAACTCTCTGTTAAGAGGACACCTCTCCCTAAAGGACATTTTGGCTCTGAAACTAAGTGTCCTTTATAGGGAGGCTCTACTGTATTGGGAGATGAGTAGAAATATCGTAGATGGTCCAAAGTCAAAATGTAAGGTTCTTCATCAGTGAAGGTCAGTTCATCAGAAGAAAGACTTTGAAGACCCTCTAGAGTATGACAAGATAACCCAAAGTCCATCATTCTTTCAGAACCTATTTCGATTTTGTCTTACAGTAGAACCTCCCTGTAAAGGACACCCAATTGCAGAGCCAAAGTATCCTTCAGGGAGAGATGTCCTCTTACTGGAGAGTTGCTAAATGGGTAATTTTGACAATGAAAACTGTCCTTTAAAGAGAGGTGTCTGGTAGCAGGGTGTCCGCTAAAGGGAGGTTCTACTGTATTACTCTATGATTTAACTCCGCCTTTGTGCCGGTCCCAAGCCCGGATGAAAAAGGAGGAGGGGGAGCAGTAACAAGCTCACTAAAAAACCTGGGTTCAGCTGGCCCGGCTGATAGTACCCTGTAAGGGCTCCTAATCCAGGGATACAGGATGAGCATCATTTGTACTCCATATTAGGAGCGGCTGCACATGGTGTCTGTTCCTCATGTCAGAGGCGGCCATTTCTTTTAGCGCTAAGTCGGCCTGCCACTGAGTAGTGCTCCCAGTCTTAATGACAAAGGCAGACGCATTCTACTTCACCTAGTCATGGTGGTTGTCGCTTGATTCCCTGATATGATTGAGTGGAGATAAGAAAGAAAAAGACTTTGTGATTTTCCTCCAAGATGATTTTTGAGTTTGGGAAATATAGGTGAGAGTCACTAGGTAACAAATAAGGAGGAAAAGAGACATGGAGTAGAATAACATATCAGGTTTCAAGGATTTTCCTGTTGAACTGTCGGCAACATGAGTCCTAGCAGTGTCCTCAGCATGAATCATTCCTTTACTGATCTCTCTTCTTCTTCTTCTTTATTGCTCCAAGATAGAATGTGCTGATTCATTTCTGAAAGATAACAAAAATATTGCTCATTAAAGAAGGTAATAAAACCAAATCCAAATAAATAGTGAGTGACGTTTCAGCGTTGTTACCATCTTCAGACAAAGGTGCTGAATGATAAAAAATTTCACAGAAATTTTTCAGGATGCCTGAATGATCAGTTTTTTGGTCATTGAGGTACAGCTTGCACCACGCTGATGAGGGCCAACAGCCCGAAACGCGTCCATGGTTAGCTTTTCTTGATTAATCAAGAATGGGTATTTGGTCAATTCTGGAATAATTAAAAATCAACGAGAATAGTTGATATATATTCCGATAGATGGCGCAAGCCATCAGCAACTTTCAGTTGCACGATAAGGAGAAGCCTTTTTTTTTTTCATATGTTTTAAATAGTTACTGTTATAGAAGATAAGAAGATAGTTTTCTGAGAAAATTATTCTTAAAATTAAACTAAAATTAAATTTACACACTTGATAACAGTAACTATTTAAAACATGCTGTGGTATTTTTCTCATTCAGTACTTTTGTCTGAAGATGGTAACAACTCAGTTACCGAAATGTTACACACTATTTATTTATTTGGATTTGGTCTTATTACCTAGTATTTATAATCTCTAATCCATATTGTACCTTATCATTATTGGTCATTGAATTTTGAACCTTCTGCTATAGCTACAAGGTAATAAGACCAAATACAAATAAATTAATAGTGTGTGATGTTTTGGTAACAGAGTTGTTACCATCATCAGATTACCAGAACGTCACTATTAATTTATTTGGATTAGGTCTTATTTTCTTTTATCTATAATCAACAACAACAAAAACTTTATTAGGACCTGCATTTCTCCAAGCAGAAATGTAGAATACATGCAAGAAAAAAGTGTATATTTATAATCCAATTGTGCTTTATCAACATTCTGGTATTAAGTGCTGCGGGTGGTACATATCTCAAGTACATGTAGAACAAATAACAAAATCTACCCCACTTGTCCAAAATGTAGCTTGGCACCTGCAGCTCCAGAACACATTTTGGCTTGCATTAGATGCACTAAACAGGACCTTTGGGAGCGGCTTGCTTATCATCAAACAGCTCGAGGAGCATGGACTCATGGAATTTGTGTAATCTTTACACAAGGAGATAAGAAACAACAACACCACCACACTAAAAAGATTTAGAAGGCCATCTCAAGTCATTGAAGATAGAAAATAACAACAAAATCTACCCCACTTGCCCAAACTGTAGCTTGGCACCTGCAGCTCCAGAACACATTTTAGCTTGCATTAGATGCACTAAACAGGACCTTTGGGAGAGACCGCTGCTTATCATCAAACAGCTCGAGAAGCATGAAATCATAGTGTAATCTTTACACAAGGGGATAAGAAACAACAACAATACATGTAGAACAAGCCATGATAATCATGATGGATAGTCAGACTGCTTTTACTGTAAGGGCATCAAATGTCTATACATGTAAAAAGCAGATTAACTTTTGCACTTACAAATATGCCAGAGTCCTCATTTGGTTATTTGAACTCACTGGTTGGGTTGGACTTCTGCAAGAATTGAGAGCCATTGATGAAATTTTTCTTCAGAAAAAAGGTACCAATTCATGATTCCATTCCCAGTACATAGTTATAATAAATTGATGGTTTAAAACACTGCTCCACTGAAGGTGTCAGACCTTCTGGTAAAAAGTTTATTAGGAATTTGCCTTCAATATCTTAAAATATTGAAACCATTCATTGAAGAGGCTGTTTTAATTTTTTTTAGAATTTGGAATCTTCGGTACTTTTGCCTGATTGATGGTAACAACACTGTTACCAAAACATCACATACTATTTATTTATTTGGATTTGGTCTTATTACCTTGTGTTTATATTGGTATTATATATGGGGGTCGGTGGAAGGATGGTCTAAACCGTTGGTTTTCGACAGCCACAACCCGGGTTCGATTCCTGCATTGGGCACTTTTTTCTGATTTAAAAAAAAAAATGCTTCAATGGCCCCCAATTCTTGCAAAAGTCCAACCCCACTAGCAAGTGCAAGTAAGCAAACGGGCACATTTGTAAGTGCAAAGTTGAACTGCTTTTCACATGTGTAGACATGTGGAGCACTTACAGTAAAAGCATTCGCCTACCTCTACCACCATGATTATCATGTCTTGTACCACGTGTACTAGGGATAAGTAAAAAAAAAAAAGGTATTATATATAATTCACATTATTAATTAAAAAACATTATAACAGTATTTTCTAAAAATATTATAATACAGTAGAACTTCCATGAGAAGACACTCGCGCTAGAGGACATCTCTCTATAAAGGACAGTTTTCATTTGCAAAATTACCATTTTTACTATTTAACAACTCTCTGGTAAGAGAACACCTCTCCCTAAAGGACACTTTAGCTCTGTAATTAGGTGTTGTCCTTTACAGGGAGGTTCTACTGTAATATATAAATATTTAGTTACCCTAGAAAAATGTCCACTAGCAATGATAAGGCACAATGTGTCCACTAGCAATGAATGTTGTGATGAAATCATCTAACTAACTTTAATTCAACACCTAGCTACAAGAAAATAAATAGGAAGAGGACATCCATACGGACAAGGCACCTCAGTTGACCGGTATTGTGATCACTGAGCATGGACCGATCTGATCTGTTCCATGGACAAGACACCACCACCTCGGTTGGCCGGTAGTATTGTGATCAGAGTGCATGGGCCGATCTGATCTGTTCCATGGACAAGACACCACCACCTCAGTTGGCCGGTAGTATTGTGATCAGGGTGCATGAACCGATCTGATCTGTTCCATGGACAAGACACCACCACCTCGGTTGGCCAGTAGTATTATGATCAGGGTGCATGAACCGATCTGAACTGCTCTATGGACAAGACACCACCACCTCGGTTGGCCGGTAGTATTGTGATCAGGGTGCACGGACCGATCTGATCTGTTCCATGGACAAGACACCACCACCTCAGTTGGCCGGTAGTATTGTGATCAGAGTGCATGAACCGATCTGATCTGTTCCATGGACAAGACACCACCACCTCGGTTGGCCAGTAGTATTATGATCAGGGTGCATGAACCGATCTGAACTGCTCTATGGACAAGACACCACCACCTCAGTTGGCCGGTAGTATTGTGATCAGAGTGCATGGACCGATCTGATCTGTTCCATGGACAAGACACCACCACCTCAGTTGGCCGGTAGTATTGTGATCAGAGTGCATGAACCGATCTGATCTGTTCCATGGACAAGACACCACCACCTCGGTTGGCCAGTAGTATTATGATCAGGGTGCATGAACCGATCTGAACTGCTCTATGGACAAGACACCACCACCTCAGTTGGCCGGTAGTATTGTGATCAGAGTGCATGAACCGATCTGATCTGTTCCATGGACAAGACACCACCACCTCGGTTGGCCGGTAGTATTATGATCAGGGTGCATGAACCGATCTGAACTGCTCTATGGACAAGACACCACCACCTCAGTTGGCCGGTAGTATTGTGATCAGAGTGCATGGACCGATCTGATCTGTTCCATGGACAAGACACCACCACCTCAGTTGGCCGGTAGTATTGTGATCAGAGTGCATGAACCGATCTGATCTGTTCCATGGACAAGACACCACCACCTCGGTTGGCCAGTAGTATTATGATCAGGGTGCATGAACCGATCTGAACTGCTCTATGGACAAGACACCACCACCTCAGTTGGCCGGTAGTATTGTGATCAGAGTGCATGGACCGATCTGATCTGTTCCATGGACAAGACACCACCACCTCGGTTGGCCGGTAGTACTGTGATCAGAGTGCATGGACCGATCTGATCTGTTCCATGGACAAGACACCACCACCTCAGTTGGCCGGTAGTATTGTGATCAGAGTGCATGAACCGATCTGATCTGTTCCATGGACAAGACACCACCACCTCGGTTGGCCAGTAGTATTATGATCAGGGTGCATGAACCGATCTGAACTGCTCTATGGACAAGACAC
>CP092864.1:136189939-136238248 GCA_030710605.1 Cordylochernes scorpioides | reverse complement strand
GATTGACCCATTGCTCTGCAAGAATGGATTCTGTATCAACACAGACGGATCTTACCGCTGCGAGTGTGAGGATGGTTACGTCCTGCATCCATCCGGACATTTCTGCATTGGTAAAATACCTAGGACTCTTTCTAATCATACTTTATATAATCAAATGTACAAAATCATGAGACAAATATTTCAAAGAAACACCAATATTAAATTCGAAATTATTATTGATACCAATGGGTTATTTTAAAAATTAAACAATTTTCTACTGCCCTTACTGCAATGAAAAATTAATTGGAGGGCCTGGCTCATCAGTGGTGGATCCCCCCCCATGGTTTTGCCAGTTTAATCTAACATTGCAGTAAGAGCAGTAGAATATTATTATTATTATTTTTTAATTATACGTGTCTATAATAGTTTCAAATTCTCATAACAGATGGCAAGCTAATTTACCAATACTAAATATTAGAATCAATAGTACCCAAAAAAATAATAATATTGTCGCAATTAAATGAATAGAGGTACACACACAGAGCTATTTCAGGAGGTTTTATTATTAAATTAAGGCTCGAAAATTGAGTGATATCTTTCTCACCTTTTATCTAAAGAAAAAGAAGGAAATATATACAGTTACAAAATTTACATAACATTGAACTATTAAAAAATTTACATATTTAATAATTAAACAATAATTTGATTTCACTCTAAACAAATTTCGCGAAAATATTAATAGAAATTTGAAAGAAAGAAACCTATTACAAAACAATACTAGATAGTTTAGTACTAAATAATAGTTTATTTTATTTTACTGAATTTGTATATAAAAATATCATTAATTATGTTACCTCATAATATAAACACTGGATAAAAGTGCTAAATGGTTTCTATAAACATTTTGGAAATATGTAAATAACACAAGATATTAATAATACAGTAGAACTTGGATAAATCAAACGTCTTTAATTCAAGTATTTATCTTGGTCCCTAGATTTTCCTATAAATAGAATTTCCGTTTTTAATTCGAATTTTTGGATAATTCAATCCCTTGGGCTTTGAATTATCCAAGTTTGACGGTAGTTATAGATTAAGATTTATTTTGTCACATACTCCTGTAGAAAGGTTTATAATATTTGTAAACTTGAGAAAATATATAAATAAAGTAAGTAACTTTGTTGACTTTGCTTAGTATTATTAATGAAACTGATTCCAATAATTATTAATTAAACATTATATTTATTGATTAACAAGAGAGAGATATAATATAAAAGGGAAACTTATATTGAAACAAAGGAACTCTTTTTTTCTTGTTTTTTTAGCGCCTATTTACCCGTGAGCTTACACACACTCTGTGGTAACAAATAATTAAAATATGTACAACACACGCTCCCCTGTGTGTAAGCCCTAATCAGCAAGTCCAAGGCTATCTGCACATTTCCGTAGTTTGTCCTTAGGTAGACTCTTCGTTAGTATATCCGCCTCCATGTCTTCACTTTTAGTGTATTCCAGCTTGATTCCATTTTGAATTTCCTCTTTCACAAAATAATACTTTCGGTTTATGTGCTTTGTTCGTGAAGTAATCTTGTCAGATTGTATCCAGTTTATTGCAGCCTGGCTGTCACTTTTCAAGGTAATTTGGAAAGTTAAATTTTCACAAAGTTCTTCTAGTAATCCCTTTAACCATAATACTTCTGAAATGCCTTCACATATTGAAATAAGTTCTGCTTCACATGTAGACAAGGCTACTAAATTTTGCTTTCTACTTCTCCAGTTTATTAAGTTGTTGCCAAGTTTGACTGTATAGCCTGAATAGGATTTTGCGTCTCGGGTTGTGCACCAGCTCGCATCAGTACTTATTGTGATATTGTTGTCTTTTGGCTTATATGCCAACATGTTATCTCTTGTTCCCTTCAGATATCTATAAATCCTTTTAACTCCAGTTAAGTGTATTTCTCTTGGATCATTACTATACTGTGATAAATTGCTGACGTTGAAGGATATGTCCGGTCGAGTACCCGTAGAGAGGTACATTAGTGATCCAATCATTTCCTGGTATACAGTTTTATCTACTGGCTTAGAGTCCAAATATTCATCCAAATTTTGATTTTGATCTCCAGGTGTCTGCACACTGTTGCATTCTTCCAGTCCAAATCTGTGAAGAATTGTATCAATATAATGATTCTGAGATAGATAAAATCCATCTTCTTCCCTTTTTATTTCAATTCCAATAAATGGTTCGCTATCTTTCTTTTCTGTTAGAGTAACATATTTTTCTATTTCTGAGGCTAGGTTGTCATTAATTTCCTTACTAGTTCCAGCAATGATGAGATCATCTACATATAGACCCAGTATTGCATACTCTTCTCCTCTCTGGAGTTTATAGACACATGGATCACATTTGGTTCTAATCATTCCCAACTGGTATAAAATTTCATTGATCTTTTTGTTCCAACATTTTCCTGATTGTGGTAGACCATACAGGCTTTTTTCCAATTTACACACTTTGTTTTCTTCTCCTTTTTGTATAAAACCATCTGGTTGTCTCATGTATACTGTCTCTTTTAACTCACCATAGAGATAAGCTGTCTTCACATCATAAGTCTTTATGGTTAAATTCTGTTGTGTTGCAAGAGCTACTATTGTTCGCAAGCTTTCCTTTTTGAGTACAGGTGAAAAGGATTCCTTATAGTCCACACCATATCTTTGATTGCATCCAACAGCAACCAGTCTGGCCTTTCGTTTATATATGCCGTCAGTTGGTGTTTTCTTCGTACTGTAGACCCATTTACTATTGATGACTTTCATACCATTTCCCCTTGGTACTAGTGTCCATACTTTATGTTTCTCTATCTCACTGAGCTCATCTTCCATTGCTTTGTGCCATTCATTTATTTCTCCACTATCCATTGCTTCTTTAAAGTTCTCCGGAATATAATGATCAATTTCCATAATTATGTTTGCATTATTCCTATCCTTTATTCTTTGTGAGCGTCGAACTCCTTCTTCAATCAATTTCCTTTTTTGTTCTTCAAGTCTTGCTTTGTGCCGTTCTTCTAAGATGCTCTTTGTTTCTCCTTTCTTTCTTCCTCCTTTTACACATCTTTCCTGTATCGGTTCAGTTTGTGATGAGTCATTTTCACAGTCACCACCTAGTCTTACTGAAGTATCCTCCTGAGACTTCATTTTACTCTCTGTGACAGGATTGTCTTCTTTCAAGATAAGAAAGTCTTCAGCAACTATTTCTTCACAATTTCCTTTATAGGTCAAATTATCACAATTAGTATCTTCCTGAATATCATTTGCATAATCAATTCCTCTCTTATCTTCACTAAATTTTACTGATCTGACTTCATGGATTCTCTTTGTCATTATATCATATATTCTGTAGGCTTTTCTTTTAATGGAATAACCAATAAATATTCCCTTTCTACCCTTTGGTGAAAACTTGTTTCTTCTTGGTTTGCTCTCAAGCCAATGTGTCAAACATCCAAATATTCGAATGTGTTTGACCGATGGTTTCCTGCCATTCCATCTCTGCATAGGTGTATTTTGCTTGATAGACCTGTGGGGTGTACAATTCTTAATGTATGCAGCTGTAGCAATTGCCTCTGCCCAAAACATCATGGGTAATTTTGAGTCAATTAGTAAGGTTCTCGCTGTATTTATAAGAGTCCTATTCACTCTCTCTGCGACTCCATTACTTTGTGGTGAGTATGTGGTGGTAAGTTGGTGATGGATCCCACTTCTCTTGAAAAGTCCTTCAAATCTAGAGTTACAAAATTCAGTTCCATTGTCCGTTCTTACATCTTTTATTCTAAGACTTAATTCGTTTTCAGCTCTTGCTTTAAATTCTTCAAATCTTTCAAAGGTCTCATCTTTAGATCTCAGGAAATATACAAAGATTCTTCTACTGTAATCATCTACTATAACAAGGAAATACTTAGATCCTCCTAAAGATTGACATGGCATTGGTCCACATAAATCCATATGAATCAACTGCAGGGGCTTAACTGTATAATTTTCTGTAATATTATATGGCTTCTGCACCAGTTTTCCCATTATGCATGCTTCGCACTCTGGTAACCTTTCGAATTTTAGATCCAATCCTCTTACCATATGTCCTTGAATCATTTTTTTCATGTATTCTTCATTTATATGGTTTAATCTCTTATGCCATAAACTTATATTGCTATTTTTATTTGATAAATGTGTATTTATAACCATGACATTTTCATTTTTTGCTATTGGTACATTTCTTTGTTTTGTTTCCATCATAAACATTCTATCTTTAATATATGCTTCAGCAACTAAATCATTCCCTTCATTATACATTTTTGCTCCATCCTTATTGAAAATAACTGAATTTCCCTTGTTGACTAATCTGTATACTGACAAGAAATTATTCTTTAAACTTGGTACATGTAAGATATCTTTGATGCGAATATTTTCTTGGCCTTCACTTGTGCATGTAGTAAGTCTCATATCTCCTTTGGCTATGGCTTGGGTAGTTTTGCCCTTTTCAGCTAGGTTGATTTCACTTTCATAATCTACCACATTTTCCATCAAAGTTAGGTTTGGGGTTAAATGTGCGGTGCATCCTGAATCTATACACCATATTTGTCTATCATTTCTCTCATCTGGTGAATCTTCAAATTCTTTTACATATGTTTCAAATGCTTGCTCATTAATTCCACTTTTCATAGTATCCACTAGGTTATTTGAATGTTCCCTACTGTATTTGTGATTTCTATAACCAGGATTCCATTTCTTTTGGTATCCTTGTTTCTGTTTATCTCGAAACCAGCAATCATTAGATAGATGTCCCTTTTTATTACAAACAAAACATCTTTTTGGCTGAAATTGTTGGACTTTTCTATTTTTAATTCTGTATGCTTGTTCATGCCCATTCTCAACCGATTGATTTAATCTCATATTTCTTCTTGACTCCTCTTCTCTTAGAGTTTGTTGAATCTCTTCAATTGTTGCTTCTCTCTTTGATCGTAAGACAATAGCAATATTTTCATACCTTGGATGTATGCCTCTGACAATATGAAATGAAAGTTCTCTTGAGGTAAATTGATGCCCTAATGATGAACTTCTAGCAGCAATATTTTTTGCCCTTGTTATATATTCATCTACAGTTTCATTATCTTTCATTCTAATGTTCTTTAATTCTAAGCCTATATCAATAATTTTGTCTTCCAAATTGCCTGTGTATGTTTTTCTCAGTGAGTCCCATACTTTCTTAGCATTTGTTTCTCCTATGAACATTCCAGCTTGTTCATTTGTCAACGTAGTGATGATTATCCCAAAAGCTTCATCATTTTTATCACTCCAAATCTCCCAAGAACTTTTGTCTTCCATATCAGGTTCTGGATCTGAAATTACACATTTAAATAATTTTCTTCCTCTCAGAACTGCGCCGATTTTCAACGCCCATATTTGATAATTATTTCCTGTTAATGGTTCAATTTTTGTTTGGGATAAAACATTATATTCAGCCATTTTCGTCTTTTGAGCTAATATAAACAAACCAATATATAATTTAAAACAAATATATATTTTAAATTTATTTAAATATTGGGTAGCTTTTAAACATGCAATATATAGATATAATTTAACTTAATCTATATAAATACCTTTAATCTTCTTATAAGTGCTTCAGTTTACGATCAGAATAAACTTCTTGCTTAATCTTCAGATTGAATATTTTCGTTTTTGAGCTTTATATCAATAAACCACCATCTGCTGCCAATTGTTGACTTTGCTTAGTATTATTAATGAAACTGATTCCAATAATTATTAATTAAACATTATATTTATTGATTAACAAGAGAGAGATATAATATAAAAGGGAAACTTATATTGAAACAAAGGAACTCTTTTTTTCTTGTTTTTTTAGCGCCTATTTACCCGTGAGCTTACACACACTCTGTGGTAACAAATAATTAAAATATGTACAACAAACTTATCATTGGAGGCCATTTTTATATTATTGACTAGTAGAAGTATCAAACTACCAGACCAATATATTCCCTTAATAGTTTAATTCATAACACAAGGTAATAAGACCAAATCCAAATAAATAAATAGTGTGTGACATTTCGGTAACAGCGTTGTTACCATCTTCAGACAAAAAAGTACTAAATGAGAAATTTTACCACAGCATGCTTTTAAATAGTTCCTGTTATCAAGTGTGTAAACAAGATAACAAATAAGAAGAAGATATTTATCTGATAAACACAGATTATTATTCTTAGAATTAAAAGTTTTTTCAAATATAATTAAAAGCATATCTATAAATATCATTGATATTTCCTCTTTCTTCCATTCTGTTAATTGTAGCACATTTCTTTTGAATGAAAAATGCTTCTTTAAATTGTCTCTTTGCTAGTAGTACTTATACTGTACTACTAAGATGGTAACAATGCTGTTACCGAAATGTCACACACTATTTATTTATTTGGATTTGGTCTTATTACCCTGTGTTTATAATCTATAATCCAAATTGTGCCTTATCTAGTTTAATTCATAGTTTAAACACAGGGTAATAAGACCAACTCTAAATAAATAAAGTGTGTGTAACGTTGGGGACGATTACCTTTTTGTAATGGGTTGAGTTGATTGGTGATTGTGGTGGGCGCAGTCGTATTTGCTGAGGTGATAAGGTATTCACAAGGGAAAATAACGAGGACACAGAGTTGAATTGAAATAGGCCAGCGATCAAGGGAGAAAGGGGTTGAAGCTAGTTTGCGGATTTGACTAATCTATGGCTGTTCACATTATTGAGGATTGGACTTATCTGATGGTTGAGAAGATGGGGGTTGGCTCCAAACTGGTCTCAACGGCGGCGAGCTCTTGACTGGTCTCAATGGTGCCACGTTCCTGACTAACTAAACCGAGTTCGCGATTTAACACAAAAACTTCTCAGGGCTCTGATTGGTTGGTGGTCGAGTCGTGTAAGCTTTCCATTGGTTCCTAGCTAATCCTCCTGGACTCTGATTGGATCTTTGCTAATCCTTTGTTCTTGACTTGTTCTGACATGATTCCGGAAGGACTAGGTTCTTGAACCCAGTTTTATGAGTTCCTGGATAATAAAACCTACTAATGACTGCTTCCTCTTTGATGGCCTTTCTCTCTAAACCTTTCTCCCAGATTTCTAAGCCTTGTTTTTATTAAAATCTTTAGATTATACATTGCATACATATTGTGGTGGGCTTACATCCAGTTATGTACAAATTATGACATGTGTATATTATTAACACTATTTATTTATTTGGGTTTGGTCTTATTACCCTGTGTTTATAATCTATAATCCAAAAATATTGTGTCTTATCAATTCATAGTTTAGTATAATTTTCTTGTCTAGGGTCAGTCTTCATTAATTCTACTTTAATTGTATAGAAAAATAGTTGCTATTGCACAATTTTTTCTCCATAGCTCATTTTCTATTAAATATAGTTTTACATATACAGTAGAATTACCTCCCTGTAAAGGACACCTAATTGTAGAGCCAAAGTGTTCTTTAGGGAGAGTTGTCTTCTTACCAGAGAGTTGTTAAATAAAAAAATGGTAATTTTGCAAATTAAAACTGTCCTTTATATAGAGGTGTCCTTTAGGGGAATATCCTCTCATGGAGGTTGTACTGTATACTTTTAAATCATATATTTCTGTCATTTCATTTATTTGAATGAAATCTTCTAATATATGTAAACTAGAGGAATGGCCCGGGCAACGCCCAGGTTTTACCCGAGTGCGTATATTTTTATATTTATTATATAATTCTATTTAATGAATTACATATTGTATTCTTATAAAGATTATCGATTAAAGGTACTTATATATATTTAAAGGTTCTCATAAAGATTACCAATTTAAAAGTTTATTTTATTTTATTTAAAGAAACATATTTTCATTTAAGTATTGTTATTTATTTTAAAAGATTAAGTAATTGTGCAAAACGATAATTGCCTTAAAAAGAAATTGCCTTAAAAAAAAGAAACATTCGCGGTGATTTTGTCTTGCATTTGTTTATACAATTATTATATATATTGGCATCATATATTAACTTTATGAACGGAAAAATATGTCCAGGATAGCCTAGTGGTCATGGCATCTGCCCGGTAAGCGGAAGGTTGTGGGTTCGATTCCCATCCCTTGACACTTTTTTTATTTTATCCATTCTGACCAAAATCTATCCGTGGACTTCACACAGACAGAATAAGGCAATTATATAAGTAGATTAATAATAATAATTATCATTAGATAATGATAATGATCATAATGATGATGCGCGCGTTGATGACCAAAATCTATCCGTGAACTTCACACAGACAGAATAAGGCAATTATATAAGTAGATATGAGATATATGTATGTATAAACAATTCATCTATTTGTTACGTTTTCATTTTTTACCTGTAGAATGGCAGAAATGCTTGAAAGCTTTTTGAAAAAATTACAAGAAACTTTTTGCCTCACAATTTTGTACCTTTGACTCTTTCCAATGATGTCATTTTTGTGGGAAAAAAGACAAGCCTGCCAGGATTTGAACCTGGAATCTTCTGATCCGTATAGTCAGACATGTTATCCATTGTGAGGTGTCTGATTACTGATTAGAAGAATCCAGGTTCGAATCCTGGCAGGTTTATCTTTATTTTTTGGGATATTTATATTATAACAAATATTTTCTATCTAAATCTGAAATGCTTATTTTTTCCAATTTAATCAATACCAGACTATTCTACATCAATTGATTTAAATCTACTGGACATTAATTAAACAATTAAAAAAGGTTTCCGGAGATGAGTTTCTTTTTATTTCAACCATCTCAAGGACATCTCTGCCCTTCTACCGAAAAACATATACAATGAATAAAACACCACCTGGTGCTAAACTATTATAAATCTATATACACACATACAGTTAAACCTGTCTATAGCGCCCCCTCTAAATAGTGCCCCCCTCTCTATAGCGCCCTTTTTAAATACGTAGTACAATGCGATTTACATTAAAAGTTACCTGGCTATAGCACCCCCCTTTCTATAGCACCCTATTTTGGTGAGTCCCAAGAGGGGGCGCTATAGACAGGTTTAACTGTATATACATTAGGATATTTTTGCATATTGTTTTTATTTGGAATAAATATTCTACTATTATATATTGACCTATTTGACTTCAGTCAATTATAGAGAATGCCTGGTGAAAGTTTTACTTCAAGAAAAATTTATAACCTCTCAGGGGATAGCCCCTTTATAAAGACAATGGCTTTATATTAAAGGGAATATTTTGGTAAATAAATACAGTAGAACCTCCCTTTAGTGGACATCTCTCCACAAAAGACAGTTTTCATTTGCAAAATTATCATTTTTATAATTTAGTAACTCTCTGATAAGAGGACATCTCTCCCTAAAGGACAGTTTGGCTCTGCAATTAGGTGTTGTCCATTACAGGGAGGTTCTACTGTAATATATTGGATCAAAAAAAAAAATTTATTTACTAATATTTCAGTTGGCTGAATGCCAAACATTCTCAAGGTACAACAATACGTTCTTCAAGGTACAACAATGTATTGTTTTACCTTGAAAAAGGTTGGTGTTCAACCAACTGCAATATTGGTTAAAAAAATATTTATTTAATCTAATATACAGTTATATACAGTTAAACCTGTCTATAGCGCCCCCTCTAAATAGCACCTCCCTCTCTATAGCGCCCAATTTTAAATACATAGTACAATGCGAGATTTACATTAAAAGTGACCTGTCTATAACATCCCCTCTCTATAGCACCCTATTTTGGTGAGTCCCAAGAGGGGGCGCTATAGACAGGTTTAACTGTATATGCCTTTTTAATATGTTAAAGACCTATTTATAGATTGCTCTTTTTCAAAACTTTTTACGATATATTTACTTTTTTTTTACTTATACTACTTATATATTTACTTTTTAATCTCTATGATTTATTTTTTACAATATACTACTCCAGGCTATTATCCAACATACATATTTCTCTATTAAAAAATAAAATTCAATAAAATAATCCCCCTTGTATCAATATTAAGTAAAATATATCAGGCCCCTCCAGGGAAAATAAATTATACCATGATAAAGCACAATTTGGATTATAGATTATAATACAAGAAAATAAGACCTAATCCAAATAATTTTTTAGTGTGTGACGTTTCGGCAACAGCATTGTCACCATCATCAGACAAAAGAATAAATGAGAAAAAATATCACAGCATTAGAACTCTCTGTGATATTTTTAAATCATTTATTCTTTTGTAAAACGACATTTGAAATACCATCCCGCATGTGTTTCTTTTCGACGAAAATTCAAAATTTATTTCAAGGAGAAATAACGATTATTTCTAACCTTTTGGATGAGGTATGAAAGGGTGAATTGTGAAGAGTAATGATAAACGGAAAAATAAAAGTGTCCAGGGATGGGAATCCCTTTCATACCTCATCCAAAAGGTTAGAAATAATCGTTATTTCTCCTTGAAATAAATTTTGAATTTTCGTTGAAAAGAAACATATGCGGGATAGTATTTCAAATGTTGTTTTACAATCACAACCCGCATTATATTATATTTATTCTTTTATCTGATGATGGTGACAATGCTGTTACCGAAACGTCACACACTAATAAATTATTTGGATTAGGTCTTATTTTCTTGTATTATAAATTACTAGCGGATGTACCCGGCTTTGCCCGGGTTTTACCCGAGTAAAGGTTTGTCTAACGAACATTTGTTAAAACAATTCTCTATAAACTTATTAAAAAAATAATAGATATATTTTGATGATTTGAAACTCGTAAATTTGAATCTCTCGATAAAGTGATCATTTTTTCCCGGTCTCTGTGTGCCGTTTCATCCTTAATTTTGGCTTTCCTAATTTTCTACATTACAAAATCATCGTTTTATCTAGTGAACATTTTTTCCCGGTCCCTTGAAAAATACTCGATAAGTTGAATAAAATCATGGTCGTTTATGGAAGATGGACGAAGTTCCCGCCGAGCCTTTTTTTTTTTTTGTCTACTTGGCACAGCTGTGTCACCAACTCTGACCCCGCGCGCCAGGACATCTTGACCCCTCTGATTGGTCGGTGGGTACTTGGACTGTCCATCCGGCCAGCGGTCGGACGATTACATTTTCTCGACAGGGGGTGGGGCAGACCTAAGCCTATCTCCGTCGCAAGGTGGCGCTGCTTGCGAGTTAAAGCTACAAATCTGCAAATAACTCTAAGAATATTCAAGATATTCAAGAAATTATTTTTCAAAAACCTTTCCGGGGATATACCTAATAATATCCCAAAATTTCACGCCGATTGGATGTATGGTTTTTGAATCTATAGAGAACACAGACAGACATTCATTTTTATATATATATAGACTAGCCGAATGACCCGGGCAACGCCCGGGTTTTACCCGATTAAATGTTTTTAATTCAAATACCGCCGTGGATTTCACTCTTGTGAAACGCCCCGCTCCAAACTTGGCATGTTTTAAAATATAAAAATAAAAATGTAAATTTTCACAAAGATATTTTAAAATTCTATTATTTTGATTTTCAAATACTATTTGTTACAATTATAAATTGGCGCCGTGGATGTCACTCTTGTGAAACGTCCCGCTCCAAACTTTGTGTCTGAGAAACGATATTTTTAGAGAGAGATGATCTGGTTTTGTATCTTCTGCTTGAATGAATGTTTTTTTCTGTTAGAATTTTGTTCCTGCATACTAAAAATGAATTGGCTTCACCCCTGGTCTCTGATTTTTGGAATTTTTCCCGATATAATTTGGTATCTGATAATCAAACATGATTAAGCAATATTGTCATAATCATTTTCTGACTAAAAAACAACTATCTTTGCCCAAAACCTATCAATTTCAATTTCATTGGCTAAATATCTCTTCCATATTTTCTCTATTTCCTGTTAAAACATGTTTTACATGTACATTAGGTCAGTTGATATTACCTCCCATCTTCACCGCTAGAGGCGCTGCTTGCGAGCGAAAGGGCAAATTTGCAATGCAAATTTGCAAATAACTTTACGAATATTCGGAATAGAGACCTGAAATTTTCACTAAAAGTTTTTCCAGATTCTACTCAATATACTGCTAAAATTTCAGCCAGATTAGTTACGTATTGTGGACGTGTATAGCCGACATAGGAACAAACACACATACATACATACATACACTGACTTTTATATATATAGGGATACCATGTTTTCTCCTGTAGTTCATGCCTGAAAGCTGGAGATTAAAAAGGTTTTTGAAAGGATACTTTTCCCTGGAGGCCTGATATTTTACTCAAAATTTAAAAAAATTGTTTGTTTCAATATTTCTTCACCAATGGCAGCCTAGATCATAAGTGTCTGTTTGTCAGACAGGGATGAATGTACCACTATTCCCAATGTCTGTGGCAACGGAACCTGCAGAAACACCGTCGGATCCTTCGAATGCTCCTGTCGTTCTGGGTTCTCCCCTGGACCACGTCAGACCTGTGAAGGTAAAGTTGATGCTTAGTATTTATTTATCATGTAACTAGAAGTTACTGATGGCTTGCGCCATCTGTCAGAATAATTTTGTCGTTGATTTACAGCTTGTGTCACACTGATGAGGGCCAACAGCCCGAAATGCGTACATGGTTAGCTTTTCTTGATTAATCAAGGATAGGTATTTGGCCAATCCTGGAATAATTAAAAATCAATGAATAGTTGATATTTATTCCGACAGATGCCGCAAGCCATTTCTAGTTGTGCAATCAGGAGATGCCTTTTTCTCAATTTATCCACCTGATCTCGGTACAATTTCACTTTGGGGGTAGGTAGAAGGGGGGTCTAAACTGTTGGTTTTCGACCGCTACGACCCATGATCGAATCCTGTATTGGGCACTTTTTTCTGATTAAAAAAGAAAAATTGCTCCAATGGTCCCCGATTCTTGCAAAATTTCAACTACACCAGCAAGTGCAAGTAACTAAATGGGGTTCTGGCACATTTGTAAGGGCAAAGTCGAATTGCTTTTTACATGTGTAGACAGACATGTGGTGCACTTATATTAAAAGCAGTTGGCTACTTCTACCCACCATGATTATCATGGCCTGTACTATGTGTACTAGGGATAAGCAAAACAATTCACTTTGGTGACATTTTTTTCACATTGTGTGTGTGTTGTGCTTCCAGATGTGGATGAATGTGAAGAGATGGGGAACAACTGTGCCTTCCGATGCCGCAATACTCCTGGATCCTTCCGCTGTATCTGTCCCTATGGATACACTCTAGCTCTAGATGGACTTCATTGTCAAGGTGGTTCCCTTTCTTCTATTGGGTCTTTATGATTAGTCAGGATATCTTTTTTTCTTCTTTTCTCACGTTATATTATTACAGTTAAACCTGTCTATAGCGCCCCCTCTAAATAGCGCCTTCCTCTTTATAGCGCCCGATTTTAAACATTAAAATGTAAACATGTTCATTAAAAGTGACCTGTCTATGGCATCCCCTCTCTATAGCACCCTATTTTGGTGAGTCCCAAGAGGGGGCGCTATAGACACGTTTAACTGCATATATTTTTCTTCTTAAAAAAAAAAAATCAGCCTAAAGAAATCAACTATATATTGTAAATGGGAATTTATCCAACAAGAAAGGAGTTTCATTTAATCTTTTAATTTTGTTTTATGTTTTTTACCTCTTATGATAGCCTTAAATTGCTATAATGTGTGCTATCATGTGTATAATATGCAAATGTTACCTATATAAAATGTTTGGAAAAAATAAAGCTACATCAACTAATTATTTATTTAATTTCCAATGTTTCAGTGACTGGTTGTCATTATCCTCAGGGGGATTGTCAGGAATTGAATAAATAATCAGTTAATGTAGCTCTATATATCTTCCAAGCAAACTTCTAACCAATAGAGGATCTTCACAACTGCTATATTAAGTGTGTGATGGTCTGTAGATTTGGATGAGTGCCAGACTCCAGCCAACAAGTGCCGTTACCAATGCAAGAACCTGATTGGATCCTTCATGTGTATCTGCCACGAGGGGTTCCAGCAAGTGGGGATGGGAGATGAGTGTGTGGGTGAGTGTAGCCCTCACTTCATGTGTAGCCCTCACATCTAGTGTAGCCCTCACATCATGTGTAGCTCTCACATCAACACATAGCTGTTGCCAGTATCATTTTATTCCCAAAATCTTGAAGTAAGATTTTATTTTCTTGACGTTTCAACAAAAACCTTTTGTCCTCTATAATACTTTTTCTGGTCGAAGTGTCTCTTTTTAAGAACATGTTTTTAAATAGTTTTCAGTGTTATCCGTTATGTAAACTGTGTACCCTATTTTTCTATTCTTGTTTACATAACTGATAACAGTGTACCAACTACATTGAAGCATGCTATGGACTTTTTTCTCATTTAGTACTTTTGTCTGAAGATGGTAACAATTCTGTTACCTAGATGTCAACTATAAAGAATACTTTTGAATGTGGTCCTGTTGCCCTATGTTTTTCTATCTTCTTGATGTAAAGATCTCATGTGTTGAAAATAAACTATCCTCAAAACACAAGGTTAATCTAAATAGATAAATAGTGTGTGGCATTTCTATAACAGCATTGTTACCAAAATGTCCTACACTATTTATTTGGATTTGGTCATACAGTAGAACCGCCTTGTAAAGGACACCTAATTGCAGAGCCAAAGTGTCCTTTAGTGAGAGGTGTTCTCTTACCAGAGAGTTACTAAATACAGTAGAACTTCCCTGTAAAGGACAACATCTAATTGCAGAGCCAAAGTGTCCTTTAGGGAGAGGTGTTCTCTTACCAGAGAGTTACTAAATACAGTAGAACTTCCCTGTAAAGGACAACATCTAATTGCAGAGCCAAAGTGTCCTTTAGTGAGAGGTGTCTTCTTACCGGAGATCTACTAAATACAGTGGAACCTCCCTGTAAAGGACATCTAATTGCAGAACCAAAGTGACCTTTAGTGAGAGGTGTCTTCTTACCGGAGATCTACTAAATACAGTGGAACCTCCCTGTAAAGGACACCTAATTGCAGAGCCAAAGTGTCCTTTAGGGAGAGGTGTACTCTTACCAGAGAGTTACTAAATACGGTAGAACTTCCCTGTAAAGGACACCTAATTGCAGAGCCAAAGTGTCCTTTAGGGAGAGGTGTTCTTTTACCAGAGTTACTAAATACAGTAGAACCTCCCTGTAAAGGACACCTAATTGCAGAGCCAAAGTGTCCTTTAGGGAGAGGTGTTCTCTTACCAGAGAGTTACTAAATACAGTAGAACCTCCCTGTAAAGGACATCTAATTGCAGAACCAAAGTGACCTTTAGTAAGAGGTGTCCTTTTACTGGAGAGTTACTAAATACAGTAGAACCTCCCTGTAAAGGACACCTAATTGCAGAGCCAAAGTGTCATTTAAGGAGAGGTGTCCTCTTACCGGAGAGTTACTAAGTAGTAAAAATGGTAATTTTGCAAATGAAAACTGTCCTTTATAGAGAGGTGTCCTCTAGAGTGAGTGTCCTCTCATGGAGGTTCTACTGTATTACCTAGTGTTTATAATTTATAATCCAAATTGTGTGCCTCATCATAAACAATCCCCTGTATGTATATTGAAGACATCGGTGCTGCGCAGACATCAACGAATGTGTCACTGTCCCTGATGTCTGCCGTAACGGCCAGTGCATCAACACACTGGGAGGCTACCACTGCCAGTGTAACCAAGGATTTTCTCCTACTCCTAACAGACAAGAATGTCAAGGTAACCATTTCACAGAATTTTTACGCATCAATGGATCTGGACATTAAAATGATGGGGTTGGCGAGGAGTATTTTATTAATTTAATAAATAAAAAATACCTTTTTTTAAAAAGCTTTTATTATAAAATGTCACTAAAAGAATAATTTCCATGGGCACAAAGGATCTTTAGGACTTTATTTGAGCCTAATCGATAAAATAATTACAGAAGAGTGCAAAATCAAAGAACAACAACAAAGAAAACAGCAGTTACAAACTCACCAACTGCAGCACAGTGAAGGAAAACAGGAGCAGAACAGAAGACAGAAGTTGGTAAAACCTTCTAGAATATTCCAGGAAGTACACCGGCGGTAAGTAACAGTCCGACATCTTGAGAGAGCAGTTCGCGTTTGCTTGGAGTCCACCACGTAGCTTCGTTCTTCTTCTAGCTGGCATGAGTTCCTCATCCCTATATATCCCGGAGTAGATCTTTCCAGAATGGTCAAGGTTGGTCAGCCAATCAGAAAGCTGCCTGCACTAAGCCTTGCGCAATCGCTTTAAATTGGCCAATTAGTTGTTCTCCGATTTTTCTACATTATTCTAGAACCTTCTAAAACATTCTATTCTGGAATGTGCTTTGTTTTTATTGTTCTAAGTAACAATATATAGCTTTTGCCATTGAACAATTATATTTATATGAGTAAAACTAAAAGTGGTAGGAACAATCATATATTGAAGGTAAAGAGGTAAATATTTATAAACATGAAAACTTGCTAATCAGTTGCCCTTTATATTAAATTATATTAAGTTCAAAATTCACTATGATTGTCCCCTGCCGCTTTTATTTTTACTCATATAAATCTAATTATTTAATGGCAGAAGCTAAAATATTTAGTTTTACTTTTTAGTATGAAAGCTTGGGGGGTCGATGGAAGGATGGTCTAAACCGTTGGTTTTCGACCGCTACGACCCGGGTTCGATTCCCGCATTGGGCATTTTTTATGTTTAAAAAAAAAATGCTCCAATAGCCCCAGATTCTTGCAAAAGTCCAACCCCACCAGCGAGTGCAAGTAACCAAACGGGGCTCTGGCACATTTGTAAGTGCAAAGTCGAACTGCTTTCACATGAGTAGACATGTGGTGCGCTTACAGTAAAAAGCAGTCGCTAACTACCCACCATGATTATCATGGCCTGTACCACGTGTACTAGGGATAAGCAAAAAAAAAAAAGTATGAAAGCTTTTTTTAAAGGTATTTTAGAAACACAGGGTAATAAGACCAAATGCAATGAAAAATAGTGTGTGATGTTTCAGCAAAAACACTGTTACCGAAACATCACATGCTATTTACTTATTTGAATTTGATCTTAATACCTGGTGTTTCTAATCTATAATCCAAATTGTATCATATATCATTTAAGATTTACAGTAAAACCTCTCTGTAAAGGACAACACCTAATTGCAGAGCCAAAGTGTTCTTTAGGGAGAGGTGTCCTCTTACCGGAGAGTTGCTAAATAGTAAAAATGGTAATTTTGACAATGAAAACTGTCCTTTGTGGAGAAGTGTCCACTAAAGGAAGGTTCTAATGTATATTTATATATTAATTCCTAGATATTTTGTCCAAATGCTATTATATTAGGGATTATATAATTTGAATGATGATTGTTGTCCCCAGATCATCGT
The DNA here is from genome assembly GCA_030710605.1 of Cordylochernes scorpioides. NCBI lineage: Eukaryota > Metazoa > Arthropoda > Arachnida > Pseudoscorpiones > Chernetidae > Cordylochernes > Cordylochernes scorpioides. The sequence continues at coordinate 136,220,836 of CP092864.1, read as the reverse complement.
ACTGGGCTATGCTACCTCCCCCACCACTCTGGCAATGGACAGCTCTGCCCAGCCAGGACTGCTGACATGAGGGAAATGACATGGGCAGATTGCTGCTGTGGTATGGGGGTGTTCTGGGGATCCTCCTGTGAACGTTGCCCACTGAAGGGAACAAGTGAGTACTCAAGATTGTTGCATACTCTCCAATATATATGTTATATAACAATATTTTATTTTAAAAATATAATTTATAGAAAAAATTACTCTGTTAAATCGACTGCCAGAGGTTGCACTTACCCTTTATATAACCTATTATTGTTATATATATATTATTGTATAAAGGTTAGCTGATATATATTTACATTGTTTAATTCTCAGTTGCTTAGTTACCTTAATTTACCTTTATTTTTTGTTTTTATTTTTATTTTACCTGTAGAAGGGCATTGCCCGAAAGCTTGTAAAGTTTTACAATTAAAAGAAACTCATCTTCTGTGATACGTTTCTATTAAATGTTGAATATTAATGGTGAAAATTATTTTATAAGAAATTGCACTTTATATATATTTAAAGATAAATGAAAGAGAGATACACCATTTTTATGCTACTATAATTATTTTATTCTTTTTACAATTCTTGCACACGTGCTCATTATATGTCGAACATGTTGTTGTCTACAAGATGATGATAAAAACAAGATGATCAAAACAGAGTAAAGTAATAATATATCACTGATATATTATATTTAAAAAAAAAAAAAAAAAACAGATCATTCTGAAACTTCTTACTTGACATATCTTTCTGGAAGAGTCTTTGACCTTTACTATTATTGTTGTTTCCCGAAAATAGTTCGACTTTGCACTTCTGCCAGAGCCCCATTTGGTTACTTGCACTCACTGGTGGGGTTGGACTTTTACAAGAATCTGGTGTCATTAGAGCATTTTTTTTTAAATATAGCTACATCAACCAATAATTTATTTAATTCTCCACGTTTCAGTAACTGGCTGTTACTCTCCTCAGGATCATTCCCCTGAAGAGAGGGATAGCAAGTCATTGAAACATAGAGAATTAAAGCTTATGTCCATATTTACTTGAAAACCATTTCTAAGATTCCATCCTTCAGTGTAGCATATAAAAGCAGAATGATCCAATACAGTATTAGAGCTCTGAGAAGCGGTCTGGTGGATTAAATTGGCGAAACCGCTGGGAGGGTTCACCACTGATGAGCTAAGCCCTCCCAATATATTTTTTCATCGCAGTAAGGACAGTAGAAGTTCGTTTTATGTATAAAAGAAACATTCGCGCTTTTAAATCCTTTTATTTTATATGTATTGGTTGATGTAGCTGTATTTTCTCCAATTCTATACAGTTAAAAGGGCTTCCCCAATGCTGAAGTGTCCTCCCCCAGATGATCAAGGGGTCTTTGCTATCTTGCTCCCACCAGCGAGTGCAAGTAACCAAACAGGGCTCTGGCACATTTGTAAGTACAATATCAAACTGCTTTTCGCATTTGTAGACATGTGGTGCACTTACAGTAAAAGCAGTTGCCAACTTCCACCCACCATGATTATCATGTCCTGTACCACGCGTACTAGAGATAAGAAAAAAAACGGCTTCCTCAATGCTAAAGAGTCCGTTTCCTGATGATCAGAGGGTCTTCGCTATCTTAGCTCATCTCAAGGCTCAGAAAGAACTTATAAATGGACACCTTTATTGATGTTAGAATGGAGTTGACATTGTATCCATCCCTTGTTCAGTAGAACTACCTCTCTGTATAGGACAATGTTGTGTTTTAACTTTAAAAGCACACAAAAATATAATAAACTTTAATATATTTATTTAAATCTCAAAAAAAAACTTTGCATATAGAACAAATAATAATGAAGAAAGAAAACATTTTAGAAATGCAAAACCAAAACAAAAAGTACTGGTCTAAAATAAAGTGTCCTTTATAGAGAGGTATCCTCTTTACTAGAGAGCAGCTAAATAGTAAAAATGGGTAATTTTGGCAATGAAAACTGTCCTTTATATAGAATTGTCTTCTAGCGAGAGTGTCCTTTCATTGTGGCTTTCACTCTATTTTAATTATATCACATATTTTTTTTACTGTCTTTAATAATGGATTTAAAAATTAATTTTGCGATTATTTTAAGCATCAATGTTTCTCTTTTGACAAATATCATAGAAATGTATATATAATTATATATGGTTGCAAAACCAAATAAATAATTTTTATTGGACATCTTTATGGCAAAAGCACAACTTCTGTTTAACAAGAGTAACAGAACTGTCATGAGAAATGCACACATAAGTTACTTATTTGGTCTTATAGATGGAAATTTTCCGGGAGGATATAGATCTATAAAGATAAAAGGGTCACCCCTCCCATCAAAATTAGATGCCATCTATTGACTGTCTCCGCAAAATAGCGGCCTAGGTTCTGTGACAAAGCCACAATACCAGCTTTGGCAAACTGAGAAGCATCCACCTAGAGACCATGGTTTGGAACTAATGGCCCTTATCAGCCTAGGGCCGACTTCTCAGTTTACCAAAGCTGGTGTTGTGGCTTTGTCACTGACCCAAAGCCGCTTGTTTGCGGCAACAGTCAATAGATAACATCTAGTTTTGACGTCTATTTTGACAGGAGAGGTGACCCTTATCTTTATAGGATATTTGGTCTTGTTTTTTTTTTTTTTTTATCTTGTACTACTTATTTGGTCTTGTTATCTTGTACTACTTATTTGGTCTTGTTACCTGGTGTTACTTTATTTGGTCTTGTTACCTGGTGTTACTTTATTTGGTCTTGTTATCTTGTACTACTTATTTGGTCTTGTTACCTGGTGTTACTTTATTTGGTCTTGTTATCTTGTACTACTTATTTGGTCTTGTTACCTGGTGTTACTTTATTTGGTCTTGTTATCTTGTACTACTTATTTGGTCTTGTTACCTGGTGTTACTTTATTTGGTCTTGTTATCTTGTACTACTTATTTGGTCTTGTTACCTGGTGTTACTTTATTTGGTCTTGTTATCTTGTACTACTTATTTGGTCTTGTTACCTGGTGTTACTTTATTTGGTCTTGTTATCTTGTACTACTTATTTGGTCTTGTTACCTGGTGTTACTTTATTTGGTCTTGTTATCTTGTACTACTTATTTGGTCTTGTTACCTGGTGTTACTTTATTTGGTCTTGTTATCTTGTACTACTTATTTGGTCTTGTTACCTGGTGTTACTTTATTTGGTCTTGTTATCTTGTACTACTTATTTGGTCTTGTTACCTGGTGTTACTTTATTTGGTCTTGTTATCTTGTACTACTTATTTGGTCTTGTTACCTGGTGTTACTTTATTTGGTCTTGTTATCTTGTACTACTTATTTGGTCTTGTTACCTGGTGTTACTTTATTTGGTCTTGTTATCTTGTGAATTTTATCTGTAATTCAAAATATTGTACCTTATTGTGCTTAGAATTAAATAAACTTGAATTTCTACCAAAGATATTATTTTTCCAGATATCTTCAGGGAGCTTTGTCCACATGGGAATGGCTTCAAGGAAGATGGAAAAGGTATGGTCACACTCCAACATCCTCATTGGTAAAATTTAATTGAAAATTATATTAGGAAATATGATTTTTTAAATACAGTAGAACTACCTTTCTGTAAAGGGCAACACCCAGCTGCAGAGTCAAAAGTGTCTTTTACAGGGAGGTGTCCTCTTACCAGAAGCTGCTAAATAGTAAAAATCGTAATTTCAATGATTGAAACTGTCTTTTATAGAGAGGTCTCTTATTTTGGGAGTGTCCTCTCATAGAGGTTCTACTGTATTGTCCTTCTTGAACATTTTATGGTGATTTGTAAAGCATTTTATTCTGAGTGGGAAAGTTTTCTAAACTCCTCAAATGTCACTCCAACAAGCTTATTGTTAATATTTAATTGAAAATTATATTAAGAAATATCATTTTAGAAATACAGTAGAACTTCTCTGTAAAGGACAACATCTAGTTGCAGAGTTAAAGTGTCTTTTAGAGAGGTGTCCTCTTACCAGAAGCTGCTAAATAGTAAAAATGGTAATTTCAATGATTGAAACTATCTTTTATAGAGAGATGTCTTCTTACAGGAGTGTCCTCTCATGGAGGTTCTACTGTATTGGCATTCTTGAAGGTGTTATTGTGAGTGTTCATGCCTTATTATGTAAAACAGATTGCATAACTTCATTTCTAATAAATATGCAAATTTTTCTGTCATGAATAAAGTAGTTCAACCAGTGAATCTTGTTGATTAGTTCTTGTTAGAATTGAGTCAATATATTTCTTGGCAAAAGTTGAGTTAAAATAAGTTGAGAGCAAATTAAGAACAAAGCGGTTTCTCTCCCTATTACAGGGAGATCAAAGCTTGTTCTGACCAGTGATGCTGGGTTTGTAAACCATTTTATGCTGATTTTGATATAATCAATAAGGAATCAAGGGTTTTAAACACAAGGGGGGTAATAAGACCAAATCCAAATAAATATTTGTCGTAGCCAACTAATCGTAGCCTACTATCGTAGCCAACCAATAGGAGAGCGCCATTCCAAAAAAAAAAAGCAAACGGTGACAGAGATGAAAAATAATTGATGACGCTCGTAACTGTATATAGAATAATCCAAATTGCGCCTTATCAAATCAAAGGTTTGGTTTCTTTTCACATTTCTTTTGTTTCTCCAAGTTTCCGGTCAACATGCCCTTTAACATGGAGATCCAGAAGTATTACTTGTATCCAATTCGGCGTGTTATAATTGTCTAGAAGTAATACTTCTGGATCTCCGTGTTGAAGGGCATGTTAGCCCGAAAACTCGAGAAATAAAAGAAATGTGAAAAGAAACCAAACCCTAGATTCCTTATTGTATGTCGAAAGGTAAAAGCAAGAAAGAATCTTTATAATATTATACCAAGGGGGAAAGTTTTCTCAACTCCTCAAATATCAAGGGTTTCAGGATACCTGTTCTAAAACTTTTTTATTCTGGTTTAATTACTGTGTGAGAGATTAAAACTCGAATGTTATTCTGGCTTATAAACACAAGGTAATAAGACCAAATCCAAATAAATAAATAGTGTGTGACGTTTTGGTAACAGCGCTGTTACCGAAACGTCACACACTATTTATTTATTTGGATTTGGTCTTATTACCTTGTGTTTATAATCTATAATCCAAATTGTGCCTTATCAGTTATTCTGGCTTGTTGCTCCTGCATCAATGCTATCCTTCAGTAAACCAATGTATGCCATGATAATCATTAATGTATGAGATGCTGTGACAGATGTAGACGAGTGCATCCTGATGCCCAACCTGTGTCAAAATGGCCGCTGTATCAACACCCAGGGCTCCTACCGCTGTGTCTGCAACAGGGGCTACAAACCTGATGACTCCAACACTCATTGCTATGGTAACTCTTTGGATTCTATTTTAGGGTAATATTGCACTATATATATCTTCTTATATATAGAAGCCAATGTCTGTTGTCTGTTTCGGGATAAACTCAAAAACTACTGAACCAATTGGTACCAAATTTTGCATGTCGCTTTTTATAAACCTGAGGAAAATTTTTGGCTATATTTCGATTAGTATTTTTGGCTATTTATTTTTTTCATTTGAAAAGTTTTTTTTTATGTGGAGTAAATACGAGACAAAGTAACAACACCAGGCCAATTAAGTGACCAATGAGCATTCTGCATATTTTTTTCAAGTTACTTGCGTACTTTTTTGAAATATATTTTTATACGAATGTTACTTTTTTTTACAAAAGTATCGAGAGAGAAATTTATATTACTAAGTTACTGTAAGTGCACACAATGCAATTTAAAAAAAAACTTTACAAAACTAGCGTTACTGTATGTAAACAATGGCTTTCGTATTTTTATTAATATTTGTTCTGGGCTTTTTTATAATTTTTTTTTTAATTGTTTAAAATGCAGTTGCAGTCATATAAACATATGTGTTTATATGTTTGCCTAATATATTTTCATGTGCCCTTTTATTTTTCACAGAAAAATATTTACATGCCAGTATTTTGGATTAATATTTTTATAAACCTATTTTTTCTTATTCTTACTGAGAAGATGGGCATCGCAGTCAAGATCCATCGCAGTCACTCACCCAACTCAGGCAATTTCAAGGGTTAATGCGCTGGGGCGGGTACCTCAGAGGTTTGGGGGGAAAATTGCCATCTATTTAAACTATATTGATTTTGAAACAACTAAATGGATTGCGAAATATAATTAAATCAAATACCTAAACACTAATATAATACAATTTTTGCCATCACACACACTTTTTTTCCTGTGGTTTATGTGTTACTTCTGTATTGCTATTCTATGGCACTTCTACTATTTATTATTGATGTACTTTCAGTATGAAGGAAATTGCACTCGGGGGAATTCTCGGGCGAACCTGGGTCATTCGTCTAGTATGATATAAAATTGATAAGGTACAATATATGGATTATAGATTTGAAACACAAATAAATAAATAGTGTGTAACGTTTCTGTAACAGCGTTGTTACCATCTTCAGACAAAAGTACCAAATGAGAAATTTTACCACAGCATGGTTTAAATATGGTTTACATATTTAATGCTGTGGTAAAATTTCTCATTCAGTACTTTTGTCTGAAGATGGTAACAACGCTGTTATTGAAATGTCACACACTATTTATTTATTTGGATTTGGTCTTATTATCTTGTGTTTAAAATTTGGTCTTATTACCTTGTGTTTATAATCTACTAGACAAATGACCCGGGTAACGCCCGGGTTTACCCGATTAAATGTTTTATTCAAACACTATGCGTTACAATTATAAATTGGCGCCGTGGATGTCACTCTTGTGAAACGTCCCGCTCCAAACTTTACATGTACATTAGGTCAGCTGATATTACCTCCCTTCTTCACCGCTAGAGGCGCTGCTCGCGAGCAAAAGGGCAAACTCGACGAATATTCAGGATAGAGACCTGAAAATTTCACTATAAGTTTTTCCAGATTCTACTCTATATACTGTTAAAATTTCAGTCAGATTAGTTACGATATAAATCTTCAAATCGAGCAGGCGTCTATAAATATTTCGATTTAGATCAAGTATTCTAATTATTAAGCGAACACTATTATTAATAAAATTTTGAGAAGATTTCGATTTTAAAAGTATTTATAACCTTGATAGAGGGCGCTGTTCGTGAGCTAAGTAGAATGATTTGAATATATAGTTTTAATATTTAATTTATATATAATTTAAAATAGCCTATCGTTTTCCTCGTTTTTTTTTTTTTTACCTATGTATGGAAATTTTGGTACTGTAAAAAAAAAAACTTAGCTTCAATAATATAAAAAAAAAAAAAACACCCAGGCTAAGTTTCAAACCAAGGTTGTGGAAATACGAAGCCGTACACCTAACCATTAAGCTACGCTTGGCATCATAAATATTCGCATGTAAAGCTATTTCAGGCCTTACATATTTCTAACGACCTTTTTGAAATAGGTTTTTGAAATATGGAAATTATAATACTTCAAATAAATAGAAATAGAGTGAACACAAATAAAATATACCAAATATTTTGAATTAGAGCAGTTATTTTAAACGGCGAATTAGATCAGTTATATCTAAAAATGAAAATATATAAATAAATAAAACATACCAAATACATTTGTACTATTTTTTCATATAAATATTTATATTATATGTGTTATTAAGCGAACTATTATTAATAAAATATTGAGAAGATTTAGATTTTAAACGTATTTATAACCTTTTAGTACTTGATAGAGGGCGCTGTTCATGAGCTAAGTAGAATAATTTGAATATATAGTTTTAATAATTGATTTATATTTTTTTTAAAATAGCCTATCGTCTTCCCCGTTATTTTTTACCTATGTATGGAAATTTTGGTTTGAATTAGTGAACTACTGCGAATTTGTATACCGGACATACAAACAAACATACAAACATTCATTTTTATATATATTGATGAGGCTGAAGTGGGGATATAAAACTCAATTTATTGGTAGGTTGCAGTACATTGTCCTGGTGGGCTATGGTCACCATGGCCCGTTCCAGGGCTGGGCTTGTGGTCCGGTTCTGGAGGGTTGTTGAGGTCCGATTCTCTGCGGTATAGCCGTTGGGAGGGTTATATCTGGTACAAGACATCTTTCGTTCGCCGGGCAAGGATAAAAAGAAAAATAAATAAATAAATAAATAGCATGAAGGTCCAAAGATAACTGGCACGTTGTATTTGTAAGCATTCCGCGAAAACGGCGGCCCGTGGTCAAATACAACTTGTACGTGTTATCTCTGTGGTGCCGTTTCTCTGATAAATAAATAAAATAAACAAAATTTAAGATAATTTTGCAACGTCACGTGTATTTCCGGTCGGTTGCTTGTTGACACACAACACCACCCCCCCTCTTATCTTAGACTCGGTCCCTCGAGTCGCCGTTATCTTTCTAGAAATTCCTTAAGTCTCGACACGTGCGCTAACGTGCTCTGGCGCCTACTATTTTCGTTGCGTCCGTCCTGTGGTCGTAACCTATATGTCGTTTCCTTGATTCTATCCGTTATTACGTACGGTCCTACGTATTTCGGCAGAAATTTCTCCGTTTTCCCTGGTTTCCTGCGAGACGACTCCAGTAGTACCAGGTCGCCCACTTCAAACTTCCGGAAGCGGTCACGGTTCGCAAGGTCATACTGACACTTCGTCATCATTGTCCGGTCTCGGTAGTTTTCGTCGGCAATTTTCTTTAATCTCTCGTTTTCTAAAATGCGGTTGGTCACGTATTCGTCGTAAGTTTTTACTGGCTCGTCGACGGTTGGTAGTCCTACGTCTAGGGACGTCCTCGGTTCTACGCCAAATATCAACTTATGCGGTGTCACCTGTGTCGACGACTGAATGGACGAGTTATACGCAAAAGTCGCCGTTTTTACGAATCTCGGCCATTCGGCGTGATCGTCCTCGAGATAAACTCTGATGCCGTTTTTTATGATGCCGTTGAGTTTTTCGCATAAGCCGTTTGTTTGCGGGTGTGCCGCGGAAGCCATAATATGTTTAATCCCGTACAACCGTGTAAAGTCTCTAAAAGTACTCGAATCGAAAGATTTGCCTTGATCGGATATTATGCATTTCGGAGTACCAAAAACGTAGAGCAGATTGTCTGAGAGTGCGTTGCACGTGGTTTCCGCCTTTGTATCTTTTACCGGGATTGCGAGTGCGTATTTACTAAAATGGTCTACGATCGTTAGAATGTGTTCGTAGCCTTCTACCGATTTTTTGAAAGGACCTTGGTGGTCTATTCCCACTCGTTCCCAGATGTCTGTTGCTGGTGGTAACGGTTCTAGCGGGGCTGCGGGTTTGAACCTCTGTGGTTAGAAGGCCTGGCACACTTTGCACGACCGAACGTATTTCCGCACGTCTTCTTCCAGACCTTTCCAGTAGAACCGTTGCTTAATACGGTGGACCGTCTTCGCTACCCCCATGTGTCCTGCCTCGGGTATATCGTGCGCTGTTTTCATTATTTCGGATACGCTTTGCTTTGGTGCTACGACCAACCATTGGTTACCTTGTGTTGCATGGTTCTTTTTATAAAGGATCCCGTTTATTTTTTTATATTCGTCCCGTGTTTTAGCGTCTGGTAGTTTCCCGGTAATATCGCGGCAAAACGTGTCTTCCTTTTGTCCGTTTTCGTCGATCCGTACTGTGCATGCCGTTAAATCGTTGAAGTTGTCTTCGATGTTCGTATCGTTTTTGTGGAACGGGTTGCGTGAGAGTGCGTCCGGTGCAACGTTCTTCCTCCCTGCGCGGTGGACTATTTCAAAGTCGTGCTCCATGAGTTTTAACCCCCATCTAGTAAGTCTTGAGCACGGGTCACGTACGTTAGCTAGCCACGTTAACGCGCTATGGTCGGTTACGACTTTGAATTCTCTCCCGAAGATGTACGGCCGTAACTTTTTCTACCTGAGATACCATATTTACTCTCGTGTTTCGATGTCGTTCTCGACAAGTAGTGGATCGGGTGCAAAAACCCGTCATTGTCCGGTTGCATTAGCACCGCGCCTAATCCCACGATTGATGCGTCCGTATGTATTTCTATTCTAGCGTCTGGGTTGAAGTGTGCTAGAATTGGCTCCTCAGTCATTTTTTTTTTAAGGTTCGAAAGCTTCTATTTCGGCCGGACCTATCACGAATTTCTTATCTTTTTCCGTTAAACACGTCAGCGGTTTGCTTATCTTTGAAAAGTTTTTTATGAAACGGCGATAATAGCCGCAAAGTCCCAGAAACGAACGAACTTGCTTGACATTTTTCGGAATCGGAAATTCCTTAACCGCCTCGATCTTATCAGTAGCCGGTTCTACGCCGTTTTCCGATACCACGTGTCCCAAAATTGGTAACTTTTGGTAGGCGAATCTACATTTTGATGGTTTTAGGGATAAGCCTGCCCCGCGGAAACATTCTAGAACATTTGTTAACCGCACGTTGTGTTCACGTATGTCTCTTCCGTACACGATGACGTCATCTAGATAAACCATACACTCGGACCATTTCAATTCAGCTAACAGTGTATCCATGATTCTTTCGAAATGACCCGGTGCCCCAGTTAAACCAAAGGGTAACACTTGAAACTCGTACAACCCGTTACCTGTCGTGAACGCTGTAATTGGCTTGCTTGTTTCGTCCAGTGGACACTGCCAATAACCGCTAACAAAATCCGTGTGAGAGAAATACTTCATTCCCGCTAAACGGTCCAGGCAGTCGGTGATATCCGGTAATGGATATGAGAATTTTTCGGTTACGTTGTTAACTTTTCTATAGTCCACACAAAACCTATAGGATCCGTCTGATTTTTTAACCAAAACGACCGGGCTCGCCCATGGAGATGTTGATTTCCTAATAACTCCTTTTTCACACATTTCTTTAACCTGTTCCTCTATAATATCACGTTCCTTAGGACTGCGGCGATAGGCTTTTTGTCGAATTGGTTCCGTGTTCGCTTTAAGTTTAATGTGGTACGGTTCGATATCTGCCGCCTTATTCCACTCTTCTGAGAAAAGTTCCCGATACATGTACAATACGTCCAGTACGTCGATTTTTTCGCTGTCCGATAGCTCCGGGTTTATATTGAACTTCTGTGGTTCGTATTTGCACGTGGCCGTCGTACTGTATCCCACCTGTTCACTTAGGAAAGAAACATTCGCTATTTCCCCGCCGGATCGTAACAAGCACGAGTTTGCTACCAACCGCACCGGCTCGTTCCTAGTATTTATGACATCAATGAATATCTCGGATACCGTTTCGGAAACGTGTACTGATGGTATTAGTAGCCCCGTTCTTCTTACGCAGTCGGGGTGGGGTTCTAAAATGCCCGCCATTACTGTTGGCCCTTTTAACTTAACCCTCGTTTTACAACGTGGTGCAATTTCAAGGTCGTCTAGTATGCAGTACTTTTGTTTGGGGTTTTTCCGATCGCTCGTAATTGTGCCTAACCTCTCGAGTTCCCGTTCTTCGTTTAGTTCTACCACGTGGTCGTCCCTGCCTATTTTTGGCCTATACAATTCTACCGATTCGTCTCTAAACATAATTTTGCAATGATAGTTTGTTAGAATATCGACGCCGAAAATAATCTTTTCCCCGTTTCCTGGAATTATGGTGAACCTGCCACATATGTCGAAACCATCAATGTTGACCTCCAAGTATGTGCACGTGTTCGAGACTACTGACCCACTTATTCCCCGTATAAGTAATTTTGAAGGCATTCTAGCACATCCTAGTGCGTTGGCTATTCCTTCGTCTATGCAGCTAACATTTGCCCCTGAATCGAAAATCAGTTTGCCTACATGTGTCTCATTGATATGCGTGATTAAACAGAAATTTGTCATACCTGTCCAACGGAATTTTTCCATTGCTGTACCCCCTATTTCTAAAGTGGATTTTTCTATTGGTACCTTATTTAATGTCTGTTTCTCGTTAACCCCCGGTTGTCCTTTTACCCTGAAGATTATGCGATTGGTGTTACCAGTAACCTCGGAAAATACACGTGGTACGCTCTCTACACTGTTTGAAACTTCCACCACAGGATTAGAGGCAAAATTGTACTTACCACGTGGCCTCCTTTTCGGGCAATCCCAGTGTTTGTGCCCCGTCTGGTAACAAGTGAAGCATCTTGGCGTCCCGTCCGGTAGCATAAATCTTCTTGCTTTTTCCATGGGCGTTTCGGTCCTTGGATTTCGTCCTTGTTTTTGTTCCCACTCTTTAGCCGTCCTCGTAGTTGTTTCCCAACTCGTCGTTGTACCTGCCTCCGTCCGTTCCTTGTTCCATTTATCCGCCTCGTCGAGGAATTTCGCCGCCTGTAGGAAGTCGGCCTCTTCTGGGTTCAGCGTGGTGCTCCACGAGGCTGCCAGTAGTAGGCAGTCTTTTGGAGCCAATGCCCACAATGCCTCCTTGCTTGAATCAAACGGCGAAAACTCGCCTGCCGTCGCGTGGGCCGTAATCAGGTTTATCAAATATCTCCCCATATCTTCCGTGGACTGGGGCCGTCTCGTTTTCTTTAATTCGTTACCCCTACTACGTGCCCGGCCGTCGTTCCTTGGGTAGCAAAGTTTCAGTGCTTCCAAGACGTCTTCAAGTGCGGCTGAAGGGTCAAACCTGCACTTGATAAATTCGCGGCCGTCAAGTGGAAGCCGCCGTACTAGGGCCTTCGTCCAGTCTCCCTTCGGTACCTTGCTCGCCGTCAGCCATGTCTTGAATTCCTCCACGTGGTCCTCGATGTCTTCCTCCTCCGGGTTGAAACACGGCGTCTCTCCGTAGCCGATATTTATGTTCGCTGCTTGAGGTGCTGGGCCGACACTGCTCTCCACCATGTGATGAGGCTGAAGTGGGGATATAAAACTCAATTTATTGGTAGGTTGCAGTACATTGTCCTGGTGGGCTATGGTCACCATGGCCCGTTCCAGGGCTGGGCTTGTGGTCCGGTTCTGGAGGGTTGTTGAGGTCCGATTCTCTGCGGTATAGCCGTTGGGAGGGTTAGATCTGGTACAAGACATCTTTCGTTTGCCGGGCAAGGATAAAAAGAAAAATAAATAAATAGCACGAAGGTCCAACGATAACTGGCACGTTGTATTTGTAAGCATTCCGCGAAAATGGCGGTCCGTGGTCAAATACAACTTGTACCTGTTATCTCTGTGGTGCCGTTTCTCTGATAAATAAATAAAATAAACAAAATTTAAGATAATTTTGCAACGTCACGTGTATTTCCGGTCGGTTGCTTGTTGACACACAACAATATAGATAGATAATCCAAATTGTACCTTATCAAGCATCGCTATTAATTTATTTGGATTAGTTCTTATTTTCTTGTAGGATAGTAGAAAGTTTGTTATATAGAACAATAAAAATATGTACTTAATAGTTATATTTCTAATACAGTTAAACCTGTCTATAGCGCCCCCTCTTGGGACTCACCAAAATAGGGTGCTATAGACAGGTATAGCTGTATCTTTGAATTCAAATTGAAACTACAATAGTCTTCCTTGAGAGACCCTAGCCTGAAAACATGGTCTCTCCTGGAGGTGGTCTCTCATCAGAAATTCTGTCAAGTGAGGCCAAGTTCCTCATTGGCTATGATATCGCCTCTGCGCAAATCTAATTCAGGCCAAGTAAAAAAGTACCTCATAACTGTATTAGAATTATATAGTACTAGATGAATGGCCCGGGCAACGCCCGGGGTTTACCCGAGTGCGAATATATTTTAAAAACGTTGTCTTGGGTGGTCGCTATAGACAGGGTGGTCTGTATAGACAGGTGTATGTATCACACAGCTGATAACAGGGTTGTCTAGGGTGGCCGCTATAGACAGGGTGGTCTGTATAGACAGGTGTATGTATCACACAGCTGATAACAGGGTTGTCTAGAGTGGCCGCTATAGACAGGTGTATGTATCACACAGCTGATAACAGGGTTATCTGGAATGGCCGCTATATACAGGGTGGTCTGTATAGACAGGTGGATGTAACACACTGCTGATAGCAGGGTTGTCTAGAGTGGCCGCTATAGACAGGTGTATGTATCACACAGCTGATAACAGGGTTATCTGGAATGGCCACTATATACAGGGTGGTCTGTATAGACAGGTGGATGTATCACACAGCTGATAACAGGGTTGTCTAGAGTGGCCGCTAATGACAGGTGTATGTATCACACAGCTGATAACAGGGTTATCTGGAATGGCCGCTATATACAGGGTGGTCTGTATAGACAGGTGGATGTATCACACAGCTGATAACAGGGTTGTCTAGAGTGGTTGCTATAGACAGGGTGGTCAGTGGTCGCTATAGACAGGGTGGTCTGTATAGACAGGTGGATGTATCACACTGCTGATAACAGGGTTGTCTGGAATGGCCGCTTTAGACAGGTGTATGTATCACACAGCTGATAACAGGGTTGTCTAGAGGGGGGCAGGGAGGACACGTGTTTGCCGGCAGCCAATGGGCGCGCATTCTATCCGTGAGCTTCAGAATAAGGCAATTATATAAGTAGATTTGTATTTCCTATAGACCTGATTGTGTGTTTCAGATATCAATGAATGTGAAAACAACCCCTGCCAGTTCACATGTATCAACACTGAAGGAAGTTACCAGTGTACATGTCCCGATGGCTACACCATCTCACATAACAGGACACACTGTCTGGGTACGTATCTACTTGTGTCAGTACATCTTCCCTATTTACAGTCATCTACCAAAAGGAAATACGATAAAACACAACTTGTATTATAGATTATAGCTACAAGAAAATAGACCTAATCCAAATAAATTAATAGTGTGTGACGTTTCCATAACAGCGTTGTTATCGAAATGTTACACACTATTAATTTATTTAGATTAGGTGTTATTTTCTTGTAAAAGGAAATACAGTAGAACCTCCTTGTAAAGGACACCTAATTGTGGAGCAAAAGTGTCCTTTAGAGAGAGTTAATAAATAGTAAAAATTATAATTTTGCATATGAAAACTTATGGAGATGTGTCTGCTAAAGTGAGGTCTACTTTATATAAAACAAGATCTTTAATTAAAAAGGCATATATTGGATTAAAAAAGTAATTTATTTACCAATATTTCAGTTGACTGAATTCCAACCTTTTTCAAGGTACAACATATTTATGTTGACAACAAACTCAGCGCCACATAACGTCAATAGAATTATGTTAAATTTATATATATATGTAATATTTCGATTGAATCCTGGCGACTCTATGTAATAATTGGATTGAATCCTGGCGACTCTATAATATTCGGGTTGGATCCTGGTGAATTGTGTGGTTGGATGGGTTTGATTGGATTGGTGATTGATGGCGCAGTCTTGGTCGAATGGTGGTTTTTCACAGGGGAAATACGAGCACACCTGGATGGGATAGAAAATAGACTTTGCGAAAGGGAGAGAGTGATGAGACTGGAGGAAGTACCTTTGCCTTTCACATGATCGAGAGGACTTTACCTCGGTTGGAGCCTAAGTTGAGCACTCCTTGCTTCTAGCCCGGTCACCTACCTTCTCTAAACTTCTTGTCCGAGATCATCGTCGTTAACTCCCTCGGCTTCTCTTTGGTGGAGATCATTCTACGTGCCTGCTTCTGATTTGCTATTAGTTGGTCATGCTTAAAGGTGGTTGGTTGTTGATTTGTCATGCTTAACTGTGATTGGCTTAGTACCTCCATTGTCGCCATGATTGCAATCTTCCAGGAAGAAGAAGGTCTTTGAAACTTTAGTTTTATGGGTCCTGAGCAGTGACCTTTACTTCCTGGATTATGCAATCCTGTTAATTGCTATTCCCTTTTTCGCGAAGCCTAACTTTTATTAAATCTTTTGACGATACATTGCATAGATTGTGGTGGGGTTACATATTGCTATATACAAATTATCACATATATATATATATATAAGTTATATAAGATGGCAAGTAACCAAATGGGGCTCTGGCACATTTGCAAGTGCAAAGTCAAACTGCATTTCACATGTGTAGACATGTGGTGCACCTACAGTAAAAGCAGTTGCCTACTTCTACCCACAATGATTATCATGGCTTGTACAATGTGTACTAGGGATAAAAAAAAAACTCTTTAGAAACTCTCTGGTAAGAGGACAACTCTCCCTAAAGAACACTTTGGCTCTACAAATAGGTGTTGTCCTTTTACAGGGAGGATCTACTGCCATTGTCAATTGTCTTATAGAAAATAAGGAAAGACAAACATCGAGGAGGACAAAGCTATTTATTTATATCAAAAACCAATTGCTAAATTATTAACTACAAATAAAAAGAGACAAGTGGATAAATATGCTCAATAACGATAAGGCATAATTTGGATTATAGATTATAAACACAAAGTAATAAGACCAAATCTAAATAAATAGTGTGTGATGTTTCGGTAACAGCTATTTATTTATTTGGATTTGATCTTATTACCTTGTATTTATGATGAGTAGCAAAATAACTAAATTATTATCTTGTGTTTTTTTTTATAATCTATAATCCAAATTGTGACTTATCAACTAAATTCTGAATTTATTGATTAAAAAATTAAACAATATGCTACAATATAAATAACAATTGGTCAAGGGTCCAAATTCGTATATAAATATCTATGATACTCATTATTATATGATGTCTAGAAAAGTAAAAAATCTTCTGCAATATATATAAATAATAAACAAAGTTCCCTCAGCAGAGCTGACTGCTACAGGGCGTATCCCCAGATGGCGGATAAGGGAACAACCTTCAGATATGAAGACCAGCTGAGAAACAAGTAGAATAACTCTGACGAATAAGTAGTCATGGACCAACAGCAGCATTGTTAGAAGAGGAGAAAGACCTCTTTAAAAATCCTTGAGTTCAACTGACCCAGTTGATAGACCTCAGCAAGGTTCCCTCTCCAGGGATACGGAGGAGCTGCATCTGTACTCATATTAGAGTTGGCAGCAAAGGCTTCCATGTTAGGAACAGCCTCAAATTAAATGCAAAGTCAGACTTTTACCAAAGTGTGCCTGGATCATGTTGAGCTGCACCCCTACACTCCATTCCATGAGATCATGAACTCATGGAATTTGTGTAATCTTTGCACAAGGGGATAAGAAACAAAAAAACATAAACAAAATGGCTTCCAAGGATGAGTTTCTTGTTTTCTGAAGCTATTTTGTTTATTATTCATGTTAATATGATGTTGGTAGCAATATGTTGATACCAAAATTCAATAGTTTCTATCTGACTTATTACAGAAGCCTCTACATTGAACCATTGTGATACAGACATTGATGAATGTTCCACTGGCCAGAACCACTGCCAGCAGACCTGTGTCAACACCCCCGGCAGCTACAAATGTTCTTGTTCCACTGGCTTCAACCTGGTGGGAACCATCTGTGTGGGTGAGTTCTCAGCATCTTGCTACCAAGAGAAGCACCTCTCCCTTCAAAATAACAACAAAACCTACCCCACTTGTCTAAAATGTAGCTTGGTACCTGCAGCTCCGGAACACATTGCATTAGATGTACTAAACAGGACTTTTGGGAGAGGCCACTGCTTGTCATAAAATAGCTCAAGGAGCACAAATTAATGAAATTTGGGTAATCTTTACACAAGGGGATAAGAAACAATCGCAACAAATATGTCAAAATAATGCAATATCTTCATCAAAATTTAGTCCACAAGTTTCCATGATGGGGAGCTGTTGTCATTGGTTGGTTATCCACATGAGACAGTCAGACTTTGCTGCCCTTGATTATAAATTTAAACCATGCATTCACTTTCCATGACCTTGTTTAATTATACAATGGGATACAAGCCGACTTAGCTCCAATGTACACTCATGGACAAAACTTAAGGAAGTTGTACCTTTTAGCATGTATTTCGGAATTCAGACAGTAACTCTGAAAGATATTACAGTGACCTTTATTGAAGACACACGAGATAACCAAGTGTAAACAAAATTGCCTTTGTCTCTTTCAAAAATTAGATGACCGCAACATCAAAGAATTTTCACTTAATTTTTGTCCCTGAGTGTATATAATTTCTTCATTGGTAGCACCCACCATGGGAAAGAGTCTACCACCGATGGACCACTAGAATTCGTTCCTACAAAGTAGACAGGTCGATGTGATGGCTGGTGTTACCCACCTCAAGACCAAGATGGTACTTGTAGATGGTAGCCTTCGCCACTGCTGTTGTCTTCATTGCCTTGAGATGAAGACCAATGAGAGAGTGAGGGAATACATTTTTAACTTGCAAAAATAATAAAATACACATTTCTGTACGATCTATATATTAAAGAAGCACTAGCACATCTCCAATGTGTGTTGTCTATGTTCCAGACATCAACGAGTGTTCAGAGTCCCAGCCATGTGCCCCCATGGGAACATGTATCAACCTCCAGGGCAGTTTCCGCTGCAGCTGTCCTCGAGGATTCATCACTAAGGAAGGAAAGGCTTGTGAAGGTAAGAGAGACAGGACTTTTCTGAAGAATTTGTTAAATGAATATTTTTTCCCATTCAGTACTTTTGTCTGATGATGGTAACAACACTGTTACCAAAATGTTAAACACTATTTATTTATTTGGATTTGGTCATATTACCTTGTGTTTGTATTCCATTCTGATAGAGAATGCTGTTATAGGGGGTCGGTGGAAGGATGGTGTAAACTGTTGGTTTTCGACCGCTACAACCCGGGTTCGATTCCCACATTGGACACTTTTTTTCCTGATAAAAAAAAAAAAATGCTCCAATGGCCCCCGATTCTTGCAAAAGTCCAACCCCACCAGTGAGTGCAAGTAACCAAATGGGGCTCTGGCACATTTGTAAGTGCAAAGTCAAACTGCTTCTCACATGTGTAGACATGTGGTGCACTTACAGTAAAAGCAGTCGCCTACTTTTACCTACCATGATTATCATGGCCTGTACCACGTGTACTAGGGATAAGCAAAAAATAATGCTGTTATAAGAATTTGATAATTAAGATATCTAAGGAGATTTGAGCATGTTGACAATTAGATCTCTACAATAGAACACATATACAATAGAACCTCTCTGTAAAAGATACAGCTAGTTGCAGAGCCAAAATAGTCTTTAGAAAAAGGTGTCCTCTTGCCAGAGAGATGTTAATTAATAAAAATGACAAAGTACAATTTGGATTAGAGATTTTAGCTACAAGAAAATAAGACTTAATACAAATAAATTAATAGTGTGTGACATTTCGGTAACAGCATTTTACCATCATCAGACAAAAAAATAAAATTATTTATTATTCTTTTTTCTTATAATGGTAACAATTTTGTTACCGAAACGTCACACACTATTAATTTATTTGTATTAGGTATTTTTTTCTGGTAGCTAAATTAGTAAAAATGTTAATTTTTTTGGCGATGAAATCTGTCCTTAATTAGACAGGTGTCTGAAAGCAGGAATGTCCTATCATGAAGGTTCTGCTGTATTTGAAGGATTAAGGGATTATTTGTTGTTTCAGACATTGACGAGTGTAAGACCAATGGTGCCAGATGTGAACATGGCTGTGAGAACTTGATGGGAGGTTATCGATGCTCATGTCCCGACGGCTACCTCCAACATTTCTACTGGAATAAATGTGTCGGTGAGTCTGTCTGTCTGTCTGTCTGGTCCTACTTTAGCACTTATTTGGTACTAGTTTCACATTATTTGAAACTAGCCTATAAAGACAATTCACCCTATTTACCAGTAACTCTTTTTAATGAAAATTAAGGTTTTTAATATTTGTAGTCTATAAAGACAAGTTGTCCCATTTACGAGTAACCCATAGTAATGAAAATTTATATAACACTTATAGTATATCTATATATATATAACTTCTATGAAATTATTATAGACGCTTATGATTCTTTTAAAAATTAAACAATTTCTACTGCCCTTACTGCAATGGATAAATTAATGGGAGGGCCTGGTTCATTAGTTGTGAACCCTCCCAGCAGTTTTGCCAGTTTAATCGGAGTGTTCACCACTGATGAGCCAGGCCCTCCCATTAATTTTTCCATTGCAGTAAGGGCAGTAGAAATTGTTTAATTTTTAAAAGAATCATACGCGTCCATAATAGTTTCAAATTTTCATAACAGATGGTGCACTAAAAAATGCATAATAATATATAACTATCATATATATATTTATAAACATGTATATTACATAACACACTTATAGTATATCTATAATTTAAATAAAGGAAAATTCTTGTGTGGGGCCTTTCATAATTTCAACGCTACCAAAGACAAAAGGGGAAACAATCTCTGATGTCTTCTTCTTTCTTATCTCCACTCAATCATATTAGGGTATCAAGCTTATTGAGCTTGAGACTCATGATTAGGTGAAGTAGAATGCGTCTGTCTTTGTCATTAAGACTGGGAGCACTACTCAGTAGTAGGCCACTGACTTAGATTCTAAAGAAACAGCCACCTCTGGCATGAGGAACAGACGTCATGTACAACCGCTTCTAACATGGAGTACAAACACTGCTCATCCTGTATCTCTGGAGCCCTTACACGGTACTATCAGCCGGGCCAGCTGAACCCAGGTTTTTTAGTGAGCTTGTTACTGCTCCCTCTCCTCCTTTTTCATCCGGGCTTGGGACCAGCAAAGGCAGAAGCAATCTCTGATGTGACAGATGACAACGAGTGTAGCACCTCCCCCTCTATCTGCGGCACGGCCAAGTGTCAGAACACAGTCGGCAGCTACTCCTGCTCCTGTCCACCAGGCACTACCTTCGACTCCTACCTGCTGCTCTGTGTGGGAGGTGAGATCCACACAACGGCGAGACAACAGGTCTAAACTCTGATGTGATATACAGATGGCGGGTCTGTCAGTCCCGTAGGATCCTGCATGAACAGCCCGTGTTCCTTTGGATGTATCTCCACTGGGATAGCCAGCTATGTCTGTGCCTGTCCTGATGGCTACCAAAAGATTGGACAAGGGTAAGTAGGACGACCACTACAGTAGTGCTTTAATGATACAATATTATAAATATTGAAGTGTCTCAGTTGTGTGTGTGTGTGTGTGTGTGATTTATTTGTTGTGTGTGTGTGTGACAATTGACAATTTAAAATCATTTATTGACCTTAGTCAACTTTTACAAGATTAAAAAGGACATATATACAGATAAAATATATACAATTCAATTCGGTGGGCGGAGGAACCGGAAGCCGCCGATGATAGGGAGGTCCAGCAGCTGGGTCGTGGGTGCCGCCCGATGGTCGAGGGACAGGACGCCGGAGGTCTCCTCCCATAGTTTCAGCAGCCGGAGGCGCCGGGGCTGGAGTGTGGTGCCGTCCGGTGGAGGTCTGAGCCAGGCCTCGCTAGTCACCAGCCAGGAGAAGCCGTTTCTCCCCCCTCGAAGTGCGACCTGGACACCTTTTAGACAGGCGAGATGGAGTTGGGTGCCTATGTCTATTAGGCCGAGGCCCCCGGTGACAACGGGCCTCGCTAAGATGCCGGAGGCGAGCCACGCCGTGTGGTCGGGCCCCCAGATGAAACGGGCCACGCGGGCCTGCAGCTTGGAGATGATGGAGGCCTCCGGCAGGTAGGCGTGGAGGTGGTGCTGGATGGTGGAGAGGACCAGAGAGTTGGCTGCTCTGGCTCGCCCGACAAGGGAGAGGCCTCGGGTGAAGGGCGTCGTTCTTCTGCAGGCGGACTCCAGGAGGGCCAGAAGATGTTGCTCCCGCTGGACTACGGAGCTCCTGGTTGCTATTCTGGTCCCCAGGACCTGGATCGAGGAGTTCGACCAGGAGGCACCGCGGAGGGGGGAGTCGCCGCGATCGCGCCAGGCGCCACACCAGAGGCCCGCGCTCTTCGAGTAGTTGACCGCGATCCCCGAGGCTCGATGGAATGATTCGAAGATGGCGGCGGCCCTCGCGAACTGCTCGTCGCGGTGTATCAGGAGCACGATGTCGTCGGCGTAGGCGATGGCGTTGCCCACGCCGAGGATCGTCTCCAGGCGACGCAGCAGAGGTCCCGTCACGATACTGAAGAGCGCCGCGCTCAGAGCGCAGCCCTGTCTCACGCCGTTGAGTAGTTTGAAGGCGACGGTCTGGAAGCCCCCGACCCTTATTGTGGCGTCCGCCCCGGTGTAGAGTAGAAGGATCCATCCCACGAAGGCCGGTGGGAGGCGCAGGTGGGACACCAGGAGGGATATTAGATACCCGCGGTCCAGGGAGTCGAAGGCGGACTGCAGATCCACGGAGACCGTGGCCAGCGGCGTGCCTCGGGCAGTAGCCTCCTCGACGGCGTCTGTGACCCGCGCGATGTTCCAGGAGGGGGACCTTCCGGGGACGGCGTACGTCTGGCACTCCGGCACCAGAGTTGGCAGGTGGGGCCTGAGGCGGCCCAGCAGGATCGATCCGATTACCCTGTAGTCGGCCGAAGGCAGGGAGATCGGTCTGTAGCCGTCCAGACCGCGATCGCCGCCGCGGGCCTTGGGGACCAGGCAGATCTCACTCCGGCGCATCGATGGAGGCAGGGCACCGCGGAGCTGAGACTCGGCGAGCACACGTCGCAGGGCGACCGCGAAGAATTCCTCGAAGGTGCTGAGGACCTCGCAGGGCAGACCGTCCCAGCCGGGGGCTCTTCCGCGAGGGAGGCGGCGGATGGCAGCGGCTACCTCAGCCTCGGAGACCTCAGCCCGGTGGAGTGGATCCTCTTCTCCTAGTTCGATAGGAGTGGTGGTCGTAGCTCCGATGAAGGCCGCGTACTCCGCCGGGTCGCAGCTCGGGCGGGCGGAGATGTGTGTGTGTATATTATAGAGTTTAATTATAATTCAAAAATTTGATTATTTGATAGATTAGATATCCCTGATATCTGTCCACCATTGTACCTGTCTTTCAGGGGGTAATAAGCTGAGATATGATGACCATGGTGTTGAATAAAATAATTATATTCACAATTGGTTTTTCTCATTCATGGGTTATATAAACATAAAGTAACAAGACCACATCCAAGGGTGTCAATGGAAGGGTGTTCTAAACCGTTGGTTTTCGACCGCTACCACCCAGGATCGAATCCCGCATTGGACACTTTTTTTTCTAATTAAAAAAAAAAAGGCTCCAATGACCCCTGATTTTTGCAAAAGTCCAACCCCACCAGCAAGTGCAAGTAACCAAAATGGGTCTGTCACATTTGTAAGTTCAAAAGTCAAACTGCTTTTCACCATGTGTAGACATGTGGTGCACTTACAGTAAAAGCAGTTGCCAACTTCTACCTACCATGATTATCATGGCCTGTACCACGTGTACTAGGGATAATAATAATAAATAAAAGACCACATCCAAATGAATGAAGTATGTGTGATATTTTGGTAACAGCATTATTACTATCATCAGATAATACTGAAAGAGAAAAAAGTTAACAGCAGGTTTTTAAATAGTTAGGATGTGGTCTTGTTACCAAATTGTTGGGAGAAAACTATGTTGCTGGAAGTTTTTTATTGACATTTCACTTTTAACTTACTTGTTTTGTCAACATCTATTGTTATATGTTTTAATTGTAACTTTTTTAACATCTTATTTATTTTTTTCTTAACTTTTCATGTATAAACACAAGGTAATAGGACCAAATCCAAATAAACAAATAGTATGTAACATACTATTTGTTTGGCTTTAGTCTTATTACCTTGTATTTATAATCTATAATCCAAATTGTGCCTTCTCATACATTTTGCTTTGTATAATTATATTTGCATACTTTGTAATAAAATTATAAAGCACAATTTGGATTATAGATATAATAAGACCTAATCCAATAGAGGAGAGCTTCAGATCCTTAATTCTTTAAAATAGAATCTTCAAGTATCAACATTGATGATATTCACTTTGGAATTCATTTTCTTCAGATCCTCATAGGAAGAATAACTTCTTAGGTCCATTGAAGTCTATCAAAAATGATAAAAACACAATTTGGATTATAAACACAAGAAAATAAGACCTAATCCAAATGATTTAATAGTGCGTGACGTTTCGGCAACAGCATTGTTACCATCATCAGAAAAAAAGAATAAATCTATGTTTGATGATGCTGACAATGCTGTTACCAAAACTTAAATTATTTGGATTAGGTCTTATTTTCTTATATTTTAATCTATAATCCAAATTGTGCTTTATCATTTAGTTAGCATAATTATTTTTGTATTATTATTTTCACATACTTTATTTGTAATGCTTTTTTTAATGACTATAATGAATATGTGAAAAATAGTACAAAAGTGAATTTGCACTTGGATAAGGTGCATAAATTATTAAAAAGGCATCTCCTTATCGTCCAACTGAAAGTTGCTGATGGCTTGCACCATCTATCTGAATAAATATCAACTATTCTCGTTGATTTTTAATTATTCCAGAATTGGCCAAATACCCATTCTTGATTAATCAAGAAAAGCTAACCATGGACTCGTTTCGGGCTGTTGGCCCTCATCAGCGTGGTGCAAGCTGTACCTCAACGACCAAAAAACTGGTTATTCAGTCATACTGAAAAATCATGAAACAGGTAGTTAAGGCCAGAATTGCGTGAGACCATGATGAGGGCCAACAGCCCGAAACGCGTGTTTAGCTTTTCTTGATTAATCAAGAATGGGTATTTGGCCAATTCTGGAATAATTAAAAATCAACGGGAATAGTTGATATTTACTCTGATAGATGACGCAAGCCATCAGCAACTTTCAGTTGCACGATAAGGAGATGCCTTTTTCTTAATATAATGAATGTTTGTAAATATACCGTTAAACCTGTCTATAGCACCCCCTCTTGGGACTCACCAAAATAGGGTGCTATAGACAGGTCACTTTTAATGTAAATCGCATTGTACTACGTATTTAAAATCGAAGCTATAGAGAGGTAGGCGCTATTTAGAGGGGGCGCTATAGACAGGTTTAACTGTATCTCTAATCAACAAGGTGTACGAGGTTTATGTGAGAGAGACAGAGGAATGTTATCCAGCCACTGTCTGGCCATGGTACCTCCAACCTCCACTGAACAACAACAACACCACCAGCAGCAGCCCTATCATCTCCCTGCCACAGACAACAAGGTCATCACCACTGAGGCCTGCTACTCCTGCAAGCTCAACCAGAGGATACGGCGCTCCATTAGGAAAAAGGTACTGGACAGTCTCATTCAGTTCTCTTTTGTGTTTGTTATCCGATTAGGATGTTGTCTGTCCTCTACCAAAGTTGTACTTACACTGGGAGATACAAATAGAGGTTTTGCATTCATTGGAATTGACACCAAATGGCATTTGTCAAAACACTCCAGTACTTTTTGAGGACTTTTAGTATGTACTTTTGAGACCAAATGGCATTTGTCAAAACACTCCAGTACTTTTTGAGGAATTTTACTATGTACTTTTGATACCACAAATGGCATTTGTCAAACCTTCCAGGATTTTTAGAGGACTTTTACTATGTACTTTTGAGACCAAATGGCATTTGTCAAAACACTCCAGTACTTTTAGAGGACTTTTACTGAGGACAAGGAATTAGCCTACAGCAACCCCAGGTGGTCACCCTCCCAAGTACTGGCCAGGCCCGGCATTGCTTCGGTAATTGGATGATAACTGTTTTTAACCAATTAGAAAGTCCAGGAGGAAACCTCTTCTTAAAGGACACTCTGGCATTTCAACTAGGTATAGTCTTCTACATAGAGGTTCTACTTTTTTTTTTATCATAAGAGTCATATTGCCACAAAAAGATACTAAAGAAACGTGTTGTGTTAGGTTTTTTGCTATTTTTATAAAATAAATTGGAAAATTTATTAATAGATAACAATTATTATTTGCAACAATAAAGGATTGTTGTTCAGGCTTCCAAGAGAGTATCCAAGGACCCATCCAAGCTGACCCTGAAGTTCAAGAGAAGTCAGCTGTTCCCCAAGATGGCTCTGCTCCACATCCAGCCAGCTACAAGAGGTCCAGAGTCCTACTCCATCTCCAGTCCCGGACATCTCTTTGGTCTGGAGTCACGGTGAGTCAGTAGGACGGACCCTACATGATAGCTTGTTGTTTCTGATCCCCTTGTGTAAAGATACATGAATTCCATGTTCTTCTAGCATAGATCATTGTTGTTGTTGTTTCTTATCCTCTTGTGTAAAGATTACATGAATTCCATGTTCTTCTAGCATAGATCAATGTTGTTGTTGTTTCTTATCCCCTTGTGTAAAGATTACATGAATTCCATGAGTCCATGCTCTTCTAGCATAGATCATTGTTGTTGTTGTTGTTTCTTATCCCCTTGTGTAAAGATACATGAATTCTATGAGTCCATGTTCTTCTAGCATAGATCAATGTTGTTGTTGTTTCTTATCCCCTTGTGTAAAGATTACATGAATTCCATGAGTCCATGTTCTTCTAGCATAGATCAATGTTGTTGTTGTTTCTTATCCCCTTATGTAAAGATTACATGAATTCCAT
This sequence comes from Cordylochernes scorpioides, assembly GCA_030710605.1. Taxonomy (NCBI): domain Eukaryota; kingdom Metazoa; phylum Arthropoda; class Arachnida; order Pseudoscorpiones; family Chernetidae; genus Cordylochernes; species Cordylochernes scorpioides. The sequence goes on along the minus strand of CP092864.1, from coordinate 136,194,413 downwards.
GAGTCCATGTTCTTCTAGCATAGATCAATGCTGTTGTTTTTTTCTTATTCCCTTGTGTAAAGATTACATGAATTCCATGAGTCCATGTTCTTCTAGCATAGATCAGTGTTGTTGCTTCTTATCCCCTTGTGTAAAGATTACATGAATTTCATGAGTCCATGCTCTTCTAGCATAGATCAGTTTTGTTGTTGTTGTTGTTTCTTATCCCCTTGTGCAAAGATTACATGAATTCCACAAGACCATGCTCTTCTAGCATAGATCATTGTTGTTGTTGTTTCTTATCCCCTTGTGCAAAGATTACATGAATTCCATGAGTTCATGCTCCTCAAGCTGTTTGATGATAAGCAGCAGTCTCTCCCAAAGGCCCTGTTTAGTGCATCTAATGCAAGCCAAAATGTGTTCTGGAGCTGCCACCTGATAGCTTAGATCTACCTAATGAAAGTTGAACTTGCTACCATACACCATGGGAAAAATGGTATACATAATACAGGCCATCAGGATGGTTAGTTAGCGACTTTTTTTTTTTTTTTACTCTAAGCGTAACACATGTCTACACGTGTAGAGAAAGCAGATAGAATTTCACATACAAATATACCAGAGCCCTGTTTGGTTACTTGCACTCGCAGGTGGGGTTGGACTTTTGCAAGAATGAGGGCCCATTGCATCAGAGTAGTAACATTTATTGCCATCAGGTTTAACCCAATGTATGCTATTGCTCCATCAATCTTGTATTCTGTAATCCTACGGCGCAAGTTCCATGAGATTTCTAAGGATGACATGTATCCAGGCAATACGTCACCACTCTGTACCTCAACAAGAGTCTACCAGCCCCCGGCACCTACGTGGTGGAACTACGAGCCAACGGAACACCACCACTCAAACTTACTCTACACATTGTAGTGCAATGATCTCCACAACTCTAGCTCCTCTTTGTCTACTTCAAACTTCAACTCTTATAGTAGACTTCTGTGCTATATGGGGTGTTTATAAACACCTCTTTGTTTTGGTTGATTTTTTTATATTACAGTTTCAATTGTAGTTTCGTTTTTTTGTCATTAAGTTTGTTTGTTTTTTTTAATTATGCCTTTTTTTTTATAGGTCTTTATTTTTGTTTTCTCACTTTGTAATAATGGTATAATATTTAGTGAAATGTTTAAATATGGAGAAAAAAATCCAAATAAGTCACTTAAGGCTGCTATAATAATGTTATACAGTAGAACATACTCCATGAGAGGTCACTCACGCTAGAAGACACCTCTCTATAAAGGACAGTTTTTTTCCACCAATACAGTAGAACATACTCCATGAGAGGACACTCACTTTAGAGAACATCTCTCTATAAAGGACAGTTTTCATTGCCAATACAGTAGAACATACTCCATGAGAGGACAATCCCACCAGAGGACACCTCTCTATAAAGGACAGTTTTTTCCACCAATACAGTAGAACATACTCCATGAGAGGACACTCCCACTAGAGAACATCTCTCTATAAAGGACAGTTTTCATTGCCAATACAGTAGAACATACTCCATGAGAGGACACTCCCACTAGAGAACATCTCTCTATAAATTTTTACCATTTTTACAATTTAACAACTCTCTGGTAAGAGGACACCTCTCCCTAAAGGACACTTTGACTCTGTAACTAGGTTTTGTCCTTTACAGGGAGGTAGTTCTACTGTACCTTTAAACTTCCTATGAGCAACTCACCTATAAGTGATCCTCTCCCTTAAATAACCACCTTCTTCAGTTTCTCTGTTCTTGAGTAAGTCCTGGTCTCCAGCGGTACTATTTTTTCACACCCTCTTATAAATCTATATTTTTCACATTGTTGAAATTCACACATTTTTTAAAAACACCTAACTTAAAAAAAAACACTCAATTTGTAACATTATTTCAATTTGTTCAATGTTAAATAACTATATACAGTAGATCCTCCATGAGAGGACACTCACGCTAGAGGTCACCTCTCTACAAAAGGCAGCTTTCATTGCCAAAATTACCATTTTTACTATTTATCAACTCTCCGGTAATAGGACACCTCTCCTTAAAGTACACTTTGGTTCTGCAATTAGGTGTTGTCCTTTACAGGGAGGTAAGTTCTACTGTATATACAATACCAATTTCAAAACTGAAATATATTTTATAAAGTTTTGTAAATAATTTATATAAATAAAAAATAAATCAAAAATAATGTGCTAATCTAAAGAAAAATTTTCTATATTTAAAAATAAATACAGTAAAACCCCGCTAAAACAAACCTGGGATATAGCGAACCTTTCCTTATAACAAACCTGAAATAATCCCCAGTTTATAAGACAGTAAACTATGGCTATAACAAACCATGGCTACAGTGAACCACTGGTTTAGTCCCATTGGGGTTTTACTGTATATCAAAATCTGACATAATTCTTTTTAAACACCCTTAAAATATTGATATACTAACTCTATTTTCGAATAAATTGTGTATATATATTTACAAAGTGAATTGCAGAAAGAAAAGTTACCCCCCTATATCTTTAAAAACATATGTGATGTACAAAAATTTGATATATAAATAGGTTATTTTACAAAATAAAAGTTGTTTTTGTCTAGTGACACTGTAGTTTATCATCACCTTCACAAATTATCATAATCCTGTGAATTGTCTTCATTCTTATCTCCACTCAGTCCTATTAGGGTGTTGAGTTAGGGGGTCGGAGGAAGGTTGGTCTAAACTGTTGATATATGACTGCTACGACATGGAATCAAATCCTGCATTTGGCACTTTTTCTAATTAAAAAATAAAATGCTCCAATGGCTCTTGATTCTTGCAAAAGTCCAACCCCATCAGCGAATGAAAGTAACCAAAAGGGGATCTGGCACATTTGTAAGTACAAAAGTCGAACTGCTTTTTATATGTATAGACATGTGGTGCACTTACAGTAAAAGCAGTCACTAACTTCTACCAACCATGATTATCATGGCCTGTACCATATGTACTAGGGTTAATAAAAAAAAGTGTATTGAGTTGGTGAATCTTGAAATGTTTTATGGGGATAAGTAGAGATCATCAATGTTGTTGTTTCTTATCCCCTTGTACAAAGATTACACGAATTCCATGAGTCCATGCTCCTAAAGTTGTTGATGAAAGGCAGTGGCCTCTTCCAAAGGTCCTGTTTAGTGCATCTAATGCAAGCCAAAATGTGTTCTGGAGCTGCATGCAGGTGCCAAGCTACATTTTGGACAAGTGGGGTAGATTTTGTTATATTCCATCTTAAATGGCTTGAGATGGCCTGTTCTAAATCTTGTTAGTGTTGTCTGAGTGTTTGTGTTTTTAAAACGTTAACAAAACTTTACCGTATTTTTATTCTCGCGATTGAAAAATGGTTCTCATTGATCTGTATTTTCATCGTCAGAAAAAAAAGATCCTGAAAAGAGTAGTGATTCGCTGGCCATTGAATCCCTGTTCTCGGTATACTGCCTGGAGGTAAGAGGATCTGGTGGTACCTGGTATAGTTTGGCGTTGATGGCTTCATCGTCCAGAAATGGCGGTTTGAGATGATCTTCTGTTTCCAGGTCAATCAAACTTGTTTCAATCTCATCGAGATCGAGTTGTCTGAAGAGCTGAGTGATGAGAGAACTCTGCGGTGTTGGCTCGAGATTTTCCAGGGATTCCTGGTGAGTCTCTGGTTCAAAAAAGGATCTGGTTGGGTCCTTATAAAAGCTAGGATGTCTCCTCATTCTATATTCGCTGTCAAAGCTGCTGCCCGCTGAAGAAAGATCTTCCAGTTTGAGGCTGTGTTCTAGGGGGAAGCGAGGCTGAGAGTAATGAGACACCAAGACATCTCTCTCCAGCTCATTGCTGTACATATCTGCAGAACTTCTCATTCTCCTGGATGGACGGTCATATACTAAGGACTGTTCGATGGAAGGTCTTTCCGTCGTGTCATAATCTTGTGTTACTGGCTCAACATCTTCCTCTTCGTGTTTGGCATGGATATGGATGTAGTCAGTGGAGGGTGACTTGGACGCTTTGGTCATATTGAAAGGTGCTTTTTCATAGAAGAGGGATGAGGTTTCACTTAGATTGCTGCCATCTTCAATATCGTCATCTTCTTCAATGATGAAGAGTTGGTCATCTACCTTTTGTTTTTCTCTCAAGTCCTTCTTAAACTTCTGGTTGGGAAAACCTTTGTAGGAGGAGGTGAAACTGGAATTGCTGGGAGTTTTGAAGTAGTTTCCGGAAATGGAAGATGGCGGCTCTTTCCACTGGTACTGATCAGGAAGTAAGTATTCTTCTGATGGGATAAGGAGAAGGATTAGGCTGATGAGAGGATTGGAGGAGATAAAGTGGAGACTTTTGATGTTCCTGGGGATGTAGCAGGGGCAGAAGTACTCTTCCTTGGTTGTTATGTTGAATGCGTGGCCTTGAATGAGGATCAGATCAATGAGGTTGTCAGTACAATCGAAGAAATCCACCCGGCTGAGGTT
>CP092864.1:136091254-136189839 GCA_030710605.1 Cordylochernes scorpioides | reverse complement strand
TGGAATGATGCCGTTCTCAAGGTGAAGTTTTATTTTCTCCTGACTCCAGGATTTATAGTGAGGCTGGTTGGAGAGGATGGGTAGAGCGATTTTGATGGCCACTACCTTCCAGACCTGGTAGACTAGACTGGGGGGACTCTGGAAGTGATCGATGGCACTACGTAGAGCAGACCCTGGGATGAACAAAGTTTCCACAGCTGTTTCTGCCACAGCCCTGGTAGACAAAGGCAGGATGCTTATCAACCCAATCAGTCCTAAGGAATGTCCAATGGTCAGGAACTCTTCACAATGATCCTGGCTCTCAAAATACTTGAAGGTTTCCACATTGGGGAGGGCTTCAGAGCGAGTAGAGCGATGGACTATCCCGCTCACCCTGACGATGCCACTCTTGATGATGTGCACTCCTCTAGGCCTGGTATCAAGCTCGTGGATCACAGCGTTGGCCTTGAAGGTGTGGAAAACCAGGAGTGGCTTGAGGTAGTTGACTGCTGTAGTACTGGGGAGCCAGACCATTTGGGACAGCAACTGGTCAACTCCTGGCTTCACACTCGACACAGTAGATGGGGTAAACTTCAGGAAGTGGATTGGCCTCTCCAGCAACTGGAATATCATATTATACACAGTCTTATCAATTAGCCCTTGGTTCTTCCTTTCCACAAGCTCATTCCGAATGTCAATGAAGACAAGTTGGGTAGCCATCAGAGTCTTGGCTCCTTGCACCACCTCGGGATGTTTTTCCTGTATCCTCAAGAGTTCCTTAAGAATCTGAAGTCTATTCTCACCGAAGATATTCCTGTATTCCTCAATGAGGGGAGGGTAGTTGATAAGGAAAGCGATGTTCTTCTCAGCATTCTCTTCAATCTTCATGTACATCAGGCCGGCAAGATAGGCCAAGTAGATCTTGTAGTTGATCTGCCCATCGATGACCTTCAGGATGACTGAGGTCCAGAAGTGTAGATAGAAGAAGATGAGGAAACCACGGATAATACCGCAGGAAAAGATCACCATGTACCAACAGATGTTTTTTGGAGTGTGGCTGACTAGGTTGAACACGTCGTAAATAAAATCCAAGAGCTTCAAGATGAGAATAAGGAATTCCGCCCAATTGATTTTTTGTTTAATATATCTGGTGGGTCCCATTACTGCCATCTGGACATACATCACTACAGATGGAGACAGATATTGGGAAGAAATATCCATTCTAGAAACCATAGAAGTTTGAAACATTCACATCCTAATGTTTTTATTTGCTGTATATAGATGGCGCATTATTGCTTTATAGCTAATAAAAATAAACTCATCTTCAGAAACCTGTTGGTTTATTTTGATCTATATTTAAGAGATTTCAATCAAGTAAATTGGGTTTATATGTACTTGACTCTGTCAAACTTTGGAAGCCATTCCTATTGTATCTATTTGGGCATAAACAGAGAAGTCTGCCTACTAATTATATATATATATACTAGCCGAATGACCCGGGCAACGCCCGGGTTTTACCCGATTAAATGTTTTTATTCAAATACTATTCGTTACAATTATAAATTGGAGTCGTGGATGTCACTCTTGTGAAACGTCCCGCTCCAAACTTTACATGTACATTAGGTCAGCTGGTATTACCCCCCAATTTCACCACTAGAGGCGCGAGCGAAAGAACAAATTTGCAAATAACACGACGGATATTCGGGATAGAGACCTGAAATTTTCACTAAGAGTTTTTCCAGATTCTACTTTATATACTGTTAAAATTTCAGTCAGAGATTAGTTACGTATTGTGGACGCGTGTATAGTTGACAAACATACATACATGCGCTGACTTTTATATATATAGGGATAATAATATAAATGAGTTTTAAAAATTGTAAAAAAAAAAAAAAATGTATCGGCCGGGAATCGAACCCGGGCCGCCCGCGTGGCAGGCGAGCATTCTACCACTGAACCACCGATGCTTATATGAAATGGCCCTATTTGGGTATTTATTCCATTCACAAAAGCAAACGATGGCAGAATTGTTGATGACTCTGATACTTGTATTTATAATTATGTTAGCATAATGAATTAGTCAGTATTCCCATGGTCTCCAGCGAAGGGGTGTGAATTGACTTTTTGAAAATATACATAACTAGCGGATGTGTACCCGGCTTCGCCCGGGTTTTATCCGAGTGAAAGTTTGCCTAACGAATATTATATATTATGAAGTATAATAAACAATGCTAAAGATTAGTTTTAATTATTAATCAAGATTGTGTGTGAATATGTGAGAAAGATGTAATATCGTTGTTGTTTTCTTGGCCGACTGTTTTACATATGGTGTTATCTTAAAATTGCTTGTTTTGAATATTTTTTAGATTGAGTTGAATGAATTGCTGATTTTTTTTTTTGTATTTATATATAAATAAAATTAACTCTGTTGAATTTTTTTTGTATTTTATCGATAACAGCAAAGTTATGTATTTTAAAGTTAGGAAAAATATTTTGATGTTAAGCAAAACCTGCTCCATCTCGTTTTACATAAATGTTGAAAATTTGGTCGAAATTGATGCATTGTAACGAAAGTTTTTAGCGAACACCACTTATGAAATTTCCATTTATATAGAAGATTATTAATATAGATATAATATAAATGAGTTTTTAAAATTGTTTAAAAAAAAAATGCATCGGCCGGGAATCGAACCCTGGCCGCCCGCGTGGCAGGCGAGCGTTCTACCACTGAACCACCGATGCTTTAAAAAAATCAAATTCATTTATCGTCGCGACCAGTGCTGCGCCCTAGCGGTAAAAGACTGGAACTAACGCTTTTTGGTTTTTTATTTTTTAAAAAAAGCACATTAACTTTTTTAGTTTTTTGAATAGCCTATATGTTAAACGAAATCTTCAGCTACCTACATGCGAAATTCCATAATGATTGAGTCAGTAGATTTTGCGTGATGCGATAACAACGATTTCGCATTTCATTTTTATATATATAAGGATAAGGATTATAAAGATAGAAGCTTCTATAGAAATAACTAAAATAAGCCGAAATAGCTCAGTTGGGAGAGCGTTAGACTGAAGATCTAAAGGTCCCTGGTTCGAGCACGGGTTTCGGCATCTTTTTTTTATTTTTAAATTTTTACTTACCGTAACTTGATACGTGATTTAACGTGACAGAATTGTGCATGACGCTGATAACTGTATATATTAATATATATAATTTAAACCTATTTCTACAGCCCTTATCCTGGACTGAGTAAAAATTGAACAGGACCTTAGCCAGAAGCTGCTAGGTGGACTTACGGTGAAGAAGACCTTAGCCAGAAGCCACTAGGTGAACTTACGGTGAAGAAGACCTTAGCCAGAAGCTGCTAGGTGAACTTACGGTGAAAAAGACCTTAGCCAGAAGATGCTAGGTGGACTTACAGTGAAAAAGACCTTAGCCAGAAGCCACTAGGTGAACTTACAGTGAAGAAGACCTTAGCCAGAAGCTGCTAGGTGAACTTACGGTGAAAAAGACCTTAGCCAGAAGCTGCTAGGTGAACTTACGGTGAAAAAGACCTTAGCCAGAAGCTGCTAGGTGGACTTACAGTGAAAAAGACCTTAGCCAGAAGCTGCTAGGTGAACTTACAGTGAAGAAGACCTTAGCCAGAAGCCACTAGGTGAACTTACAGTGAAGAAGACCTTAGCCAGAAGCTGCTAGGCGGACTTACAGTGAAGAAGACCTTAGCCAGAAGCCACTAGGTGAACTTACGGTGAAGAAGACCTTAGCCAGAAGCATGAGCATATTGAAGTGGACAGGAAGCCACCAGATCCAGGGGCGGACAGGCACGGCAGTTCCCTCCACCAAGAGGTTGAACACCCTGCGCAGGGTGAACTCCAGAACAAGGGTGGCTGCGTCCACCACACACAGCACTATCATGGTGACATAGAAACCCGTCTTCTTGGTGTGCTCCATCAGGAACCTCAGCCGCACCGGCACCATCAGTAGAGTCTTGGCCTCCAGCCGGCTCTTGCGGTCCTTTAGGCTGATTTGCATCTGCTCTGACACCAGGAGGTAGTGGCGTAGATGGTGTTGCTGCCACACGTGGTCAGAGATTATATTGTGGCTTCAACTAGGTAGGTAGGGCTTAGGAGACAACGAAGTTTCATGAAATGTCCAGTCATAGCTGACCAAATCAGGGAACAGAATATAAATGAATCAATATAATACATAGTGTCTGCTGAGAATGAAATTACCAGGCATTATTTCTAATAATCCCACAGAACACATTTCTATAACTAGTAAAATGAATTACAGTTACAGAAGCCTCTTTGCATAGTCCTGTTAAACGGCATCCCCAAGAATAAACCAAGTACAGACCATATAGGCAGAATGAACAATACAAGAGTTGCAGAGACCTGGTGGGGCTAAATGGTTGAAAAAACCTAGATATAAGATAAGCCTTCTCAAACCATCTTCAGTCTACCAATGGTAGAAATTCAACCTAGAGAAAATTAAAAGAAATAGAGCCAAATACAGTAGAACTTCCCTTTAGCGGACACCTCTCTAAAAAGGAGAGTTTTCATTTGCAAAATTCACATTTTTACTATTTAGCAACTCTACAGTAAGAGGAACACCTCTCCCTAAAGGACACTTTGGCTCCGCAACTAGGTGTCCTTTATAGGGAGGTTCTACTGTAATTCCATTCTCAACAGAGTTAAAACATAAGAGAAATCTCAAGTCAGGGAGATGAGTTTCTTTCATTTATGAGCCTTTGCACAAGCTTTTGGGCGAAAGATAGCCTTCTACAGATACAATATATCTTGTATGTATTCTACCTGTTGGAAGGAGACTTTACCGAAAGCTTGTACAATCGTTTAAAACTGGAAGAAACTCTTCTCTCCATCTTTTGATTTCTCTTCTATTAAACAAATAGGGAGATTATCATTGTCATAGATGATGATATTTGAAACATATAATTAAAAAATGATTAAATACACAGTGATTAGTAAGATTTTCTAAATAAAAATGTTGTCCAATGAAGGAAAAATAAGGAAAATGTTGGTATACAGAACACTACAAACTATAAGGCACAATTTGGATTATAGATTATAAACTCAAGGTAATAAGACCAAATCCAAATAAATAAATAGTATGTGACATTTCGGTAACAGCATTGTTACCATCTTCAGACAAAAGTAATTGTCTGCAGATGGTAACAATGCTGTTATCGAAACATCACACACTATTTATTTAGATTTGGTCTTATTGCCTTGTGTTTATACTACAAACAATAGTTTAGCATCTTCACAAGAGAGAGAAATAGCTAAAAACTTTACAACTATAAATTGTTGGTGTGGCATATGCAAATATGTAACATATGCAAATAGGAGTATTACCACTCTCTCAAGTTGGGATTGGACTTGCATACAGTTGATTACATTCTGGAGGACATTATACCTGCACACAACACATGGTCTCTTTGATCTTTATTCCAGACTGAAATGGAAAGTTAATACACTTAGTTAATAAATAACGGTTCCTTTTGTATTGTATCAATAATGTTTTTACAGCCTTATATATACACAGCAATTTTGGAAACATACAGTTAAACTTGTCTATAGAGCCCCCTCTTGGGACTCACCAAAATAGGGTGCTATAGAGAGGGGGTGCTATAGAGAGGTTTAACTGTATTTAAAAATGTAAAAATATTTTCTCACAATGGGTTTCTTTTTATTTTAAAATGCTAGCTTTCAAGCGATAATCGCTCTTTAACAGACTTAATAAAACATCGACTATATCTTACAAGAAATATTTACAAATACATATGCGCGCAGCAGCGTGGATATTTACAACTGAAATTTTAAAATATAAATGTAATTTAACAATGTTATGGAATATGTTTTTCACAATTTTATCATGAATAAATATTTGGAAATTAATTGTTATGTTAATGCCACCATATCAGGGATGGCCAAAAAGGAACGCAGGATCAAGAAGGATCTCTGTTCGACTGCTCTTTATTTACTTTTGTACATTTACGGAAAAATAAGCAAGTAACATTCAGATAGCATTGTCCAACAGCCGTCATCAACAACAGGGAGGACAACTCCACTCCTAACTGTCACCTAGCTTTTTCCTATTTGACTGGTCTTTTTGCCCCCCTCAGCTATTCTTGGTGTCCACACATGTGGTTTAACTGACACTGCTTGTCACCACGGCACTGTTGAAGATTTGTCGTCCTAAAAATATACAGTTAAACCTGTCTATAGCGCCCCACTAAATAGCGACTTCCTCTCTATAGTGCCCCATTTTAAATACATAATACGATGCGATTTACATTAAAAGTGACTTGTACATAGCACCCTATTTTGGTGAGTCCCAAGAGGGGGCGCTATAGACAGGTTTAACTGTATATACATATATAATGGGCAACCAGCCTTGTTTAAATATCAGAGAATCTTAATTAAAATGTTTATCCAAAATAAGCTAGTTATATATATATATATATATATATATATATATATATAAATGAATGTATGTGTGTCTGTCTGTCCTTTATGCCTGACCAAACCACTCATTGGAATGCCATGAAACTTTGGGAAGTTATTTAGTATAGTACTGGGAAGGTTTCTAGCAAATAAAATTTTTGAAATAACTTTTCGCCTAAAAATAATCAAGATAAATATTCTAATTTATCTGTTATAATTCAACAATCTTCCCTAAATATTATCATGATGATACGATGATTTTGTAATGTAGAAAATTAGGAAAGACAAAATTCAGGATGACACGGCAATTTATTTGAGACAAGAATAATGATACAATTCCAAGGCAAGATACTATTCCTTTAACTTCCAATTACCGAGGGAACCAATTAATATTGATTTTATTCAACTAATCGAGTATTTTTCAAGGGACCGGGATAAAATGTTCACTTTATTGAGAGATTCGTTAGACAAACCTTTACTCTGGTAAAACCCGGGCGAAGCCGGTACGTCCGCTAGTCATTAATAAATTTCATATGGATTGCTCCATAGTTTGTGTTCATACATGTGATTAAAATACCTCACCAAAAATCCTTTCTTTTATTATCCCTAGTAAACTGGTACAGAGTATGGTAATCCTGGTAGGTAGATAGTATTGGCAACTGCTTTTACTGTAAGTGCACCATGTCTACATATGTAGAAAGCATTTCGACTTTAGTGTCTTACAAAAATCACTTACAAAAATCCTCATCTAAAATTAGTAACCTTGACTAATTGAATCTAACTTGTTGTTTGGATCCCCCAGTGAGTCCCAATAATGACTTAGTAAATGGGGACATATGAAAATATGTATGCACAAGAGAATAGAAAGAAAGCAGAGTTACTTGGGGGAGCCGTCGTCACATTCTTCCAGGCTAGCCGAGAGTTTAATGAACACCTCCCGGCTAATCAGGTCCTGCTTGTAGTACCTCAGTAAGTCATGCTGTACCACATACACAACCTTCTGTCAACAAGGTGAGCCAAATGTGGATTGATGTTGTAATTCTCTCGCACTAAGATAGTTGAAATATTATGGCACACAGCTTGATTTTGTCCTCTCCAAGGCATTGGTGAGAAGTGTTGTTGTTTCTTATCCCCTTGTGTAAACATTACACAAATTCCATGAGTCCATATTTCTCGAGTTGTTTAATGATAAGCAGCTGCCTTTATCAAAGGTCCTGTTAGTGCATCTAATGCACGTCAAAATATGTGTTGAATAGGGGTGCAGTTTTCATTGATCATGGCACCATGATCCAGGCACACTTTGGTTGAAAATCTGACTTTGCCTGTAATTTGAGGCCATAATTTTATTCAAACCTAAAATAAAATTAAAAATGGAAAGTGATTAAAAAGATTAGTTTCTTCTTTCTTATATTCGCTCAATCATATCAGGGTATCAAGCTTGTAGAGCTAGAGATTTTTGATGGTGTCTGCTGGAGATGAGTAGAGCTCATCAAAGGAAATTTGACATCCATAATGATTGGGTGAAGTAGAATGGGTCTACTTTTGTCATTAAGACTGGGAGCACTACTAGGTGGCAGGCCGAGATTAGGTAAAATAATCTTCTTTCTTATCCACACTCAAGCATATCAGGGTATCAAGCCTGTAGAGCTTGAGATTTTGATGGTGTGCTAAAAAGATCAAAATGATAGTCAAAGGTAAAACCAATCCTGTCAGATGTGATAAGAAAGTTTGTGAAAGAACTTACTTTGAGGGATCTGATAATCCTTTTCTTGTAGTGGATGCGCAGCCTGCGCAGGGTGAGGGAGGATGGGATGTGCTGAACACTGGTGAAACAGGTGGGACATTCCACGGCCTTGAAGGTCAGGTGATCCATGTCTTCTTCAGCCTCATCCTCAACAAACACCTCTTACATAACTTATTTCATATATCACTTATTGGCAGGGTAGGAAACACAAGGTAATAACACCTAATTTAAATAGTGTTTGATATTTCGGTAACTGCGTTGTTACCATCATCATAAAAAGTATTTTTTTTTTTTTAGTTGGTCTTATTATCTTGTGTTTCTATTCTATAGAAATTCTATAGAATAGAAACACAAGGTAATAAGACCAAATCCATATATTGGTCTTATTACCTGGTGTTTATAATCTACGAGGTGTGTTCAGAAAGTATCGCGACTTTTGAATTTTCGCGGGTTACATATATTCGAATTTCAATCTTTTTGTGGCTTTATGTTGGTACTCATGTCTCTCACTTATGCCGACAAGCTCGGCCATTTTGAATGTTCGCTTAATTGTTGACAGCTGCTTTGCTTGCAGGTGTTTTGGATCGTCTTCGATTTTTACCTATTAAAAAAAATGGATCAAAGAACCTGTATCAAATTTTGTGTGAAAAACGAAATTAAGTGCGCGGATGCATTCCGAATGTTGACTGTGGCATTACGGAGAAGCTACCTTGGACCGAAGCAACGTTTATCGGTGGTACAAAATGTTCTCAGAAGGCCGAGAAGATGTGAACGACAAAGAGCGTGCCGGACGCCCGAGCACTTCAACAACAGACGAAAAAATTAATGAAGTGGAGAAAATGATATTGGCCAATCGTCGAATCACCGTTAGAGAAGTTGCTGAGGACCTAAACATATCGATTGGCTCGTGCCATTCGATTTTTATGAATGATTTGGGCATGAGACGAGTCGGCGCGAAATTCGTACCAAAATTGCTCAATTGCGACCAAAAACAGCATCGCATGAACATTGCTAATGAGATGTTGGACTCTGTCCGCGACGACCCAAATTTGCTCCAGAGGGTCATAACTGGTGACGAAGCGTGGGTTTATGGTTATGACGTGGAAATCAAAGCTCAATCATCTCAATGGAAGCTGCCGCACGAACCAAGACCGAAAAAAGCGCGCCAAGTTCAGTCGAATGTGAAAGTTTTGCTGACAGTTTTCTTCGATTGCAGGGGCGTGGTGCATCATGAGTTCTTGCCACAGGGTAGAACGGTCAATAAGGAATATTACCTGCAAGTTATGCGCAATTTGCGTGAAGCAATCCGCCAGAAACGCCCGGATTTGTGGAAGAACAAAAATTGGCTTTTGCACCATGATAAAGCCCCTGCTCACACATCGTTGCTTGTGCGCGACTTTTTGGCCAAAAACAACACACTAATGATGCCGCAGCCACTGTATTCCCCAGATCTGGCCCCCTGTGACTTTTTCTTGTTCCCTAAACTGAAGAGGCCCATGAAAGGACGACGTTACGCTACGCTTGACGAGATAAAGACGGCATCGAAGGAGGAGCTGAAAAAGATTTTAAAAAATGATTTTTTGAAGTGCTTCGAAGATTGGAAAAACCGTTGGCACAAGTGTATAATATCTCATGGGGATTACTTTGAAGGGGACAAAATAGGTATTCATGAATAAATAAATAATTTTTTAAAAAACACAAAGGTCGCGATACTTTTTGAACACACCTCGTATAATCCAAATTGTGCTTTATCAAATTGAAAAAAAAAAATGATACCTTATTATGATAGGGATGGATTATGGAAGATTGGCTGTGGGATCCAGAAACTGTTACAGTCTAGACCAGGGGTCGGCAAACTGCGGCACTATGCATGTGAAGCAGCGGCTCTTTATATAGTTCCATACGTAAATATTATTTATGTGAGTACTATTGTTGGCAAGAAAAAATTTTGTGGCTCTTTAAAATTTTTAAAATTTTGTAAATTGCAATTTAGGACTCTTTCGACTCAAAGGTTTGCCGACCACTGGTCTAGGCTACTCTAGGTTTGGGGAATATATTTACAGTCTAGTTATCATTTAAGACATTTACTGGACTTCAAGGTTGGTATAGAAGGGGTATAAGTTGTCACGGCCCTGACCTGGGATCAAACCCAGAAATGGGCACTTTTTTCTCTCCAGTAAAAGGACAAATCTGTAAAGGACACTTTGGCCCTGCAACTAGGTGTTGTCCTTTACAGAGAGGTAATTCTACTGTATCATGACTTTCAATAACTCTGTCTTTGCTGGTCCCAAACCAGGATGGAAAAGGAGGAGGGGGAGCAGTAAAAAGTTCCTGCTAAAAAACCTGGGCTCAGCTGGCCATGCTGATAGTACTCTGAAAGGACTCCAGAGATACAGGTTGAGTCTGTAATCCATGTTAGGAGCGGCTGTACATGGCGTCTGTTCCTCATGTTAGAAGCGGCCATTTCATATTGGAGCTAAGTCGGCCTGCTACTGAGTAGTGCTCCCAGTCTTAATGACAAAGGCAGACGCATTCTACATCACCCAATCATGGTTTGAGATAAGAAAAAGAAGATACAGTAGAACTACCTCCCTGTAAAGAACACCTAATTGCAGAGCCAAGATCTCCTTTAGGGAGATGTGTCCTCTAACCGGAGAGTTGCTAAATATTAAAAATAGTAATTTTTCAAATGAAAACTGTCCTTTATAGAGAAGTGTCCTCTAGTGCGAGTGTCTTCTCATGGGCGTTCTACTGTATGACTTTAATGAGTGATCACCTCCCTGAGTTTACCACCTCAGCACTGGCAGATTCCAAAGGTGCTAATATCATTTGTCTGCAAGAAACCAAGCTTAAGCCCAACCACCTTTTTAAGGTAAAGGGCTTCAAAATACTGAGAAAAGACTTCAGCAGATGGAGGAGGAGGGCTCCTGATCCTCATCAAAGACCTTTCTTTTGAAGAAATTGTCAATGAACCACACTGAACTACAGGCCTTCAGAGATAAGAAAGAAGAAGAAGAACCACCTGAGCTGTGTAAAATCAAAAATGAACCAATGAGAGACTACATCCAGGAGAGACCAAGAGAGAAAAGTGATGTAAGATGTACCAGGGAAGGACGGAGAGCATCCTGGTGACTGAGGTGAAGGTATTTCTTGATCCACTCCCAGTTGGTCTCCACAAAGTACATGTTGGACTGGTGGAAGCGGATAGAATTGGAGATCACCTGCTGTAGGTATGAGATGGCTGACAGCAGAGCCACCTTGTGGGAGCGGGTCATCCTCTGGCTCATACCTGGGACAACACAGCTCTCATACCTACAGTGATGTTGGGCTGTGAAGAAAAGTCTGGTAAACGTTTCACAAAAATTTATAAAATTAAAACTATTGAAAAATTACCTTGTAATTCTAATCTATAATCCGAATTGTGTCTCATCATTTTTGATAGACTTTAATGGACCTAAGAAGTTATTCATCCTATGAGGAGCTGAAGAAAATGAATTCTAAAGTGAATATTTCAATGTTGATGCTAAAACCATCACTTGAAGATTTTATTTTAAAGAGTTCAGGATCTGAAGCTCTACTCTATTCTAAATTGTGGCTTGTCATTTTTGATAGACTTCAAGTGTGAACATCAATGTTGATGCTAAGCCATCTCTTGACGGTTCTATTTTAAAGAGTTCAGGATATAAAGCTCTTCTATAATTGGATTTGGTCTTGTATATTACCTTGTATAACTTGGTAATGTGAAATTTCACACCACAACAGACCTACCAAGTTGTTGGAGCATGTACGGCAGAGATTTGACATTGATGATCTGGGTGAGGCCGATGTAGAAGGCAAAGAAGAGGATGAACTGCACAACAACAACAACACGGCTCTGTGACACCCACCTGGTTTGACAAAAACTTTTTTTTTTATTATTATTATCCCAAGTACACGTGGTACAGGCCATGATAATCATGGTAGGTAGAATTTGGTGACTGCTTCTTCATCTTTCTTATCTTCACACTGGGTGAAGTAGATTGCGTCTGCCTTTGTCATTAAGACTGGGAGCACTACTCAGTGGCAGGCCGACTTAGCTCCAAAAGAAATGGCCGCCTCTGACATGAGGAACAGACGCCATGTGCGTCACTAACATGGAGTACAAACGCTGCTCATCCTGTATCCCTGGATTAAGAGCCCTTACAGGGTACTATCAGCCGGGCCAGCTGAACCCAGGTTTTTTAGTGAGCTTGTTACTGCTCCCCCTCCTCCTTTTTCATCCGGGCTTGGGACCGGCAAAGGCGGAGGTGACTGCTTTTTACTCTAAGTGCAGAATATGTCTACACATGTGAAAAGCAGTTTGACTTTTGCACTTACAAGACCAAAAACTATAATACAGCTTTTTTTTTTTGCTTATCCCTAGTACATAGGGTACAGGCCATGATAATCATGGTGGGAAGAAGTAGGCGACTGTTTTTATTGTAAGTGCACCACATGTCTACATATGTGAAAAGCAGTTTGACTTTGCACTTACAAATGTGCCAGAGCCCCGTTTGGTTACTTGCATTCTCAGTAAAAGCCTCTTTATTTAGTTCAATTAGGACATCAAGGTTTGAGACCTTAATTGTATGAGGTAAACTTAATAAAAAGGTGGGAATTTTTTTCCAGAGAAAACATTGATCAAGAAAAATAAAGATGACCCTCACGTTAAAATGGATACTAACACTAAGCACCATCTATTGACCTTCTCTGAAAACTAGCGTACTCGGGTCAGTAACAAAGCCACAACACCAGCATTGAAAAATTCAGAAGCCCTAACTTAGAGACCATAGTTTCTGGCTAATGTCCCTCGTCAGTACATTTTGGCAATAGATTTTGCCTAGCCACTTTGCCAGCTAAACAACTCCTTTTCACAGATTCTGTAAATTTCATTTGATACTTGGTAGATGTCATGAAATCAAAGCTTGCCCTGGACTAATAAGGGCCATTAGCCTGACACTGTGGTCTCCAGGTGGACACTTCTTAGTTTGCCAAAGCTGGTGTTGAGGCTTTGTCACCGACTCTAGTATGTTACCGAAACGTCAGACACAATTTATTTGTGTTTGGTTTTATTACCTTGTAGTTCTAATCATTAATCCAAATTGTATCTTATCAAATATCTTTCAGAGTTATTGTTTGAATCCCGATATACATGCTAAAAGGTATAACTTCCTTAAGTTTTGATAAGGCACAATTTGGATTATAGATTATAAACACAAGGTAATAAGACCAAATCCAAATAAATAAATAGTGTGTGACGTTTCGGTAACAGCATTGTTACCATCTTCAGACAAAAGTACTGAATGAGGGTCATTCAGTACTTTTGTCTGAAGATGGTAACAACGCTGTTACCGAAACGTCACACACTATTTATTTATTTGGATTTGGTCTTATTACCTTGTGTTTTTCCTTAAGTTTTGTCCATGAGTATATTTGTTCACACTTGGTTATCTCGTGTGTCTTCAATAAAGGTCACTGTAATATCTTTCAGAGTTATTGTTTGAATCCCGATATACATGCTAAAAGGTACAACTTCCTTAAGTTTTGTCCATGAGTATATTTGTTCACACTTGGTTATCTTGTGTGTCTTCAATAAAGGTCACTGTAATATCTTTCAGAGTTATTGTCTGAATCCAGATATACATGTTAAAAGGTGACAATTTCCTTAAGTTTTGTCCATAAGTGTATACCATATCTTTTTCAGATATGCCTCTCCCCCCACAACACTTAAAGAAATATACTGGGTGATGCAAACCTCCTGGTCCTGGATGTAGGTCAGGAAGCTGGAGGTACGATATTTGAAGAAGTTGTTGAACATGAGGATGTTGGAGCAGCCCCCCACACTAGACCAAGCCACCACCAGGGCTTGGGACCAGCTGAATCTGTAGCCACACTTCTCCACCAGGGGCTTGAACACAAACACTGACACCATCCTGGAACACCACAGAGCTCACACTTCTTTACTGCAGCTTACCAAAACAAATATTATTTTGTCTACATACAAGCTTATTATAAGGCAATAACTGCCTTAAAAAAACATCAACTCACCACACACAAGCAAAATAATAATATATTCCTATTCAAGAGCAGCCATTTATACCCTTCAAACCTGCTTCTCCAGTCAAGAACCTCTTCTCAAGAGCATTGGTAAATCTGTAAACCAACTACAAACTAACAGCTTTGTCACAGTGCGATGGCTTCCAGCTCCTGTTGGAATTCCTAGAAATGAGCTAGCAAACTCTCTGGCAAAGTCTGGAGCTCTTAGCCACCCTGAGGCCAGGAAATCTACCACCCAACTAGATGAAAGAGACCTCCTCCGTACCATTAAATGCCTATAAGAATGGAAATCTAATGCTGCACATGACTGGTACAGGGCAGGAGAGACAAGCACCAATTCTGTCTTCCCAAGGAAACAACATTCTTTGATTTCCAGACTTAAGTCTGGTCATCTAAGGACAATGGCTTTCTAGAATGGTTGCAAGGTTTTCCCACCATGTAGTGAGTGCAATTCTCAACCTGCAATTCCAAACCACATCATTGACTGTATTGGCACATCCAAGAAATGAAAGCATTAAAGCATGAATACTTATTTTACATATTTATATGTAATTCTACTGTTCTAAAAGTTTATGTCCATAGATTGCTTTAATACCATTTCTGAGATTCCATCCTTCAGTGTAGCATAAATAAGCAGAATCATCCAATTAGAGCTCTAAGAAACGGTCTGGTAGATTGGAGACCACCAAGGTGATCAAACTCAGCACAATTAAATGACTGGATGGACAATACAATAAGATTGGTGCAATGAGGCTCATTCACAGAGCTATCAACCAAATTAAATAGAAGTTGACCTGGTATTTCTGTTAGGAGGCCATCATTAGAACATGTTTTGTTGGAGTTTCTTATCCTCTTGTGTAAAGATTTCACAAATTCCATGAGTCCATGCTTCTTGAGATGTTTGATGATAAATAGCAGCAGCCTCTCCCAAAGGTTCCGTTGTTGTTTCTTATCCCCTCATGCAAAGATTCCACAATTCCATGAGTTCATGCTTCTTGAGATGTTTGATGATAAGCAGCAGCCTCTCCTAAAGGTCCTGTTGTTATTTCTTATCCCCTTGTGTAAATATTTCACAAATTCCTTGAGTCCATGCTCCTCAAGATGTTTGATGATAAGCAACAGCCTTTCCCAAATATTTTGTGTTCTGCAGCTGTAGGTGCCAATTGATGTAGATTTTGTTATTGTTTTCTATCTTTAATGGCTTGAGAGGAGAGAAGAACTATGAGAGCCAAGATCAAGATAGAAGGGCCATCCATTTCAGCAGTTACCTTCTTTTTTTATTATTATCCCTAGTACAGTAGAAGCTCCCTGGAAAGGACACCTAATTACAGAGCCAAAGTGTCCTTTAGGTAGAGGTGTCTTCATACTGGAGAGTTGCTAAATAGAAAAAATGGTAATTTTGCAAATGGAAACTGTCCTTTGTGGAGAGGTGTCCGCTAAAGGGAGGTTCTACTGTACACGTGGTACAGTGGAGAGAAGTCCGATCACACCTCCCTGCGGTCCCCCCTGGACCCTTGGAATATTTGACCAAATTCTGGTCTAAGGTGACTAACGTGGCAACAGCACCCATTTTCCAATGAAGAGGAAAACCAATATCTCCAAGATAGAGGATACTGCTGAGATGTATGGGGACATCTGAGGCTCTTCATTGGACACGGAAACAACAATACAGTATACACACCCAAGATAGAGAACATTGCCACTGCTGTGATAGAGATGTATGGAGACATCTGAGGCTCTTATTTTGACACGACAACAACATGGTACAGGCCATGATAATCATGTTGGGTAGTTAGCTACTGTTTTTACTATAAGTGCACCACATGTCTACACATGTGAAAAGCAGTTAGACTTTTGCACTTACAAATGTTCCAGAGGTTACTTGCACTCACTTGTGGACTCACCTGAAGGTGGTGAAGGCACTGTAGCAGACAACAATGAGGAACCAATTCTCCCTGTGGTGGAACCAGAGGTAGGTCTGTGTACTGTACACCCCGATGGTGAAATACAGGAAACACTCCGCCATGAAGGTGGTCATCTGGAAGAACCTGCCACAAACCACCACACGACCAATATAGAATGAGAATGGTATTCATGGTTCTTCTTTCTTATCTCTACTCAATCATATCAGGGTATCTAGCCTGTAGAGCTTGAGATGATGTCTGCTAGAGATGAGTAGAGCTCATCAATGGATGAGTCAATACAGTCAATGATGTGGTTTGGGGTTGTAGGTTGAGAATTTCACTTATTACATAGTGGGAAAACTTTGCAACCATTCTGGAAAGTCATTGTCTGTAGATGACCAGACTTAAGTCTGGAAATCAAAGACTGTTGTTCCCTTGGAAGGACAGAACCGGTGCTTGTCCCTCCTGCTTTGTACCAGTCATGTGCAGCGTTAGATTTCCATTCCTGCAGGCATTGGGTCTTGATGGTACGGAGAAGGTGTATTCATGGTTAATAATGTCACCTCTCCCTTTGATATATGAACATCAAAAAGCAATTAATTTATTTCATCTTCTCTGCACAGAATATGTATAACAGTGTGAAAAAGCCATATAACACCAGAAGTTTTATATTAAAGCACAATTTGGAACATATTTTCTTATAGGTACAAGAAGTTTTACAATTTATTCAGGCCTATATCATCTTTTCCATATCAACACCAGCTAAAACATCTTTTGGTTAGATAAAGTACAATTTGGATTATAGATTACCTTGTGTTTATAATATTTTCGTTATATTCAAAAGATTTTATAACTTCTCCAGTAGACTGTCACAGATCATGACAGCCCCTGTCCTATTGAGGGCATAGCAGGAGAAACAGGAGAAAACAGTTGGTGGGGTTAGTATTGTGACTTATTTATATGTCACAAGTTGTGGACATGGAGAAAGCTACTCAGATTGTCATGGACAGATGAAAGGACAAATACACTCATGGACAAAACCTAAGGAAGTGATAAGTTTTTTATGTTGCTGGTTGTCTTTTTTTTTAGGAAACAGAGGCAATTTTGTTCACACTTGGTTATCTTGTGTGTCTTCAATAAAGGTCACTGTAATATCTTTCAGAGTTATTGCCTGAATCCCGATATACATGCTAAAAGGTACAACTTCCTTAAGTTTTGTCCATGAGTGTATTTCAATCTAATAAATAAAATTAATCCTAGTAGATCCCTAGAAGTACAAATATGAAAACAAAACTGACCCTTTTTTTTTTTTTATTATCCCTAATACACGTGGTACAGGCCATGATAAACATGGTGGATAGAAGAAGGTGACTGCTTTTACTGTAAGTGCACACATGTCTATACATATGAAAAGCAGTTCAACTTTGCACTTACAAATGTGCCAGAGCCCTGTTTTGGTTACTTGCACTTGCTGGTGGGGTTGGACTTTTGCAAGAATCGGGGGCAATTGGAGCATTTTTTTAAAGAATAACCTACTTCAGACATATAATGAGAGAAAATGATTTATAAAAGATGTTGATGTTGGTTAAAAACTGAAAGAAGAGACGGAGACCTCCAATGAGCTGATTAGAAAGGGTCAAGAAGGCAACCAGAAGTTTACAAGATGAGCCGCGTGATGATCACTAACAGATCAAATTGGAGAATATTTGTCTATGTAATCACCAAAAGTTGAACTTGATGAGAACACAAACAAGTTGTGATAGTACAAGTCAAAATATTACTGTATTGTATACTCAAGGTGATAAGACCAAATCCAAATAAATAAATAAATAGTGTGTTTGGGTAGTTGGCGATCTAAGGATACGCTCCAGGAGCCTAGGTTACTTTTTGTTACTACTATTAGTGTTTACTAGTGTGTTTCTAATCTACAAGGGGGGATCAATAAATAAGGTGAATTATCTTATTTCTTAAAAATTAAAAAAGCAAAAATAATTTAAACCACAGAATATTAAAATATAACATCGAGAGACTATTTAAGGTGTTCTGTTCTTTTTTCCCACGCACGACGCGAGACTTATAAATAAACTAAAATGGAAGCTCCCTTGAAGGATTGCACCACGCTTGAACAACGTGCAGTTATTCGTTTCTTGAATGCAGAAGGTATTCAAACATCTCAAATATGCCAAAGAATGAAAAATATCTATGGTGAGTCTTGTTTGTCACAAAAAAACATTTATAACGAGTTCAAAAATGGACGAATTCCACATTTCCTTAATTTGGACCAAAAACTTAACCTATTCGGGTTTCAAAGGCCGCATACATCATGTAAAACTATATCTACAATCATTAAATTAGGTTTTGAAGTTTTAGAACATCCTGCATATAGTCCAGACCTAGCCCCCTCAGACTATTTCCTTTTTGGACTACTAAAGAAGGAGTTAAAGGGAAAGCGATTTGACTCAGATGAAGATGTCCAGAAAGTGGTGCAAGATTTTTTTCACACGCTTCCTAAGAGTGCCTATAAAGAGGGTATTTACAAGTTGCCAGAACGATGGAGACGATGTATAGAAAGCCAAGGTGATTATTTTGAATAACTCAAGTCCTAATTTTTAATATTGTTCTTATTTTTTTTAATAAATTATAATTCACCTTATTTATTGATCCCACCTTGTATAATCCAAATTGTGCCATACCATCTATTGCATACTGTACTATAATCACTTTTTTTTTTTTGCTTTTCCTGAAGGTTGTAAAAATTATCATGAAGTTTCTACTTCAGAAGAATAAAAAGGAAAAAGACAACACTTTTTTTAACACGAGAGAAGGTTGGAGAAAATATCCAATTTTGTGACAATCCCCAGAAAAAAATCTTCAGGCTATTTAAAGAACTTTAAATAACAAAAATTTTTGTTTCTGAAACTCAGTTACATTGACCAATTTTAAATCTCTTTATTGTCTCCATGTTTCTCAATGACTTATTGACACCTTACCTCAGGGGAAATATTTTTTTTCCTTTTGAAGATGGCAGAGAGTCACGGAAACATGGAGACAATAAAGAAATTGAGGAAACTGTAATTATTGTTGCCAGAATCTTCCAACCAGTGAAAAATGTTTATGCAACAAAAGTTATTGTTTAATCCATTGTTGGAATATGGAAGAATGACCTACTGTATTCAGATATGAAGGCCAGCTGCGAAACAAGCAGAATGACTCTGACGAATAAGCAGTCGCAGACCAACGGCAACATTGTTAGAAAGATGAGAAATTTCTCTTTAAAAAAAATGGAGTTCAACTGACCTGGTTGATAGACCTCAGCAAGGGTTTCTCTCCAAGGATACAGAGGAACTGTGTCTGTACTCAATAATTCACAATTTGAATTATAGATTATAAACACAAGGTAATAAGACCAAATCCAAATAAATAGTGTGTGACGTTTCGGTAATAGCGTTGTTACCATCTTCAGACAAAAGTAATGATGGTAACAAAGTGTTACCGAAACGTTGCACACTATTTATTTATTTTGATTTGGACTTATTACCTTGTGTGTGTCTGTACTCATAGAGTTGGCAGCAAAGGCTTCCATGTTAGGAATGGCCTCAAATTACTTGCAAAGTCAGACTTTCATCAAAGTGTGCCTGGGTCATGGTAACATGATCATTGAAAGCTGCATTCCTACTACACCCCTCTATGAGATCAAGCTCAAGAAGCCTAGACCAGTAGGTCAGCAACTTTTGGAGTCAGAAGAGTCAAAAATTACAATTTACAAAATTTCAAAGTTTTTAAATAGCCACAAAAAAGTTATCTTGCCAACAAAAAAATAGAACTTGTACAAATAAAAACTTTATTTATTTGGGTACTACACGTAGCTTCACATCCAAAGAGCCGTATGTGGCTCGCGAGCCTCAGGTTGCCGACCCCTGGTCTAGACTGATGGAATTTGTGTAATCTTTGTGGACAAGGCACAACAAATGTAGTCAGAGAGGACCCACTTGACAATGATAGATTCAATGTGGATACCCAGGGAGGAACAGCCTCAAATTACAGGCAAAGTCAGACTCTCACCAAAGTATGCCTGGGTCATGATGCCATGATCAATGAAAGCTGCATTTCTACACCCCATTCCATGAGATCAAGCTTGAAGAGCATAGACTGATGGAATTTGTATAATCTTTAGACAAGCAGGTAATAAACAACAACAAAAGAGACCCACTTGACAATGATAGATTCAATGCGGAGGCCCAAGGAGGAGCGGCCATTGCTGAGCACCCAGCTGTAAGTGATGACGCATGTGGTACCGGCCACAATGGGGAAGATGCGGCGCACAGAGTAGAAGAGGATGTAAGCCGAGCTGATGATGAGAACAGCCTGGAAGTCCCGGCTGCCCATGAAGAAGGAGAGGAGGAAGATGATCAGCTTGCCCAGGATCCAGGACATTAGCAAAACTATGAGGATTCTGACAAACCACATCTCTATGGCCTCTGTCACTGGCAACACCAACAGACTTGTTCAGGTCGAGGAGATGGAATCATTGTTTCTTTTCTAGATACAGTAGAACTTCCATGAGAGGACACTCAAACTAGAGGACACCTCTCTACAAAGGACAGTTTATACAGTAGAACTTCCATGAGAGGACACTCAAACTAGAGGACACCTCTCTACAAAGGACAGTTTATACAGTAGAACTTCCATGAGAGGACACTCGAACTAGAGGACACCTCTCTACAAAGGACAGTTTATACAGTAGAACTTCCATGAGAGGACACTCGAACTAGAGGACACCTCTCTACAAAGGACAGTTTATTCAGTAGAACCTCCATGAGAGGACACTCAAACTAGAGGACACCTCTCTACAAAGGACAGTTTATACAGTAGAACTTCCATGAGAGGACACTCAAACTAGAGGACACCTCTCTACAAAGGACAGTTTATACAGTAGAACTTCCATGAGAGGACACTCGAACTAGAGGACACCTCTCTACAAAGGACAGTTTATACAGTAGAACTTCCATGAGAGGACACTCGAACTAGAGGACACCTCTCTACAAAGGACAGTTTATTCAGTAGAACCTCCATGAGAGGACACTCAAACTAGAGGACACCTCTCTACAAAGGACAGTTTAGTTAGTAGAACTTCCATGAGAGGATACTCAAACTAGAGGACACCTCTCTACAAAGGACGGTTTATTCAGTAGAACCTCCATGAGAGGACACTCAAACTAGAGGACACCTCTCTACAAAGGACAGTTTATTCAGTAGAACCTCCATGAGAGGACACTCAAACTAGAGGACACCTCTCTACAAAGGACAGTTTATTCAGTAGAACCTCCATGTGAGAGGACACTCGAGTTAGAGGACACCTCTCTACAAAAGACAGTTTTCATTTGCAAAATTACCATTTTTACTATTTAATAGGTTTCCAGTATGTGGACATCTCTCCCTAAAGGGCACTTTGGCTCTGCAAATAGGTGTTGTCCTTTACAGGGAAGTTGTTCTACTGTAGTAGAGTTCACCACTGATGAGCCAAGCCCTCCCAATATATTTTTTCATCGCAGTAAGGACAGTAGAAGTTCGTTTTATGTATAAAGGAAACATTCGCGCTTTTAAATCCTTTTATTTTATATTTTATACTGTAGTAGAACCTTTATGATCCCACCCAAGCATAGTTGGTACAGTGGAATGGACCTAGGAGGAGCTCTAAACCTCAGACAGCATCAAACAACACTAACAAGGTTTAGAACAGGCCATCTCAAGCCATTGAAAATAGAAAATAACAACAAAATCTACCCCACTTGTCCAATATGTAGCTTGGCACCTGTAGCTCCAGAACACATTTTGGCTTGCATTAGATGCACTAAACAGGACCTTTGGGAGAAGCTGGTGCTTATCATAAAACACCTCGAGGAGCATGAACTCATGAAAATTGCATAATCTCTTTGCACCAGGAAATAAGAAACAACAACAATAGAAACTCTATGAGAGGATACCTCTCTACAAAGACAGTTTCCATCACCAAAATTACAATTTTTACTATTTAACAACTCTCCAGTGAGAGGACACCTCTCTTTAAAGGACATTTTGGCTATTCAACTAGAGAGGTTCTACTGAATTTTAGGACTCATTTCTACAATGAGTGAACTAACTCCGCCTTTGCTGGTCCCAAACCTGGATGAAAAGGGAGGAGGGGGAGCAGTAACAAACTCACTAAAAAACCTGGGCTCAGCTGATAGTACCCTGTAAGGGCTCCTAATCCAGGGATACAGGATGAGCAGTGTTTGTACTCCATGTTAGGAGCGGCTTCACATGGCGTCTGTTCCTCATGTCAGAGGTGGCCATTTCTTTTGGAGCTAAGTAGGTCTGCCACTGAGTAGTGCTCCCAGTCTTGATGACAAAAGGCAGACGCATTCTACTTCACCCAGTGTGGAGATAAGAAAGAAGAAGAGATGAGTGAATTGAGGATGAAATTGAGGTTTTTTTTTAGATCAGTATCTATTGCAGTACATCCAAGATTACTCCACCAGAAATCTACGAAGAATTGCTGCTACCCGAAACTACTCCTCCAAATGCTTCGAAACATCAAGCATGGATCTACCTCCACAACAATCTTGACCGGCCATGGCTACATTCAGGCAGACCTTGCAACGGTATCGAAAGAAGACCCAACTTGCCCCCACTGCCAAGATGAAGACCAAACCGTAGACCACCTCCTCTTCACTTTTGCCCAACCTTCCAATACCAAAGATTCCAGACAGCCACTCTCCTAGGTATCACCAACATATGTCCAGCATCCCTAGAAAATCTCCCAAGAAAGAAATCTGCCTGGCAACACCTCATTAATTGGACTTCCACTGGCATTGTATATAAATCCAAGAAGACTTAGGTCCGAAGGACATCCCGGGTAGTTGGCGACTTCTGTACGCTCCAGGAACCTGGGTTACTTAAATAAATAATATCTATTGCAGAGAGTTCAGATTTATAAATTGCAAGGTGTCTAGGGTGGGAAAGGGAGGTTTTTTTTCAGGATCTAATCTTTGTAGATAGCAATTCCATTGCCAAACAGTCCAGTTTCAAGTTGGCTACCGTCAGTGTAAATTGTGAGCTCTTCTTATGAAAATTGAAGCTATTTTGGCAAAATTTATCTTTTTTTATAAATAAAATTTATTTGCATATCTACCTTACTAAGATTAGGTAATAAGACCAAATCCAAATTAACAAATAGTGAATACTTTTTTGTCTGATGATGATAACAACACCGTTGTGGAAAGTCTTTAATGTCATCGGTCATCTATTTTTTTTTTCTTAGAAGAGAGAGGCAATTTTGTTTACACTTGGTTGCTAAAGTGTCCTTTAGAGAGAAGTGTCTTCTTACCAGAGAGTTTCTAATTAGTAGAAATGGTAGCTTTTGGCAATGAAAACTGTCTTTTGAATATAGAGGTGTCTTCTAGCTCTCATAGAGGTTCAACTGAAGCCAAAAATTGTCAAAGAGGTGAGAGATGGAAACTTACAAGGAAGATTAATGAAGATGACTGCCTCCAATACAAGGAAGATGTTCAACAGGAAGATATTGTTGAGGATGTACTGGCCTTGGATCAGGGCCGTTAGGTCTGAGGACACTCCTGGAAACACAACTATATATATATATATATATATACATTGTGAAACAATAGTCTTCTTTCTTATCTTCACTCAATCATATCAGGGTATCAAATTTGTAGAACTTGAGATGGTTTCTGCTGGGGATATATAGCGCTCATCAATGGATGAGTCAATACAGTCAATGATGTATTCTTCTTCTTTCTTATCTCCACTCAATCACATATCAAGGTATCAAGATTATAGAGCTTGTTGTAGTGTCTGCTGGGGATGAGTAGAGCTCATCAATGGATGAGTCAATACAGTCAATGATGTTTTCTTTCTTTTCTCCACTCAATCATATCAGGATATCAAGCTTCTAAAGCTTGTTGATGGTGTTTGCTGGGGGATGAGTAGAGCTCATCAATGGATTGTTCAATACAGTCAATGATGTCTTCTTCTTTCTTATCTCCACTCAATCATATCAGGATATCAAGCTTGTAAAGCTTGTTGATGGCGTCTGCTGGGGATGAGTAGAGCTCATTAATGGATAAGTCAATACAGTTAATAATGTATTCTTCTTTCTTATCTCCACTCAATCATATCAGGATATCAAGCTTGTAAAGCTTGTTGATGGTGTCTACTGGGGAAGAGTAGAGCTCATCAACGGACGAGTAAATACAGTCAATAATGTGTTTTGGGGTTGCAGATTGAGAATTGCAGAAATAATAGTACAAAAGTGAAGTTGTTGTTGTTGTTGCTTATTCCTCAAGTCGTTTAGACAATCTTCATTAGGTCCCATTGTCTCAGCTTTTCTATTATAGTCCTGGGGTTTTCCCAGAGGTGGAGGATTTGATACAATTAAGTAGATGTTCATGACTGGCTGGTTGGGAATCACATTTGGAGCATTTAGGGAAAGTTTTGATTACTGTACTGGAACAGATGGATATAAATTAAGAAAAAGGCATCTCCTGATCTTGCAACTAAAAGTTGCTTTAATCTGACAGATGGCATGAGCCATCAGTGATTTATAGTTCCACGATGCCTTTTTCTTAACACCTACATTGGTAAAACATTTCGTCAAAATGGCTTCAATTCTAATCTATAGTCCAAAAAAATATTACCTTATCAAATGTATAATAAAACTAGTAAATAGGCTTTTTTCCCCCAATTAAGGTACATAGCCACCACATCTCTCAGTATTCTTACTATTCTTTCTTATCTCCACTCAACAATCATATCAGGGTATCAAGTTTGTAGAGTTCGAGATGATGTCTGCTGGGGATGAGTAGAGCTCATCAATGGATGAGTCAATACAATCAAAAATGTGGTTTGGGGTTGTAGGTTGACACTTAGAACGTAGTGGGAAAACCTTGCAACCATTCTGGAAAGTCCATTGTCTGTAGATGACCAGACTTAAGTCTGGAAATCAATGACTTTTGTTCCCTTGGGAGGACAGAATTGGTGCTTGTTCCTCTCGCTCTGTACCACTCATGTGCAGCAGTAGATTTCCATTCCTGAAGGCATTTGATGGTACGGGGAGGAGGTCTCTTTCATCTAGTTGGGTGGTAGATGTTCTGGCCTCAGGGTGGCCAAGAGCTCCAGACAGAAAACAACAACACTAGGTTTATATAGTGTAAAGTGGCACTATATCTGGCAGCTGACTTCACAGAGTTGTTCTAGGACAAATTTTTCTGAATAAAATAGAATTTTTTATATAACATATATATGTCATAATATTTGAAGATATATAAATAAAATAACTTATGTGGGAGTACAAGGAAAGAGGGAAGATAGCTGGGTTAAAACAACCTCCTTGGTAAACAAGTGTCAAGTCTTCACTCCCACTCCCCTTAGGGGATTTATCTTACTCAAATCAGTGCAAAAGGTTAAATGTGATGATCAAAAGACAGTTCTCACCGAAATGGTCTCAACACCAGTTGTTCTAAGGGTGGTCCTCAAATCTTCTTTCTTCCCAAATCTACTCCCTACGGGTTTTTGCCACTGTCTCCTGTGTGTCCATCACACAACTACCACAACTTCTTCACAAATCACCACATATATATATATATATACAGTAGAACTACCTATCTGTAAAGGACAACTGTTGTATTTCAATTTGATTACACACACACAGCGCTTAACGTTAATTATTCTTTAATTAACTACAACAAGGTGAAAGGATTATATATATTGATGAAATGGTAATCATGGGGAAAGAAAATATGAGTTAGCGCGGCTACGCTGATGCAGGATACAAAAACAGAAAGTGAAAGTACGGGTGTGACATCAGCTCTGGTGTTGCCGAAGTTAGCCGCCCGCCGTCACGGTCCAGCAACAACTAATTGCAGAGTCAAGGTGTCTTCTAGGAAGAGATATCCTCTAACAAGAGATTTTCTAAATATTAAATATGGTAATTGAAATTAAAACTGTCCTTTTATAGAGAGGTGTCCTCTAGCGCGAGTGTCTCTCATGGAGGTTCCACTGTATATATATATAAACCAGGCTTACCCGGGTATATTCGCTAGTTATTTATAAAAAAAATAGGCAGAATCAGATGTAACAATATAACTAGTAGCCACCTCACTCTCAGTATTGAATACCACACCTTCATTCTGTAGAATGTGGGCCACAGAGGTGTAGTCCACCCCAGAGAAGATCACAGCCACACAGGTGTAGTAGTAGACACTGGAGCTGATGGGGCCCTTGAAGTTGGTTAAGGACACCGTAGCCATCACAATGGTCAGCACTGGCCACACATTACCTATATCATCTACACAATTAAATCATCAGGCCTCCATGGACAAATTTCTCTTTTTAAAGAATTTATAATTCAACAACAAGAAGCTTTATTAAGACCTTTTAGTCTTATACAGATTCTCCAAACAGAAATGTAGCATACATGCAGGAAAAACAGTAATAGTACCTTAATGGTAATATGATATTTATATTATGATGCATTAGCGCGCCATCTGTTATGAAAATTCAAAACTATTATAGACGCGAATGATTCTTTTAGGGGGTCGGTGGAAGGCTGGTTAAACCGTTTGTTTTCGACCACTAGGACCCGGGTTCGATTCCCGCATTGGACACTTTTTTCTGTTAAAAAAAAAAAATGCTCCAATGGCCCCCGATTCTTGCAAAAGTCCAACCCCCACCAGCGAGTGCAAGTAATCAAACGGGGCTCTGGCATTTGTAAGTGCAAAGTCGAACTGCTTTTCACATGTGTAGACATGTGGTGCGCTTACAGTAAAAAGCAGTCGCTAACTACCCACCATGATTATCATGGCCTGTACCACGTGTACTAGGGATAAGCAAAAAAAAAAAAAATGATTCTTTTAAAAATTAAACAATTTCTACTGCCCTTACTTCAGTGGGAAAATTAATGGGAGGGCCTGGCTCATCAGTGGTGAACCCTGGCGAAACTGCTGGGAGGGTTCACCACTGATGAGCTAGGCCCTTCCATTAATATATATATATATTTTTTTCCATTGCAGTAAGGGCAGTAGAAATTGTTTAATTTTTAAAAAGAATCATACGCGTCTATATTAATATATGTCATAATTTGTATATAATTGTATGCCCCCCGACCCACTATGCATGTACAATGTATGATTTTCAAAGATTTAATAAAGAATAAGGTAACTGGAGGAAAGGAAGTAGCAACAAGACATAGGAAGCAGGCTAAAAGCGGGCACAAGTATAAATAACTTGTACAGTCAATACTTCCTGGCAAGCCCGGACGTATCTGGTATCCGCAGAAGTTATATTAGTAGAGAGACGCCCAATATTTCCGGACAGGACCGGACGTATTTGATAACGCGGAAGTAAATAGAGTCGAACACACCCGATACTTCCTGACCAGGCCGAGCGTATCTTCCACCAAAGGAAGCCGCCGGTCCAATTAGGAAGCAACAACTAAGTAGGTCAACCAATAGAAAAACGGGCACGTTCCATCCTTCGACCAATGGGAAGGAAGACAACTCGTGGTGTTAAATCGAAAGGCAAGAATTGTCAGTGGTGATTTGGCTCTCATAGGAACAACACCTAGAGTTGCTCCTTCGCTCCCAACGAGGTGACATCTGCTCTGGACCTCTCTCCCTCTGCTCATCCCGTAGCTAAGTACAATCACCGCCATGTGATCAGATAATTAACAATCAAAATCGCTCCGCTCTTCTCAAGCTTTCTTTCCTCCAACCCAGTTGCCTTTTATTTTCAAACCCCATCACGTGTCCTGATTATTCCTAACTGTATGCTTCACTTGCCACTCAACGACTGCGTTTCAATCAAATCTCACCACTCAAATCGAACAACAAGAAATTCCGCAACGATATTGTCACAGAACGGTTAAGTCGACAGGATTCTACAACAGTGTAATACATCAAATATTGCAGTGTAATAACTTTGGATATATTACATATATTTATATACAGGAAAAGCTAATAGATTAGTCTGGGTAAATTGGAGGAAAAGAAATTTATTATATATGGATTTACCAAGGATTCACCGCAAATGAAGATAAAAAAGCCAAAGCTAATCACAATCAATATTGAGATAATGAAATTTATACATTAGAATTTATAATTCATATCTCTATCTTTCTGCCATGAAAGCTCTTCTATGGAATGTGCTGCCCGTAGAAGAACTTTCAATCCAGAAAGAAATCTAGATACAGTAGGATTACCTCCCTTTAAAGGACAACACCTAATTGCAAAGCCAAAGTGCCCTTTAGGGAGTGGTGTTCTCTTACCGGAGAGTTTCCAAATAGTAAAAATGGTAATTTTGCAAATGAAAACTGTCCTTTGTAGAGAGGTGTCCTCTATCGCGAGTGTCCTCTAATGGAGGTTCTACTGTATTGATAATTTCCTAGCATACTATTAATACATAGCAATAACGCACCATCTATATAATACAAATGAAAACACCAAAACGTGAATGTTTCTTTTCACAAATAAATCAAACTTCAGTGTAGCATATAAGAGCAGAATGATCCAATACACTATTAGAGCTCTAAAGAACCGGTTTGGTAGATTAAAAATTGGCGAAACCGCTGGGAGGGTTCACCACTGATGAGCCAAGCCTTCCTAATATATATATTTTTTTTTCATCACAGTAAGGGCAGTAGAAGTTTGATTTATTTGTGAAAAGAAACATTCGCTTCTTATAATGTTTTCATTTGTATTAGCATATTATTGTTGTTGTTGTGTCCAATGAAGAGCCTCAGATGTCTCCATACATCTCTATCACAGCAGTTGCAATGTTCTCAATCTTGGGTGAACCTTACTATTGCAATCCCTAGTAATATCATAATAATTAACATTACTTAAAAACAATATTCATCTATTCCTTATGTCAGAGGCGGCCATTTCTTTTGGAACTAAGTCAGCCTGCGACTAAGTAGTGCTACCAGTCTTAATGACAAAGGAAGATGCATTCTACTTCACCCAGTGTGGAGATAAGAAAGAAGAATGAGAAGAGAGACCAAATTCAAATAAATAGTGTGTGACGTTTCCGTAACAACGCTGTTACCGAAATGTCACACACTATTTATTTATTTGGATTTGATCTTATTACCTTGTATCACACACTATTAATTTATTTGGATTAGGTCTTATTTTCTTGTAGCTATAATCTATAATCCAAATTGTGCTGAAGAAGACAAGTACTGTACCACAAGAGGTGTGTACTCACAGCTGCAGGGCACAGAGAGGATGAGGCAGTGCAAGTACACCTTATAGAACTTCTGGTAGTCCAGGGTGAAGGTGGGGCCAAAAAAAAGAACGGGAACAATGAGGAACTCAAAGTAGGCGGTGTCAAAGTAGATCGGGGCAATGAGGCGGGCGACGGGGAAGTAATACACAGCAGAGGCCCCGGTGACGGCTCCAAATATCAACTGAAGGAATCTGTGGGAAATGGAGATCTTCTTGCCAATCTGGCTGAAGAACACTGGAGCATCACATAGGAATCAACACACTCTTAACATACACCTCATAGAAATACATGAGCCACCAGAAATTTGAGGATTACTACGGAGGTGCCAATGATAATTTCAAAGGATTCTTTGGAACTTCAAGAATTCCTAACTATGTTCAACCTAACTTCTATAACGTCCAATTTTTTACTGGAGATGGTAACTTCAACACATATTTGTTTAGAATTGGTAAAATTGGTTCACCTGCGTGCACTTGTGGAAATGAAGAACAAAACCCTTAACACCTAATAATAAACTGTCCATTAACTTCTGATCTAAGGGAAGAAAACCAACTTTACCTGACAAATACAAAACATGTTGTTTACACACACAATAAATACCAATACATCAAGTTTAATAGATTCTGCAGGCTGTATATTTTAAGGCGAAAGTATTGACTGTTGGTCACTGACTCGTTCTGATTTACTTAGTCTACATGTTGTTCTAACTGTTGTAAATATTTCAAGCTAATATTTCTAATTACTATATGCAAAATTTGACATTGAATGTGTAATTTGCGTGCTTTCCAATGTTTGATTATGTTAATTTCACAATGATTTGTATATAATATATTTCAGATTTACACACAATTATTTTAATTGTGAATATGGCGTGTCTTTGCAACTGTTAAATAAATAAATCAAATAGAAAATGTAATCCTATAAAGATGTTTGAATAAACCTAATCTGAGAGGTAGTATAAATAGTGAAATTAAGACAATCTCCCTATTTGCTCTAGAAAAATACACAAGTTGCTGAGAAGAGCTCTTCTTCTACTTCTTCTTTCTTATCTCCACTCAATCATATTAGGGTATCAAGCTTCTACTTCACCCAGTCATGATGGAGAAGAGCTTCTTTTATAAGAGGATGATCGTACAAGCTTTGGGGCAAGATGTCTTTCTATGGATACCATACCCGTAGAAGAGTGTCTTGTATGATCATTTTCTTATATAAAAAAAGCTCTTCTCCCCGACCTGTCTTTCTTCTAATATAAATAATTAAAGTTGGTTAGTAAAATTAAACCTAGTCAACCAAGTTGTCTTGTCTTTGTATATAATGGTCTTTAAATTCTGATAATTTAGGGCTTAATGCTCCGTCCCACTCTCTCTCTCACAAGAAAAAGTATAAAATCCTCAGGATTTGGTTATCTGGGAACAGATTTCTTGAGGCTGTCTTCATACATGTTGTCCCTTTGGTGATGACCTCAGACTTTCCTCTCTCTAGCTAACTCCTCAAGGGTTTTTGCTTCTGAATCCTGCCTCCTGTGTGAATCCTTACCACCTTGCCTACTTGAAACTCATCACCCATTTTGATGAGAGGCCATCATACTTATTTACATAAACCAGGAGAGATGCAATAGGGGAAATAAGATTACATAACAGATCTGTATTTATGATTTTTTTTATTACAATATTGACCACAGTCACTGGCAACAACACAAAAAGTTGTTAAAACAAAACAATGGCTTAAATCACTATCAACACAAGGTCACAAGCAACAATTAAATGGTCACTGGCAACATCAAAAAAGGTACTACAACAAAACAATGGTTTAAATCACTAGCAACACAAGGTCACAAGCAACAATTAAATGGTCACTGGCAACATCAGAAAAGGCACTAGCAACAAAACAATGGTTTAAATCACTATCAACACAAGATCACAAGCAACAATTAAATGGTCACTGGCAACATCAAAAAAGGTACTAGCAACAAAACAATGGCTTAAATCACTAGCAACACAAGGTCACAAGCAACAATTAAATGGTCAGTGGCAACATCAGAAAAGGCACTAGCAACAAAACAATGGTTTAAATCACTAGCAACACAAGATCACAAGCAACAATTAAATGGTCACTGGCAACATCATAAAAGGTACTAGCAACAAAACAATGGTTTAAATCACTATCAACACAAGGTCACAAGCAACAATTAAATGGTCACTGGCAACATCGTAAAAGGTACTAGCAACAAAACAATGGTTTAAATCACTAACAACACAAGATCACAAGCAACAATTAAATGGTCACTGGCAACATCATAAAAGGCACTAACAACAAAACAATGGCTTAAATCACTAGCAACAAAAGGTCACAAGCAACAATTAAATGGTCACTGGCAACATCATAAAAGGTACTAGCAACAAAACAATGGTTTAAATCACTAGCAACACAAGGTCACAAGCAACAATTAAATGGTCACTGGAAACATCATAAAAGGTACTAGCAACAAAACTGGCTTAAATCACTAGCAACAAAAGGTCACAAGCAACAATTAAATGGTCACTGGCAACATCAGAAAAGGCACTAGCAACAAAACAATGGTTTAAAACACTAGTAACACAAGATCACAAGCAACAATTAAATGGTCACTGGCAACATCATAAAAGGTACTAACAACAAAACAATGGCTTAAATCACTAGCAACAAAAGGTCACAAGCAACAATTAAATGGTCACTGGCAACATCATAAAAGGTACTAGCAACAAAACAATGGTTTAAATCACTAGCAACACAAGGTCACAAGCAACAATTAAATGGTCACTGGCAACATCATAAAAGGTACTAGCAACAAAACAATGGTTTAAATCACTAGCAACACAAGGTCACAAGCAACAATTAAATGGTCACTGGAAACATCATAAAAGGTACTAGCAACAAAATAATGGCTTAAATCACTAGCAACAAAAGGTCACAAGCAACAATTAAATGGTCACTGGCAACATCATAAAAGGTACTAGCAACAAAACAATGGTTTAAATCACTAGCAACACAAGATCACAAGCAACAATTAAACGGTCACTGGCAACATCAGTAAAGGTACTAGCAACAAAACAATGGCTTAAATTACTAGCAACACAAGGTCACAAGCAACAATTAAATGGTCACTGGCAACATCAGAAAAGGCACTAGCAACAAAACAATGGTTTAAATCACTAGCAACACAAGATCACAAGCAACAATTAAATGGTCACTGGCAACATCAGAAAAGGCACTAGCAACATAATAATGGTTTAAATCACTAGCAACAAAAGATCACAAGCAACAATTAAATGGTCACTGGCAACATCAGAAAAGGCACTAGCAACAAAACAATGGTTTAAATCACTAGCAACACAAGATCACAAGCAACAATTAAATGGTCACTGGCAACATCAGAAAAGGCACTAGCAACAAAACAATGGTTTAAATCACTAGCAACACAAGATCACAAGCAACAATTAAATGGTCACTGGCAACATCAGAAAAGGCACTAGCAACAAAACAATGGTTTAAATCACTAGCAACACAAGATCACAAGCAACAATTAAATGGTCACTGGCAACATCAGAAAAGGCACTAGCAACAAAACAATGGTTTAAATCACTAGCAACACAAGATCACAAGCAACAATTAAATGGTCACTGGCAACATCAGAAAAGGCACTAGCAACAAAACAATGGTTTAAATCACTAGCAACACAAGATCACAAGCAACAATTAAATGGTCACTGGCAACATCAGAAAAGGCACTAGCAACAAAACAATGGTTTAAATCACTAGCAACACAAGGTCACAAGCAACAATTAAATGGTCACTGGCAACATCAGAAAAGGCACTAGCAACAAAACAATGGTTTAAAACACTAGTAACACAAGGTCACAAGCAACAAATGAAGGTCACTGGCAACATCAGAAAAGGCACTAGCAACAAAACAATGGTTTAAATCACTAGCAACACAAGGTCACAAGCAACAATTAAATGGTCACTGGCAACATCAGAAAAGGCACTAGCAACAAAACAATGGTTTAAAACACTAGTAACACAAGGTCACAAGCAACAAATGAAGGTCACTGGCAACATCAGAAAAGGCACTAGCAACAAAACAATGGTTTAAATCACTAGCAACACAAGTCACAAGCAACAATTAAATGGTCACTGGCAACATCAGAAAAGGCACTAGCAACAAAACAATGGTTTAAATCACTAGCAACACAAGATCACAAGCAACAATTAAATGGTCACTGGCAACATCAGAAAAGGCACTAGCAACAAAACAATGGTTTAAATCACTAGCAACACAAGATCACAAGCAACAATTAAATGGTCACTGGCAACATCAGAAAAGGCACTAGCAACAAAACAATGGTTTAAATCACTAGCAACACAAGATCACAAGCAACAATTAAATGGTCACTGGCAACATCAGAAAAGGCACTAGCAACATAATAATGGTTTAAATCACTAGTAACACAAGGTCACAAGAAACAAATGAAGGCCACTGGCAACATCAGAAAAGGCACTAGCAACAAAACAATGGTTTAAATCACTAGCAACACAAGATCACAAGCAACAATTAAATGGTCACTGGCAACATCAGAAAAGGCACTAGCAACATAATAATGGTTTAAATCACTAGCAACACAAGATCACAAGAAACAAATGAAGGCCACTGGCAACATCAGAAAAGGCACTAGCAACATAATAATGGTTTAAATCACTAGCAACACAAGATCACAAGAAACAAATGAAGGCCACTGGCAAATTCAGAAAAGGCACTAGCAACATAATAATGGTTTAAATCACTAGCAACACAAGATCACAAGAAACAAATGAAGGCCACTGGCAACATCAGAAAAGGCACTAGCAACATAATAATGGTTTAAATCACTAGCAACACAAGATCACAAGAAACAAATGAAGGCCACTGGCAACATCAGAAAAGGCACTAGCAACATAATAATGGTTTAAATCACTAGCAACACAAGATCACAAGAAACAAATGAAGGCCACTGGCAACATCAGAAAAGGCACTAGCAACATAATAATGGTTTAAATCACTAGCAACACAAGGTCACAAGCAACAATTAAATGGTCACTGGCAACATCAGAAAAGGCACTAGCAACATAATAATGGTTTAAATCACTAGCAACACAAGGTCACAAGCAACAATTAAATGGTCACTGGCAACATCAGAAAAGGCACTAGCAACATAATAATGGTTTAAATCACTAGCAACACAAGGTCACAAGCAACAATTAAGTGGTCACTGGCAACATCAGAAAAGGCACTAGCAACAAAACAATGGTTTAAATCACTAGCAACACAATGTTTCCAGCAACAATTTTTTTACAATATTTTTCAAATTATATACAAAGTAAAATCCTTCTATAGTGAGCCCAATTAACTGAACATGTGGTTCACAAATTATAAAGCAGTAACGTGCCATCTATACATAGGAAATGAAAGCATTAAAGTACAAATATTTCTTTTACACATAAAACAAACTTATTCTACTGTTCTTACTGAGATGAAAAAATATTGGGAGGGCTTGGCTCATCAGTGATCAATCCTCCCAGTGATTTCGCCAATTTAATCTATCAGACTGCTTCTTTAGAGCTCTAATACTGTATTGGATGATTCTGCTTATATATGCTACACTGAAGGGTGGAATCTCAGAAATGGTATTCACTATGTGGTTTACTATAGCCATGGTTTATTATAGCCATTGTTCACTGTGTTATAAAATAAAATGGGGGTTATTTCAGGTTGGTTATAAGGGAAGGTTCGTTATATCCCATGTTAGTTTTAGCAGGGTTTTACTGTATTGTGATTCAGTGATTATAAAATCAATCTAAAATGTAATTATGAGCTCTGATAATAAAAAGGAACTTACCTCCAGCTAGAAAGAGTAAGCTGAGGAAGGGTAAAATAAATTCAGGTTCAAAATGTTTGTAGATCATTGTCCTGGAACATTTTAACTGGAGGTAGATACACAAAGTTAAATACTTCAACACATGGATTAAAGAGAGAGCATCCAGTCATTATAAACACGTAGTATAAACAGGTAATACATACAAGAAAATAAGACCTAATCCAAATAATTTAATAGTGTGTGACGTTTCGGTAACAATGCTGTTACCGAAACGTCACACACTAATTATATATTAGGATTTGGTCTTATTACCTAGACAAAAGAATAAAAGTGTAAAAAATGATTCTTTTGCCTGATGATGGTGACAATGCTGTTGCCGAAACGTCACCCACTATTAAATTATTTGGATTCAATTTTTTTTTCTTGTATTATAATCTATAATCAAAATTGTGCTTTATCACAAGGTAATACAGTAGAACTACCTCCCTGTAAAAGACACTTGATTGCAGAGCCAAAGTGTCCTTTAGGGAGAGGTGTCCTTTTACCAGAGAGTTTCTAAATTGTAAAAATGGTAATTTTGCAAATGAAAACTGTCCTTTGTGGAGAGATGTCCACTAGCGAGGTGTCCGCTAAAGGGAGGTTCTACTGTATATCCCACCATTGATGATCATACATGTAGAAATGCAGATAATTCAACAGATGACATGCTCCCATTACATTAGTCAAAAGAGAAAAGGCACAATTTGGATTATAGATTAGAAACACAAGGTAATAAGTCCAAATCCAAAAAATAAATAGTGTGTGACGTTTCAGTAACAGTGTTGTTACCATCTTCAGACAAAAGTACTGAATGAGAAATTATATCAAAGCCTGTTTTAAATAGTTATTGTTTACCGAAACGTCACACACATTTAGATATTTGGATTTGGTCTTATTACCTTGTTGTTGTTGTTATCATGTCCAATGAAGAGCCTCAGATGTCTCCGTACATATCTATCACAGCAGTCGCAATGTCCACTATCTCAGGTGTGTAAAGCTGCTGCTCTAGTCAATGTCAATTTCCTGCAAGGCTGCGGCCATCAAAAATCGTTATTTATTATTTTAAACATTTGTACAGTTATTCACAAATGTTCATTTGTGGCAAGATACTATTCTTTCAACTTCAAATTACCGAGGGGACCAATTAATATTGAATTTATTCAACTTATCGAGTATTATTCTTCAAGGGGCCGGCAAAACATTTCAAATTATCGTGATATTCAAATTAACAAGTTTCAAATTATCAAGAGTTGACTGTATGTACAAGAATTAGTATGCAAGTTGGTTAGATGAAAAGGGAAAAAATTTCAACACAATTGAAATATGTACAAAGGGTTGATATGCAAATTTAGTTAAATGAAATCAATTGTAAAGTAGTGTATTAGAGGAAAACAATTTACAGATTAAAGAAAGTTTTTAAGGAATATTTTAGAATGAAAATATGCAAGATATTGGAGAATTATTCAATTAAAAATATGCTAAACAGAGTTAATTTCTAAATAAAAGTGTTCCAATGGAATTTAGTAGTTTTTATAAAATTCAAAATAAATCTTCAAGATGAGTTAAATTTTATATATTTTCTTTTGTTGAAATTACAAAAAAAAAAAAAACAATCTAGATATACATTTAAACATGCTAACTAAACTTAACTCATCAGGGCTAGGTGAATTATTGGATAAATATATTATCAAAATACTTACCTGCTTTTATTTACAATGAGTTGTTAGAGTTTAATTTGATGAATAATTTTTGGACAAATTATGGAAGGGCTACGTTTGATTTTGATAAAAGTTAATGTTTTATATGTTAAACGAGATGCATTTAGCATTGGGTAGTTTCTTCTTTTCTCTGATTTTCCATTTAATTTTAAATTCAAACATAAATCTACACATTTTGTACTTGACAAACAATTCGAAACCTTTTACCAGTTAGCCGAGTAAAGAACTTTAATTTCAGCGCTTTCTATTTACAAAATACCGAAAATAAAAATGAAATTATGATAAATATGTAATCACTGAATTTTTGTTTCGATATTTTAAAATGTGCATAAAGTTTGGAATTTAAAATTTAAAAAAGGGAGGTTAAATTAAAACACATTTTTTGATCGAAATTTATATTTTATTTTTGCAATTTACATTTTTTTTTTTAAATAACGCTTCTTATTCTGCTTTTCCTCTCTTTCTCTCTCCCAACTGAAAGTCAATTAAAAGTGCATTCTTATTTCAAATAAATATCTTTTGCTTATTTAATCGTATATAAGACCTAATTATTGTTTATTGGAGTATTTTGAAAAATACTTTTTAAAATATATATAAGTTCATATTTAAACTCAACACTTGATTAAAGAATCTGTCAGTGTGTTTGTGTACTGTCAAATTGATTTAAAATGCAACTGAGGTAACAATGAAGTCAAAGATTAACAAGTCAGGAAAAATATGGGGAGGAATAGTCTTCATATTGAGTTTGAGATTAACTGCATTGGAGAAAATCAAAATAGGGCAGCAATTTCTATACTAGATAATATTGAGTTCTGCTCAACTAAATGACTGCCATTTAGAAAAATGATTATTCTCATGATTACATGAGTGTGAAAAAGTTCCCAAGAATAAATTTCTCTATGAGTTGGAATTTTCCAAGTCAGTTGTTAATTTAAAGACTTTTAATCAAAATATACACTGAAATTTGTTTAGAATTACCCTATTTTAATTTATTTAGTTTGCATAAAAATTCTGGCTGGAGCCAGTAGATTTTTGCATTTTTACCCCCCATTGTTGCCTTTATATGTTTTGGTTGGAGGTTGATATCAATTCCAGACCTGACTCTCCAGGAGTCTCTATTGTAGAAAAATGATAGTTTTTCCTTTTCTGTTATTTCTATAGATCTGTTTCCAGATCTCAACCTGTCCAAAATGGTGGGCGCCAATGGCTACAAAAGAGCGAAGTATTGCCCACATAGAGACCTAAAGCTTGCCCTAGTATTGCTGAACTCACCCCAAAACTATCATCACTCTTCTCTGTGAAGTTACAAATATTTTTTAAAAATAAAAGAAAAATTCACAAAAATAAATATAGATTAAAAAGTATAATAAAAATGGCATATCCTGACCAGGAGCACAGGTGCTTTACAGAAGGCAGAACGCCATCTGGTGAAACAGAAATCAACTAATCATTGATTTAGCCTGTTCCCTGATATTTGGCCAACCCAATTTCTTGATAAATCAATAAAAGCCATCCACGAACGCGTTTCGCGCTCGTCAGCGTGGAGTAGGCTGTACAACTGCGAACGCTTTCGCGAATTGAAATTGGGTTGGCCAAATATCAGGGAACAGGCTAAATCAATGATTAGTTGATTTCTGTTCCACCAAATGGCGTTCTGCCTTCTGTAAAGCACATGTGCTCCTGGTCAGGATATGCCATTTTTATTTTTGATTTCAACACCTGATCTTTTTATCTTTTATTTTTTCTTTCATTTTTTCATTAAAAAAATAATAATTTTAAAACAAATAAAAATGAACATTGTGGGACTTGGACATCTTGGGGTAGCTTGGGAAAGGTTTGGGGCTCGTGGTGGAGCTGGTGTTCCGCCTGAGGTTGGTGATGCTATCAGCCACCATGGGTCTATGGCTTTCCAATAGGGATTTGCATGCTTGAGTCTGGCATGCTGCTGGGGGGTTAAGTCAGCCACCATATGTCAGATGACTCGACCACAGGAAATAGGTGTCTGAATCTGTCCATCTCAGACGCAAACCACGTCCAATTAGGTCTCAGACGTGTTATATAGGTGAGAAATCATTAGAGACTGGTGGCCATGTAATCACGGAGGTTTTATTCAGGGCATGTTGGCTGATGTGTGCTCTGTGAGGTCATGGTTATCCTACTGGAAAATGGCATTTTTACCCCCCTGAAGGAATGGTAGCACTGAGGTACATCATCCATCCATGTATCATTTTCATAGTGCTCTCAATACTAATCAGAGGTGATCTGCTATCATAGGCGATGGTTCCCCAAACCATATTGCCACATTGTCATGAGGTGAGGCGTTCCATAGATGTTGTCACCAAGACTACACTAAACTATTACTCTGCGTCTATCATTGCTAAAACAGAAGCGAGATTCATCTGAGAACGCTACCCTGAGCCATTATACTGTCTATGTGGCTCTACCCTGAAAAATATTGAAAATGTGTGCCATTGTGTCAATGGCAATGTTTTTAACAGGTGCCATGAGTGTAGACCGCCGGCGACCAATATGCGTATAATTATTCTGGTCAATACTGGAGAGAGAATCAATAGTGTCCTGCACATCCTTCAAAATGGTGACAGAAATTAACTTTGGGGCCGCCAACGCCATCAGGGCGAATGGTCGGTCCATGTGTGTTAATGTCACTCTGACCATAATGGCACACTCAATCGTGCCACATTTCCTTGTTCCAACCATCTTCGCTATATCCTGTGCACTGTGGATGCGTCGAGGTGTGCTGTCCGTAGAGATTTGGAAAATGAACCAACTTCTGAGTCTAATCACCATCATACCTCTCCTGAAATTGTCGGTCTGCTGGAACTGCCTCATCTGGAGGCAGCATGACATTTTCTGCTATTAAGCGTTTCTCTAAGTAAAAGAAAAAATATATCAAATACTTTCCCTATCATACAGAGAGGTGGGGATATTGGAAAATTTGCAATTTATATCTCAATCAACATGCGCGGGATAGATGTGTAATTTGCATCATTTACATAACTAGGTAAACTAACTTGTGG
Organism: Cordylochernes scorpioides; assembly: GCA_030710605.1. Taxonomy (NCBI): domain Eukaryota; kingdom Metazoa; phylum Arthropoda; class Arachnida; order Pseudoscorpiones; family Chernetidae; genus Cordylochernes; species Cordylochernes scorpioides. Next base: position 136,149,706 of record CP092864.1, on the reverse strand, counting down.
CTGTTGTTACTTATTCTCACTAATATAATTCAGATCTCCAACAGTAGTCTCAGTTTTTCTATTGACACACAGAAGAAACCTTCATTTAGATGGAAAGGAGGGTTCTGTTGGTCTGGGGACCTGGAGGTACCACTCAGTGAGACTTTGGTTTGAGGCTGTAACGTCCTTGTATTTGTTGACGTTAATAAGCAAGAAGTACTTGGAAGTTTAAAAAAAGAAATACTTTATTTCTTTTAAGCCAACATCAGATATAGCATATTCATTATAAGACATATGTTTACAAGTCGTAGATATTACAAACAGTCAAAAGGCAACTGCACAGAGTATCATCAGTGATAAATATGTGTTCACTGATAATTTACTATATAGGCATGCCAGCTGCCGTTACATCTCCCCCTTTGAAGAAATTCATTCTTCAAATCGTTTGGGTGGCTTGATGATCCGCCCGGACCTTGTTGTAATGGGCAGGGTGCCGTTCTTGTGCTCCGCGTTCTGGTGATCACTCCTGGGTTCCTGGCCTGTGAATGCTCTTGGAGAAGTATTGAGTTCTTCAGGAACTTGAGCCTGTTCCTTATCACCGCTCGGGCCAGGTCCTTCCGGTAGAGTTGACTTGGGGATCTCCGGGATTCTCCTTCGCTGTTGCTTTGGACTCTCCAGATTCGTATGTCGCATGAAGGAGCTGTTGCGGCGGTACTCACCAGTAGGTGTTTGCACTTTATATGATCTTGGAGCTACTTCTTGGGTAACTCTGGCAGGGATCCATTCACGGTGATGCTGTTTCAGCATTATCTTTTCACCTTCCTTGAAGCTTCGGGTTGTCTTTGCTGTCTTATCGTGGTGTGTTTTCTGCTTCTCCCGCTTATTTCTTAGGTTTTGTGTATGTTCCTTTTGGATTTCTGGTTCCAACTGATGAGTGCTAGTGGGAAGGAGGGTTCTGGTCCTGCGACTGAACAGACACTGAGCCGGTGAAGGAAGACCATCTCTAGGAGTGTTGTAAAAGTTCAAAAGTGCTAGTTCCACTTCTTGTCCTGAATCCAAACACTTCCTGATGAGGTTCTTGGCTGTCTGTACCGCTCTCTCTGCTAATCCGTTTGATTTAGGATATAGAGGACTTGATGTCTGGTGGTCGAACAACCACTTCTTTTGAAAGTCTTTAAAGTCTCTGGACGTAAAGTTTGGTCCATTATCAGTTTCCAGGAGTCTGGGAATTCCATGTACGCTAAACCATTTTTTAAGAGATTCAATAGTTTCTGCAGAGTTCATTGTCTTCATTTCTTTGAAATCAATGAATCCAGAGTAGTTATCTGTTATTAACAGGTAATTTTTTCCTTTTATTGAGAAAATGTCAGCTGCGACTATCTCCCAAGGAAGACTCGGTATCTCTTTTATGATCATTGGTTCTTTTGTCTTGTTCCTCTGATTCGCTTGGCAAGTCCTACAATTTTCTACTGTGCTGATGATGTCTTGGGACATGCCATGCCAGTATATTGAGTCTCGGGCCCTTCTCAAGCAGCTGTTTGTTCCTTGGTGTCCTTCGTGGATTAACTTGAGTATCTTTGCTTTCCACCTTAGCGGAATGAAGACTCTGCTACCTTTGAAGATTAGGTCTTCGTTTGTCGAGAGTTCATCTCTATATGGCCAGTATTTCTTGCAGCTTTCAGGGACTGCTGATTTGTAGTTTGGCCAGCCATATAAGATTAGGTTTTTTAGTTCTTGTAGTTCTTGGTCCTCTTTTGTAAGAGCTTGCAGTTCCTCATAGCTTGACTTATTTGTCGGGGTGGTCATCAGTACTTCAAAGTTCTCTTCCAAGTAGGTGTCTTCATATGAGCAGTCTCTACTTAGTAGATCAGCTGTTAGCAGTTCTTTTCCTTTCTTGTATTTAATCCTGAGATCATATTGTTGTATCTGTAGAAAAATTCTCTGGAGCCTCGGGGGTGCTTTGCTTAACGGCTTCTTGAATATGGTTTCTAAAGGACGGTGGTCCGTCTCGACGTCGACAGTTTTGCCATAAATGAGTTGATGGAATTTGTCGCATCCAAATTTGATGGCAAGTGCTTCCTTTTCTATCTGAGCGTAGTTCTGCTGAGTGGAGTTGAGAGCTGATGAAGCATAAGCTATGGGCTTTCCGTTTTGTAATAGAACCGCTCCAAGGGCATACGAACTGGCGTCTACTGAAAGTGTCAGATTTCCGTTGGGATTAAAGAATTTCAGAGTTGGTGCAGTTCTGAGCAAAGTCTTGATCTCTAAGAGATCACAATCGAGAGATTCGTCCCATAGCCAAGGTGTATCTTTTTTCAAAAGCAACCTCATGTTTTTGGTTTTCTCTGCAAGGTTAGGGATGAACCTGCTCAGGTATTGTACCATTCCTAAGAGACGTTGTAGTTCTTGCTTGTTGCTCGGTGATTTAATTTCTCCTATTGCACGCACTTTCTCAGGGTCAATTTTAATGCCTTCTGTCGTGACAATATGACCTAAAAATTGGACTTCTTGAAGTTGAAATTTGCATTTATCTCTATTCAGTTTGATTCCATTTTCTTTAAGCCTCTGTAGTACAGCTCTTGTCCTTATTTCCAGGGTCTGTGGATCCGGAGCATGAATCAGGATATCGTCCATTGAATTTTCTGTACCCTCAAGGTCTTGGAGTAAGTCTGCCATGATTTTCTGGAATATTTCTGGAGCAGTTTTAATTCCAAAGGGAACTCTCAAGAACATATATCTTCCCCACGGAGTGCTGAAGGTAAAGTAGCGTTGTGAGTTGGGGGCTACTTTGATCTGCCAGTATCCTTTCTTCAGATCCAACTTTGTGAAGTATTTTGAACCATGCAGGTTTACTGCAATCTGATCAAAAGTCCGTAATGGGAAATGGCTTCTTAGAATTACTTTATTGATATCCGATGGATCAATGCATATACGTATTTTTCCTTTCTGTTTTGCTATAACCATCTGACTGGAGATGGGGGTAGGGTAATTTACTTTCTTTATAATCCCATTGTCTTCCATTTCCTCAAGTTCTTTCTTTACTCTTTCTTTAATAGATAGAGGAATAGGTCTGGGTGGTCTTACTTGCATGTTCATGTCCGAAGTCTGAAACTTTGCCTCGTATTCATATCCTTTCAAACATCCTATCCCTTCGAATAATTCTTGGTATTCCTGTGTAATTGCTTGACAGGTGTTTACTCGCTTGACAAGACCTAAATTGGAACAGGTTTGTCTGCCTAGGATGGGACATGTGTTATCTCTGGATATGATGAAACGTATGTAGGCAGTCATGTTTTTCACCATGCACATTGCTAGACTTTGTCCTTCGACAGGAATTCGATGTCCTGAAAAGGAAATTAAACTTTTTACTGGAGACCTTTGGATTTCCAGATTTAATCTCCCTGCCAGGCTAAGTGGCAACACGTTACACTGTGCACCTGTGTCTAGTTTCATGTTTACCTTTTTGCCTTTGATTTTTACTTCTTCATACCAATCTTCTGTCAGGTTGGTGTTTTCAACTGACTGGATTACAAATTCTTGATTCATTTCAGGTTCTGGTGACCCAACAATTTGTTTGACTTTGTATGAATTTGTGTTCTTGGATCTGCAAAGATTAGCAAAATGGTTGAGTTTCTTGCATTTGTTGCATCTCTTTTGATATGCCGGACATTGGTTGATTTTGTGGGATCTACCACAATTTCTGCAGTTTTCTATTATTTTGTGACTTTGGTTAGTGGTATTTTCTTTCTTCGGCTCTTTTCTATCTTCCCTCTTCTTACTGTTCACCTTTGTCACAGCAACTTGTTTGTCTGAGTCGGATAGTACATGTTTCATTTGGTTTGTGGCATTTTCACATGCTATGCAAATTTGTGTGGCTTTTTCCAGATTAAGGTCAGCCTCACTAAGAAGTCTTTCTCTTATTTCATTGTTGATAATTCCTACAACTATTCGATCTTTAAGTAGTTCATCAGACATGACAGCATATTTGCAGTTTGCTATCTGTAATTTGATCCTAGTCAGAAAATCATTAAATGATTCATCTTCTTTCTGTTTCATCTGATTGAATTTGAATCTTTCAATTGTAGTGTTCAGCTTTGGAGAAAAATAGTTGTTGAACTTGTCTTTTACAATGCTCAGATTATTTTTATCTGCATTATTTAAGTTGAAAGATTTAAAAATATTTTGAGCCTCTCGTCCCATTGCAGCCATAAAGATAGCAACTTGTACCTCTGGTGCTTTACTACTTAATTGGGTAGCAATTTCATACCATTCAAAGCTTTCAAGCCAAGATTCCCAGCCCTCTTTGTTTAGTTCGTTTAGGCCTATTTGTTTTGGAGGTCGAATAGCATTTTCCGCCATGTTGTTGTTATTGTATTTTTTTTTTTCTTCTAAAAATACACTTATTTCTTCTTGCTTGTAAATTAAATTATTTTGTATATATTTTTATGCAATTTGAAATTTATTTGAACATGCAATTAGAGATGTTCTGAAATACTTTAAGAAATTGGAAATTAATAAATTGTTCTTACCACGTGGTGTTGTTTACAAGCGCCGCTGCCGCTGCCACCATGTAACGTCCTTGTATTTGTTGACGTTAATAAGCAAGAAGTACTTGGAAGTTTAAAAAAAGAAATACTTTATTTCTTTTAAGCCAACATCAGATATAGCATATTCATTATAAGACATATGTTTACAAGTCGTAGATATTACAAACAGTCAAAAGGCAACTGCACAGAGTATCATCAGTGATAAATATGTGTTCACTGATAATTTACTATATAGGCATGCCAGCTGCCGTTACAGAGGCCACCTCTCCTAACATGGAGAACATTTCTAGCCGCTCCTCTGGAGAACAAAACACTACCAATTTTTACCTTCCTGCAGGATGTATAGCACAGAGTGGCCCTAACAGGACTCCTGATGTACTATGCTACAGTAGAACCTCCCTGTAAAGGACACCTAATTGTAGAGCCAAAGTGTCCTTTAGGGAGAGATGTCCTCTTACCAGAGAGCTGCTAAATAGTAAAAATGTTAATTTTGAAAAAAAAAAAAAAAAAAACTTTCCTTTGTAAGGAGGTGTCTTCTAGCATTGAGTGCCCTCTCATGGAGGTTTTACTGTATTAGAATAAAAACTGTCCTTTATAGAGAGGTATCCGCTAGCTTGAGTGCCCTCTCATGGAGGTTTTACTGTATTAGAATAAAAACTGTCCTTTATAGAGAGGTATCCGCTAGCTTGAGTGCCCTCTCATGGTAGTTTTACTGTATTAGAATAAAAACTGTTCTTTATAGAGAGGTATCCGCTAGCTTGAGTGCCCTCTCATGGTGGTTTTACTGTACCTGTTTCCCTTTCTCCTGCCAAGATAGAAACTCCAGCTACCCCAGTTTTGACTATAGAGGCGACCAAAATCCACCTTGTCATAGCTCCAATTTTAGATTCATGTTCAGAAATTTAAAGTCAATGGTACTACACACATTTATTTATTTATTTATTTCAATTCAAAACGCTATGTCCCCCTAGGGACACTTGCGCTAAATGTACATACAAATATATATAACAAAGAAAATATTCAACATGGAAAGATACACAGAAAGCGACTTAGAAAGATTCAAAAATGTTATTTACATATAGAGATATTCTTTGAATTTTATTTACAGTTACATCATTAAATTAAAAATATATATATACATATGTACACACATATACACGCATACACCTATATATTGTTTACAACCATATAATATGTCCAATATTTCCTTGAGATCGTTACATCAAAGACCATTTTTCTTAATGAAGTCCAAAATATATTTACAAAGGAAATTAAATTTTATATATGTGTCCTTACTTGAAATTAAATCACTAGGGCCTAAGGGTACTACACACATTGTACTACTACACAATATGCTACTACAAACATTGTTAGGCCATAACTATAAGGCTGTATGTGTGAGTGCAAAAGATCACAGAATTTAAAATGATATTAACTTTCAAAATAAAGTTTTAAAAAATCAATATTCCACACATTTATTTATTAAAATAAAAAAAAAAAGCATATCTTGACCACATTCACATGAACTTTTTAGATGGCAGAGCGCCATCTAGTAGAACAGAAACCTGTTCCTTGATATTTGCCCAACCCATTTTGTTGATAAATCAAGAAAGTCAACCATGAATGCGTTTCAGGTTGTTGGCCCTCGTCAGTGTGGTGTATCCTGAAAAATCAAGAAATGGGTATTTAAGGCCAAAATTGCGTAAATACCCTTTCCATGTGAAAAATTTATTTATCTCAACCTAATCTTTCTCTATTGCTATATGATGATAATGTACACAATTAAGAATATAGAATTGAAACACAAAGTAATAAGACTGAATCCAAATACATAAATAGTATGTGACATTTTGGTAACAGCATTGTTACCATCATCCATATTATGCAGTCATGGACAAAACTTCAGGAAGTGGAAAGTCACCATTCGTCTATTTTTTTTTTTTTAAGGAGACATATGCAATTTTGTTCACACTTGGTTTTGTGGGTCTTCAAGAAATGTCACTGTAATATTTTTCAGTATATTGGTCATTCAGTATTTTTTCTGTTGATGATAAAAACACTGTTACCAAAACATCACACACTATTTATGTATTTGGAATTATTACCCTTTGTTTTATTGTGTGTGCTAAATATATACTTTTGGAACCTTTCACAAACCAAAAATTGATTATATTTTTAAAGATTTCTGGCATATATATTAACTTTGACGTATGTACGGTATGGCACCTGGACATGTGTTAGACCTGGAGGCTATTGTTGGGTTCTGTGCTGTCTGGAGTATAGGAGCTCTATTTATGCTTCCTTTCTGTGGAGAATCTGTATAAGACTGACTTATTGATAGATGATTCAATGGCTATCAAACTTGAAAAACATTTTCCTCATAGGGGATAAGGAACAATATTGATCATACATTATTTATTTATTTGGATTTTTTTTAGAGAACGTAGAAATCTGTTGGGAAGACATGTCACTTGGGGTACAGATTCCACAAGAATTCGTTCAGTTGTTTGAAGTGTGTACAGTAGAACCTCCATGAGAGGACACTCTCGCTAGAGAACACCTCTCTATAAATGACAGTTTTAATCATCAAAATTATCTTTTTTACTATTTAACAACTCTCTGTTAAGAGGACACCTCTCCCTAAAGGACATTTTGGCTCTGAAACTAAGTGTCCTTTATAGGGAGGCTCTACTGTATTGGGAGATGAGTAGAAATATCGTAGATGGTCCAAAGTCCATCATTCTTTCAGAACCTATTTCGATTTTTGTCTTACAGTAGAACCTCCCTGTAAAGGACACCCAATTGCAGAGCCAAAGTGACCTTTAGGGAGAGATGTCCTCTTACTGGAGAGTTGCTGAATAGTAAAAATGGTAATTTTGACAATGAAAACTGTCCTTTATAGAGAGGTGTCTGGTAGCAGGGTGTCCGCTAAAGGGAGGTTCTACTGTATTACTCTATGATTTAACTCCGCCTTTGTGCAGGTCCCAATCCCGGATGAAAAAGGAGGAGCAGAAATATGCTCACTAAAAAACCTGGGCTCAGCTGGCCTGGCTGATAGTACCCTGTAAGGGCTCCTGATCCATGGATACAGGATGAGCAGCATTTGTACTCCATGTTAGGAGCAGTTGCACATGGCATCTATTCCTCATGTCAGAGGCGGCCATTTATTTTGGAGCTAAGTCGGCCTGCTACTGAGTAGTGCTCCCAGTCTTAATGACAAAGGCAGATGCTTCCTACTTCACCCAGTCATGGTGGTTGTCGCTTGATACCTGATATGATTGAGTGGAGATAAGAAAGAAGACTTGTGATTTTCCTCTAAGATGATTTTTGAGTTTGGGAAATTTAGGTGAGAGTCACTAGGTAACAAATAAGGAGGAAAAGAGACATGGAGTAGAATAACATATCAGGTTTCAAGGATTTTCCTGTTGAACTGTCGGCAACATGAGTCCTAGCAGTGTCCTCAGCATGAATCACTCCTTTACTGATCTCTCTTCTTCTTCTTCTTTATTGCTCCAAGATAGAATGTGCTGATTCATTTCTGAAAGATAACAAAAATATTGCTCATTAAAGAAGGTAATAAAACCAAATCCAAATAAATAGTGAGTGACGTTTCAGCGTTGTTACTGTGAAATTTCTGTGAAATTTTTCAGGATGCCTGAATGATCAGTTTTTTGGTCATTGAGATACAGCTTGCACCACGCTGATGAGGGCCAACAGCCCGAAACGCGTCCATGGTTAGCTTTTCTTGATTAATCAAGAATGGGTATTTGGCCAATTCTGGAATAATTAAAAATCAACGAGAATAGTTGATATATATTCCGATAGATGGCGCAAGCCATCAGCAACTTTCAGTTGCACGATAAGGAGAAGCCTTTTTTTTTTTCATATGTTTTAAATAGTTACTGTTATAGAAGATAAGAAGAAGATAGTTTTCTGAGAAAATTAAAAATTATTCTTAAAATTAAATTTACACACTTGATAACAGTAACTATTTAAAACATGCTGTGGTATTTTTCTCATTCAGTACTTTTGTCTGAAGATGGTAACAACTCAGTTACCGAAATGTTACACACTATTTATTTATTTGGATTTGGTCTTATTACCTAGTATTTATAATCTATAATCCATATTGTACCTTATCATTATTGGTCATTGAATTTTGAACCTTCTGCTATAGCTACAAGGTAATAAGACCAAATACAAATAAATTAATAGTGTGTGATGTTTTGGTAACAGAGTTGTTACCATCATCAGATTACCAGAACGTCACTATTAATTTATTTGGATTAGGTCTTATTTTCTTTTATCTATAATCAACAACAACAAAAACTTTATTAGGACCTGCATTTCTCCAAGCAGAAATGTAGAATACATGCAAGAAAAAAGTGCATCTATAATCCAATTGTGCTTTATCAACATTCTGGTATTAAGTGCTGCTGGTGGTACATATCTCAAGTACATGTAGAACAAATAACAAAATCTACCCCACTTGTCCAAAATGTAGCTTGGCACCTGCAGCTCCAGAACACATTTTGGCTTGCATTAGATGCACTAAACAGGACCTTTGGTAGCGGCTTGCTTATCATCAAACAGCTCGAGGAGCATGGACTCATGGAATTTGTGTAATCTTTACACAAGGAGATAAGAAACAACAACACCACCACACTAAAAAGATTTAGAAGGCCATCTCAAGTCATTGAAGATAGAAAATAACAACAAAATCTACCCCACTTGCCCAAACTGTAGCTTGGCACCTGCAGCTCCAAAACACATTTTAGCTTGCATTAGATGCACTAAACAGGACCTTTGGGAGAGACCGCTGCTTATCATCAAACAGTTCGAGAAGCATGAAATCATAGTGTAATCTTTACACAAGGGGATAAGAAACAACAATACATAGCCATGATAATCATGATGGATAGTCAGACTGCTTTTACTGTAAGGGCATCAGATATCTATACATGTAAAAAGCAGATTAACTTTTGCACTTACAAATATGCCAGAGTCCTCATTTGGTTATTTGAACTCACTGGTTGGGTTGGACTTCTGCAAGAATTGAGAGCCATTGATGAAATTTTTCTTCAGAAAAAAGGTACCAATTCATGATTCCATTCCCAGTTCATAGTTATAATAAATTGATGGTTTAAAAACACTGCTCCACTGAAGGTGTCAGACCTTCTGGTAAAAAGTTTATTAGGAATTTGCCTTCAATATCTTAAAATATTGAAACCATTCATTGAAGAGGCTGTTTTAATTTTTTTTAGAATTTGGAATCTTCGGTACTTTTGCCTGATTGATGGTAACAACACTGTTACCAAAACATCACATACTATTTATTTATTTGGATTAGGTCTTATTACCTTGTGTTTATAATGGTATTATATATGGGGGTCGGTGGAAGGATGGTCTAAACCGTTGGTTTTCGACAGCCACAACCCGGGTTCGATTCCCGCATTGGGCACTTTTTTCTGATTTAAAAAAAAAAATGCTTCAATGGCCCCCAATTCTTGCAAAAGTCCAACCCCACTAGCAAGTGCAAGTAAGCAAACGGGCACATTTGTAAGTGCAAAGTTGAACTGCTTTTCACATGTGTAGACATGTGGAGCACTTACAGTAAAAGCATTCGCCTACCTCTACCACCATGATTATCATGTCTTGTACCACGTGTACTAGGGATAAGTAAAAAAAAAAAGGTATTATATATAATTCACATTATTAATTAAAAAACATTATAACAGTATTTTCTAAAAATATTATAATACAGTAGAACTTCCATGAGAAGACACTCGCGCTAGAGGACATCTCTCTATAAAGGACAGTTTTCATTTGCAAAATTACCATTTTTACTATTTAACAACTCTCTGGTAAGAGAACACCTCTCCCTAAAGGACACTTTAGCTCTGTAATTAGGTGTTGTCCTTTACAGGGAGGTTCTACTGTAATATATAAATATTTAGTTACCCTAGAAAAATGTCCACTAGCAATGATAAGGCACAATGTGTCCACTAGCAATGAATGTTGTGATGAAATCATCTAACTAACTTTAATTCAACACCTAGCTACAAGAAAATAAATAGGAAGAGGACATCCATACGGACAAGGCACCTCAGTTGACTGGTATTGTGATCACTGAGCATGGACCGATCTGATCTGTTCCATGGACAAGACACCACCACCTCGGTTGGCCGGTAGTATTGTGATCAGAGTGCATGGGCCGATCTGATCTGTTCCATGGACAAGACACCACCACCTCAGTTGGCCGGTAGTATTGTGATCAGGGTGCATGAACCGATCTGATCTGTTCCATGGACAAGACACCACCACCTCGGTTGGCCAGTAGTATTATGATCAGGGTGCATGAACCGATCTGAACTGCTCTATGGACAAGACACCACCACCTCGGTTGGCCGGTAGTATTGTGATCAGGGTGCACGGACCGATCTGATCTGTTCCATGGACAAGACACCACCACCTCAGTTGGCCGGTAGTATTGTGATCAGGGTGCATGAACCGATCTGATCTGTTCCATGGACAAGACACCACCACCTCGGTTGGCCAGTAGTATTATGATCAGGGTGCATGAACCGATCTGAACTGCTCTATGGACAAGACACCACCACCTCAGTTGGCCGGTAGTATTGTGATCAGGGTGCATGAACCGATCTGATCTGTTCCATGGACAAGACCACCACCACCTCGGTTGGCCAGTAGTATTATGATCAGGGTGCATGAACCGATCTGAACTGCTCTATGGACAAGACACCACCACCTCGGTTGGCCGGTAGTATTGTGATCAGAGTGCATGGACCGATCTGATCTGTTCCATGGACAAGACACCACCACCTCAGTTGGCCGGTAGTATTGTGATCAGGATGCATGAACCGATCTGATCTGTTCCATGGACAAGACACCACCACCTCGGTTGGCCAGTAGTATTATGATCAGGGTGCATGAACCGATCTGAACTGCTCTATGGACAAGACACCACCACCTCGGTTGGCCGGTAGTATTGTGATCAGGGTGCACGGACTGATCTGATCTGCTCCATGGGCAAGACACCACCACTTCGGTTGGCCGGTAGTATTGTGATCAGGGTGCACGGACCGATCTGATCTGCTCCATGGGCAAGACACCACCACCTCGGTTGGCCGGTAGTATTGTGATCAGGGTGCACGGACCGATCTGATCTGCTCCATGGACAAGACACCACCACCACACCATAATCCAAATTGTACCTTATCAATCCAACACCTACTTTAATTCAACACTTACTAGTTTTGATCCCTTGGGATGTAAAGAGGTTAGACTGTATATAAAATTCGAAACTATTATAGACGCGTACGATTCTTTTTTTTTTAAATAAACAATTTCTACTGTCCTTACTGCAATGGAAAAATTAATTATATATTTATAAATGTTTAATTAAAAAGGCATATATTGGATCGAAATATCATTCATTTTACCAATATTTCAGTTGGCTGAATGCCAACATTTATCAAGGTATTATAAGATATTAATGTGTGTCAACTAAAATGTTATAATACCTTGATAAAGGTTGGCATTCAGCCAACTGAAATATTGGCAAAATAAATGATATTTTGATCCAATATATGCCTTTTTATTTAAAGATTTATTTATGGATTGCTCTATTTTCAAAATTTATAAATGTATGTAATTCTACTGTCCTCAAAGCTTATGTCCATAGTTCATCTAAAATACCCATTCCAAGAGTTTAACATCAGTATCACTATAAAAGGAAGATCGAAAAAGGCAATATAAAATCAGTATGGTAGATTAAACTGGCGAAACCCCTTGGGAGGGTTCACCACTGATGAGCCAGGCCCTCCCATTAATTAATTTTTCCATTGCAGTAAGGGCAGTAGAAATTATTTATTTTTAAAAAATAATCATACGCATCTATAATAATTTTGAATTTTGATAACAGATGGCCCGCTATTGCATCATAATATAATTGCTATAATAAAAGATTGTATAGAGTTGATAAAATAGGAACCTTAATTGGGATTTAAAAACCAGTTAAATTATGTATGGTCAGGGTTGAATTAAAGAAGTTATAATGTTATACAATATAAAGTGGGGACAGTAGAAGTTTGTATTGTATATAAACACAAGGTAAAAGGACCAAATTCAAATATTATAAATAGTGTGTGACGTTTCGATAACAGTGTTGTTACCATCTTCCGACAAAAGTACTGAATGGATATCAGATTTTGGAAAATTCCAATCTATTTATAATGAGAAATGCATTAGGAATTACTTGATGCTTTTTACAGAATTTAAGAAAATAGATGTGAGAAAAAGAATTTCATTCAGTACTTTGTCTGAAGATGGTAACAACGCTGTTACCAAAATGTCACACACTATTTGGATTTGGTCTTATTACCCTGTGTTTATAATCTATAATCCAAATTGTGCCTTATTATTGTATATAAAAGAAACATTCATGCTTAAATCCTTTCATTTTATGTGTATAGATAGTGTGTTATTGCTTTGTGTCAATGTTATACAAGTTTGATAATAAAAATTGCCAATGTAAAAATTTCTGTGAAAAAGTTAAAAAAAAAAAAAAAGTCTGGTGGTAATATTAAAATAAGGAATTCAAACTATTTTTGATTTATATGATTCTCTTTTAAAAATAAATAATTTTCTACTGCCCTTATTGCAATGATAAAATAATGGAAGGGCCCGGCTCCTCAGTGGTGAAACCTTCGCGTGGTTTTGCCAGTTTAATCTACCATTCATATAGATATTAAAAATAAAATGATTAAATTGTTAAAAATTGTAATTTTATAATAAATTTAATGCCAAAAAATGCTTAAATAGAATTTTATTATCTCTATAAAACACACACAAAGAAACAAAAAAACAAACCTTTTTATAAATAAAAAGTACTTTAGTAGATCATAAGCGTTTTTATACAGTTTCAATGTTAAAGATTTGCTTGAATTAGAAAGTATTAAACACCAGAAGATATTTGGCTTTGGATTCTTGCCATCATTCTTGAATCTAATTGTTTATGCCTAAATTGTACAATTAAAGTACTTAATATCGCGATACAAAGGAATGTAAATTCAAATGTCCAATATTTTCTTTCTTCTAGCCAAGGAACTTTTGAGCAACTTCTATAGGCTGCCCCAGAATTCTTACATTCAACCATTTCTTTAAAGCCTGTTGGAAAACAGGCTGGTAAATGGTTGCTAACTTTTTCAAATTCTGTACATGGAGAGCAAGCTTCTTTAATGAAAAATTCTTCTTTTTTCCAGCATTCTTCATAAGATTCATTTACAGTTGTAACTCTATTTTTGTTGCTGCTCGGGGTGAAGAAGCTCTCTATTACAAGAACGAAAATACATAGCCCAAATAGGCAAAATATTGAGAAGAGCATACGCTTAAATGTACAAAATTCTATCATCTTTATATAATTAGTGTTTCAACTAATTTTAAAGAGAACAAACATTATTTCCCAATTTCGCATCACTGGACGCTAATAAGCAAAACATAGAAAGGAAACAAATCTATAAGTTAGTCAAAATTAGAAATATTAGTATATATAAAAATCATTGAAATAAATTTCAAGAAGATATTTTATGAGCTAAAATATTTTAAATAAGAAAGCCTGACTAAGATAAACTATTAATAATTAAAAACATTCAAAATTACATATATTTCAAACTAATTTTGGAGAAAGTAAATAAAATTTGCATTTTAAAAATGCGAACAAAAAATAAAACTGTACACAGTAATTTTAATCTTTGTATTTTATGAATGCAAAACGTTCTTTTGCATTTTATACGCTCTATATATAATTAAATTATTTGTATTTAAATTATAAATTTACTATTCTAACATATCTATTTCATTTTCTGGTGATTATCCCTTAAGATAGGTACGGCTGAAACGAAAAGAATAAGAAGAAAATATATTTTACTCAGTAAAGTTACAAGCTTTCGTATTTATCTTTCCAGCTCATTTCTTGAAATTCTATGTTACCATTGAAAGACAGGAATATCTGAAAGCTAGTAATCAATGACTACTGAATAAAAAAACACTCCCTCTAATCCTGTGTCGTTTCAGCGTTACACATATTTAAATAATTTTCCATATTTTGTAGTTAAACTATGTAGAACCTTATTATTTCGCGTGGTTGAGTTTTAAAAATGTGTTTAGCTCAAAATATGCTCATAAATTTCTAAAATTCCTTAAATATTTTAAAATGTCGGTTCTTAGCTAAACGAACAGCTACTACTTCTCTTAGAGAGATACTGCTTAGTAACGAGAACTTATTATTACTACATTTTCTAGATAAAATTAGTCATAATTAAAGTATATATAAATACCCTTCACTGAACAATTGAAATTTTTTTAAAGGATCCATTATTGAATAAACCCCACAAATATATTTTATAAATTTGTTTTCCTATACTAATGGAGCTATGATAAATGGATTATTCAAGTAGTTCATTGATAATATCAATTAATTAATTAATTTCTTACTTTTTACACACCTAATCCCGACACCAGGATTATAACCCTAAGGAATCAAGGTTGGGTAAAGAGAGAAAATATAACTATTAATTAAAACATATAATGTAGTCGATTTAAAAGGCAAAAAGACAAAATTACCTAAATCATTACTTTGAGGAATTATACAAGGGCGCTAAAACTTGGGCTTGGAAACAAATGCTGCTTTATAAAGTATTAAAGTTATTTTTGAAATAAAAGTTTTATCTCAAATATAAATAATAATTTAAAGCTCTATTTTCACCCAACGTTTCAATAAATACTAATTCTTTGTTTGCAATTTTTTTGGTGCTCTCTTTAAAAAAAAAAAAATCTAAATATACTCTGTTGAACTAAAAATGTTTTGACGTAGGTGAATTCAATTTTCCCCAAAACAGTTTTTGTTGATGCTATCGCATAAACAGAAACATTAAGCTGTGCCAATGGATTATATTTATAATAGTTTGCTCACCTAGTATAGTTATTAACCATTGGGTAAAATATCGAAACCATTTTTCTATGTATTGTTCTCTATTTAGCTTTTTTCTTTTTTAACCTTTAAAAATTACTATTTATTTATATCTTTTATATTTTTGCATACATTCAGTGTAAGTATTTATACTTTGAATATATCCAAAAATTTAACCTTCACACACGCACATATAGTTATTTTTATAATTTAACGAAATTCATACCACGTTTCTTGTGTAGAAGTTTATATTAATATACCAAGTTTTTAAAATAGAATAACAAAAGTTGGTTAAAATTTGAAAGAATTCTGAATTATTATCTTTATGCTTTAAGGTATTTCCTTGTGTAAAAATTTCATTAAGCTTAAAAATTAGGTTTTTCATTAAATAAAGTGATAGCTTAATTTGATACCAGAGAATCCATCTGTCATGTTAATCTTAATTTGGTATATATAGAAACCTTGGGAGGTCCAAAACTCATTGCAATGATATCATTCTAACTGACATGTTTCCATCAGCTATTGCACTCGACGATCCCAAACTTGGCACTATACTACCTTTTAATTTGACCTTTATTGACTCCTATAATTTCAGATACTCCTGCACCAAATATATGATATTTTGTGACAATACACATTTTAAAGATGCTAGATTTTAAAGATTATAAATACAGAAACAAGAAAATAAGACCTTATCTAAATAATTTAATAGTTTGTGACATTTTGGTAACAACATTGTTTTTCGAATTTGCACTTACAAATTGTAAGTAACAACATTGTTACCATCATCAGACAAAAGAATAAAAAAAAAAATGAAATAAATTATCTGGATTAGGTCTTATTTTCTTATATCTATAATCCAAATTGTGCTTTTTCATGCTTTATTAATACAGAAGAAAATTTTTGATATATCCTTTGAACCCACCCTCACTGTCAAACACAAAATAAAAAAGATATTAAGCATGATATTATTCAGGTGTCAGCCTTTTTTTTTTTTGCTTATCCCTAGTACACGTGGTACAGGCCATGATAATCATGGTGGGTAGTTAGCGACTGCTTTTTACTGTAAGCGCACCACATGTCTACACATGTGAAAGCAGTTCGACTTTGCACTTACAAATGTGCCAGAGGGGCGTTGGGTTACTTGCACTCGCTGGTGGGGTTGGACTTTTGCAAGAATCGGGAAGCCATTTGAGCATTTTTTTTTTTTTTTTTTTTTTAAACAGAAAAAAGTGTCCAATGCGGGGATCGAACCCGGGTCGTAGTGGTCGAAAACCAAACGGTTTAACCAGCCTTCCCCAGACCCCCCAGGTGTCAGCCTAAATATTTTTAGCTTTTACTCAGGTGTTTATCACACGCTTGTGCCTGATTTAAGATCTAAAAAGTCTGTTTCTAGATGTATTGAATTCTAACTATAATTTATGGTATAAGATGATCTGAACATTCTTAACCTGGTCTTCTTCTTCTTTCTTATCTCCACTCAATCACATTAGGGTATCAAGTTGTGACTCTTGATGGTGTCTGTTTGACAACCATCATGACTGGGTGAAGTAGAATGCGTCTGCCTTTGACATTAAGACTGGGAGCACTAATCAGTGGCAGGCCGACTTAGCTCCAAAAGAAATGGCCGCCTCTGACATGAGGAACAGACGCCATGTGCAGCCGCTCCTAACATGGAGTACAAATGCTGCTCATCCTGTATCTCTGGATTAAGATCCTTACAGGGTACTATCAGCCAGGCCTGCTGAGCCCAGGTTATTTAGCGAGCTTGTTACTAATCCCCCTCCACCTTTTTCATCCGGGCTTGGGACCTGCTAGGGGGAATTGCTAACTTAGTTATAAATAGCAGTGGCTTCATACTATTACAGTAGAATTTTTAAGGAATTGGGAAGAAACTTGGTCTCCTGGTGGGTGTTGTGAATTCACCAAAGCTGTGGCTTTGTTTTTAACCTGAATCTGTAGGTTTTCAGAGATGGTCAATAGTAACGGGGGTATTGGGCCAATAGTAAGATGTTATTGTTAAGACAATGTCTTTTTTAAGGAAAATTTTCACTCGTGTAAAAGCTGGGCAAATCCCATTCCCCAGTAACAACCTAAAATCCTGTTTCCTAGTGATGTTGAGAGTCGGCTCTCTAGTGTTTGAATATGATTTTTTTCTAGAGAAGTATAACATCTATTTATATCCATTGTTGATAGATGGCGCTGCTTTCATTGAAAGTTAACCAGTTTTTTACCCTCCAGGACATGTAACAATTGTCCTGATGTGGAACTGACAACTGCTCATATATTCTCTTGTCCAGCAATGGCCGCAGCCTTGACATGGACTCAGAACTTTACACACCCAAGATAGAGGACATTGCAACTGCTGTGATAGAGATGTATTGAGACATCTGAGGTTCTTCATTGGGCACAACAACAACAATACAAAATATAAACCCAATATAGAGGACATTGCTGTGATAGAGATGTATGGAGACATCTGAGGCTCTTCATTGAACACAACAATAACCATCCTGGCCAAAGATCTCTAACTTGAGAACCATTTCAAAATGTGCTTTAAAACCCAGGGAAAGTGAGCAGGAATAAAGGTGGCAGTGCTGGTGTTGATGGTATCAAGTAGATAAGAGAGATAGGATATCTATCTCACTGAGGATAGACATAAATTAGAGATCTATCATCCCAGTGGGACAAAGCTTGGCACATTTTCTCTTCACCTTATTGTCCAAGGTTATTTTGGTATCTTCACCCGGTGGATTGTGTGACACAACAAACTTTTGGCAGCTCCTCTTTGAACCATTTGACTTCTTTTGGCCCTCTATTTCTGACAACATTTGGTAACCTCATTTACATATTGTCACATACATAGATGAATAACCTCAAGTCTTCAAGTTTGAAGTACTTATACTCATTGAGACAAAACTTAAGGAATTTGTACCTTTCAGCATGTATATTTGGATTCAGACAATAACTCTGAAAGATACACTCATGGATAAAACTTAAGGAAGTCGTACCTTTTAGCATGTATATCAGGATTCAGGCATTAACTCTGAAAGATACACTCATGGACCAAACTTAAGGAAGTCATACTTTTTAGCATGTATATCAGGATTCAGGCAATAACTCTGAAAGATACACTCTGGACAAAACTTAAGGAAGTCGTACTTTTTAGCATGTATATCAGGATTCAGGCAATAACTCTGAAAGATACACTCATGGACAAAACTTAAGGAAGTTGTACCTTTTAGCATGTATATCTGGATTCAGACAATAACTATGAAAGATACACTCATGGACAAAACTTAAGGAAGTGGTACTTTTTAGCATGTATATCGGGATTCAGGCAATAACTCTGAAATATACACTCATGGACAAAACTTAAGGAAGTTGTACCTTTTAGCATGTATATCGGGATTCAGGCAATAACTCTGAAAGATACACTCATGGACAAAACTTAAGGAAGTCGTACCTTTTAGCATGTATATCGGGATTCAGACAATAACTCTGAAATATACACTCATGGACAAAACTTAAGGAAGTCGTACCTTTTAGCATGTATATCGGGATTCAGACAATAACTCTGAAAGATATTTGATATACAGTGAACTTAATTGAGACACCAGATAACCAAGTAGGGGGTCGATGGAAGGATGATCTAAACCGTTGGTTTTCAACCGCTACGACCCGGGATCGAATCCTGCATTGGGCACTTTTTTTCTGATAAAAAAAAAAATGCTCCAATGACCCCCGATTCTTGCAAAAGTTCAACCCCACCAGCGAGTGCAAGTAACCAAACGGGGCTCTGGCACATTTGTGTTGCAAAGTAGAACTGCTTTTCACATGTGTAAACATGTGGTGCACTTACAGTAAAAAGCAGTCACCTACTTCTTACCCACTATGATTATCATTGCCTGTACCACGTGTACTAGTGATAAGCAAAAAAAAAAAGAGATAACCAAGTGTGAACCAAATTGTCTATGTTGTCTTGAAAAAAAAAAAAAAAAGATAACCGGCGACATTAAAGACTTTCTACTTCTATATGTACATAAGTGTACAGTACATAAAACATTAAATAGAGTAAACACAAGGTAATAAGACCAAATCACATGATGATTTGGTTTTATTAGCTTGTGTTTATAATCTACTAGCGGACGTACCCGGCTTCGCCCGAGGTTTTACCCGAGTAAAGGTTTGTCTAACGAACATTTGCCCGTGTTTTACCCGAGTAAAGGTTTGTCTAACGAATCTCTCGATAAAGTGAACATTTTTTCCCGGTCCCTTGAAAAATACTCGATAAGTTGAATAAATTCAATATTAATCGGTACCCGAGTAAAGGTCTGTCTAACGAGCATTTGTTAAAACAATTCTCTATAGACTTATAAAAAGAAATATATATATTTTGATAACTTGAAACTGATAAAGTGATAATTTTTTCCCGGTCCCTGTGTGCCGTGTCATTCTGAATTTTGTCTTTCCTAATTTTCTACATTACAAAATCATCGTTTTATCTAGTGAACATTTTTTCCCGGTCCCTTGAAAAATACTCGATAAGGTTGAATAAATTCATGGTCGTTTATGGAAGATGGACGAAGTTCCCGGAGGTCATCTTGGGCAAGCTCCCGCGAGGCTTTTTTTCTTGTCTACTTGGCATAGCTGTGTCACCAACTCTGCCCTGATTGGTCGGTGGGTACTTTGACTGTCGGCCGGCGGCCGGGCGAATCCATTCTCGCACGGGGTCTGCCCCACTCCAAACTTTTGGCAAAGCACTTTCTAATTAAAGATTATTGTCTTAAATAATCTTTAAGAACAAAAAGTATAATAATTGAACGATAGGAAATTATAGTAAATAATTATACTAAACTAAATGATGCAAAAATAATTATACATGAAATTTGAAATAAGTTTTAGAAAAGTTATCGTTAAGTCCACGGGAAAAGATGTAGCCAAAACAAATAGGTTTTTAACAGTGACATGTGAGCACCCGCCTCGAGACGCGCTCCTCTCTCCTAACATTACTCCCCCTCTTGAAAAAGCCTATCTCCGTCTCAATGGTGGCGCTGCTTGCGAGTTAAAGCTACAAATCTGCAGATAACTCTAAGGATATTAAAGATATTCAAGATATTATTTTTCGTAAACCTTTCCGGGGATATGCCTAATAATATCCCGAAATTTCACGGCGATTGAATGTATGGTTTTTGAATCCATAGAGGACACACACACAGACAGACAGACAGACACACAGACATTCAATTTTATATATATAGATAATCCAAATTGTGCCTTCTCATTAAAATAGAGTAATTTTTTTCAATTGATAAAAAAAAGTGGGATCAGGTAGAATCTTCTGATTGAAATAAAAGGATGGCTGTGACAAGATTTCAGAATGTCTGGAAAGAGGTTTTCCTTTCTTGTATATGCAAAGGGATTGGCAAGCTTGACAAGTCATAGGGCTGTGTTAAATGATCCTATTGCATTCTATTTCCTTCTTCCTCAAATTACCAGGAATTTCAGGATTGTGCCTAGTGGATGTTGTTGGCACATCCAAGTCTTTCATCATTATTTCTCAAACAGGAATCGGGAATCAACTTCGTTTTCCTGGTAACTATTTTATATTCCTTAAGAAAAAGATATCTCCTTATCGTGCAATGTATCACCTTATCGTGCAACTGAAAGTTGCTGATGGCTTGCGCCATCTATCAGAATAAATATCAACTATTCGTTCTTCTTCTTCATCTTTATCTCCACTCAATCATATTAGGGTATCAAGTTGTGTCCCTTGATGGTGTCTGTTTGACGACCATCATGATTGGGTGAAGTAGAATGCGTTTGCCTTTATCATTAAGACTGGGAGCACTGCTCATCCTGTATCCCTGGATCAGGAGCCCTTACAGGGTACAATCAGCTGGGCCAGCTGAGCCCAGGTTTTTTAACAAGCTTGTTACTGCTCCCCCCTCCTCCTTTTTCATCTGGGCTTGGGACCGGCAAAGGTGGAGTTGGGATTACCAGTTAAATTAAGTATTCTGTATGTGATTTTTTGATGGTTATGGCAGCACTTATCATGTAGTGACATCTGTTAAATAGAAGTCGGCCATCATGGAACACCATTTTCCATATGTATGCCTCAAACTTACTGAATAAATGGTTGGAAGGTAGAAAGATAGATAAAATTCCAAAGGGATTACCAATTAAATTATGTATTCTGTATGTGTTTTTTGTTGGTTATTGCAGCACTCGTCGTGTAGTGCCATCTGTTAAATAAAAGTTTGTCAACATAGAACGCCACTTTCCTCCATTTTGTGCAATTCTCTTCATATCTTCTAATTCCAGACTGTTGTGTTGAAGACTGTATCTCATCAGCATGTAGAATGTTCTCTCCAAAATGAGTTCTGCCATCGTGTAACCCCATTTTACTCTGTTCTGTATCTTCACCTCTTCATATTGTTGAGGTAGGAAGACATCTGGAGAAATCAAAATGAAGGTTTTATTTGGTGTGGGATCCATTAGGTCCTGGGGTAGTGTCAGGTATTGTTGTTGTTTCCTATCCCCTTGTGTAAGATTACATGAATTCTATGAGTCCATGCTCCTCGAGCTGTTTTATGATAAGCAGCAGCCTCTCCCAAAGGTCCTGTTGTTGTTTCTTATCCCCTTGTGTAAGATTACATGAATTCTATGAGTTCATGCTCCTTGAGATATTTTATGATAAGCAGCAGCCTCTCCCAAAGGTCCTGTTGTTGTTTCTTATCCCCTTGTGTAAGATTACATGAATTCTATGAGTCCATGCTCCTCAAGCTGTTTTATGATAAGCAGCAGCCTCTCCCAAAGGTCCTGTTTAGTACATCTAATGCAAGTCAAAATGTGTTCTGGAGCTGCAGCTGCCAAGCTACATTTTGGGTCAGGTATACATTCAGCTTGACTTGGGATTTGTCTCTGGGTCTAGATTCTCTGACAGACATCCTAAATTGTCTCTTATCTTCTCTCTCAAAAAAATTATCCATTTACCCCCAAAAAATATAAAAAGGGTGACCAAACAGATATCAAAGTGTCAAGGTACACCCTTTCATTTCTGTGATATACAACAGAATATATATAATGAGAATGGAATAAAATAAAATAATAAAAAAAAAAAGGTAAACAATTCAAACAATGAGGTCACATTCCATTAGCGAACAAATTCTTTCTACCTCTCCTTTCATTATTCAGGATCTTTTTACCTCCAGTATGGTTGTTGTTGTGTCCAATGAAGAGCCTCAGATGTCTCCATACATCTCTATCACAGCAGTTGCAATGTCCTCTACCTTGGGTGTGTATACTGTATTTTTGTTGTGTCCAATGAAGAGCCTCAGATGTCTCCATACATCTCTATCATAGCAGTCACAAGGTCTTCTATCTTGGTCCAATATGGTCAATAGACAATATGAGCCATAGAGTACATGTCCTGCAAACTAATTTTTAAATAATGCGATTCCCAACCAGCCAGGCCTGAACATCTATTGAATTGTATCAAATCCTCCAAAAAAAGACCTCTGGGAAAACTTAAGGACTATAATAGAAAAGCTGAGACAATGGAAACTAATGGAGATCATTTAAATGACTTGAGGAATAAGCAACAACAACTTATTTAGAAGACTACATACAACTCATTGAAAAATCCTCAAACACATAAGCCTATCTGTCTAATAAGGCACAATTTGGATTATAGATTATAAATACCAGGTAATATGACCACAAATTCAAATAGTGTGTGATGTTTCGGTAACAGCCTTGTTACCATCTTTAGACAAAAATACTGAATGTCTTCATTGTCTTGTATACAGTTAAACTTGTCTATAGCGCCCCCTCTAAATAGCGCCTCCCTCTCTATAGCGCCCGATTTTAAATACGTAGTACAATGTGATATTTACATTAAAAGTGATTTGTCTATAGCACCCTATTTTGGTGAGTCCCAAGAGGGGGCGCTATAGACATGTTTAACTGTAATTGTATAAAATTCTTATAGGACATTTTTACTTTTAAACACATCAAAATGTTGCCCTGATGGACCTAATTAAAGGAATGATAAGTACTTTTGTTTTGATGATGGTAACAATGCTGTTATCTAAACGTCACACACTATTTATTTATTTGGATTTTTTTGATCTTTATTACCTAGTCTTATTAAGAGAAAAATTCTAATGAACAAGATTGGATTAAAAGTTTTCTTACGACTGTCCGAACTTTACAGAAGTGAGACATCGATTATTCCCTGATCTAAATCATTTAACTCTCTTACATCAGCCACTTTGTCTATATAAATTTTATTTTTCATTTATTTTTATTTTTTTTGCTTATCCCTTGTACATGTGGTACAGGCCATGATAATCATGGTGGGTAGTTAGCGACTGCTTTTACTGTAAGCGCACCACATGTCTACACATGTGAAAAGCAGTTCGACTTTGCACTTACAAATGTGCCAGAGCCCCGTTTGGTTACTTGCACTCGCTGGTGGGGTTGGACTTTTGCAAGAATCGGGGGCCATTGGAGAATTTTTTTTTAAACAGAAAAAAGTGTCCAATGCGGGAATCGAACCCGGGTCCTAGTGGTCGAAAACCAAACGGTTTAACCAGCCTTCCACAGACCCCCCTATATAAATTTTATGAACTCTTTCGATTAATACATGTAAATTTGTAAGTATTTAATTCTAAGTTCTAATTTGTATGTTGTTTGTTTATTTCCTCTGTAATAGGCCCCAATACCTCAATATCGCCCTTGGTTGATTAATAAATATAAAATCAAAGGTAAAAAAAGAATGTACAGTAGAACTTCCATGAGAGGACACTGGCTAGAGAACACCTCTCTACAAAGGACAGTTTTCATTGTCAAAAATACCATTTTTACTATTTAACAATTCTCCGGTAAAAGGACACCTCTTCCTAAAGGATACTTTTGCTCTGCAACTAGGTGTCCTTTACAGAGAGGCTTTACTGCATTAGGTTGATTTTTCTGAATTATGATGTTGTTGTAATGCTTTATAGAGATTGTTTTCTCTTTTAAAAAAGTAAATTGAAACATATTGAAGTTTCTGATCCCACAGTTAAATCTTCCCACTGTGTGTTTGGCAACGTACCAACAACATCCCTTCTGCCTCGGGACACTTTTTATTTTTTCCGCCAGTGTCCCAAAATAGAATCCCTTCAGGCAATGACCTTGATGTCTGTTTGCCTTGGATTCTGAAGGTCATTCGTCGGCTTACGTCTGCATTCAAAGATGGCTGCTTTCTTAGATATCCTGAATATATACACTCCACTTCTTCTTTCTTATCTCCACCCTATCACATATCAGGGTATCAAGCTTGTAGAGCTTGTTGATGGTGTGTGCTGGGGATGAGTAGAGTACATCAATGGATGAGTCAATACAGTCAATAATCTGGTTTAGGGTTGCAGGTGGACACTTAGTACATAGTGGGAAAATCTTGCAAACATTCTGGAAAGTTATTTTCCGTAGATGACCAGACTTAAGTCCGATATATATATATATATATACTCATGGACAACACTTAAAGAAGTTGTACCTTTTAGCATGTATATCAGGATTCAGACAATAACTCTGAAAGATACACTCATGGACAAAACTTGGAAGCTGTACCGTTTAGCATGTATATTGGAATTCAGACAATAACTGAAAGATATTACAGTGACCTTTATTGAAGACACACAAGATAACCAAGTGTGAACAAAATTGACTCTTCTAAAAAAAAAATAAAAATAAAATAGAAGAACGGTGACAACAAAGACTTTCCACTTAAATTTTGTCCATGAGTCTTCAGTCAAATTTCTTTTTACCAATATCACTTGGGACCAAGATATCATCTTATTATAGCCAGCATTAAGACACATTTTGGACTAGAGATTAGAAAGATAATCTAACAATTCCTGATTAAATAAATTGCCTGTGGTAATAGTGTTGTTACTGAAACATCTCATTCAAGTTAATAATACCAAAAACAAATAAATAGTGTATGACATTTATGTAACAACACTCTTATCAAAATGTCGCACACTATTTATTTGGATTTGGTCTTATTATCTTGTGTTTCTAATCTATAATCCAAATTGTGTTTTATCATGGAAGAAACCTTATAAGTGAAATCTCCCTTTATAGCAAACCCCAATGGGACTGAAATTGTGGTTCATTATAGACATGGTTTGTTATAGCCATAACAAAAGAAAATAAGACCTAATCCAAATAATTTATTAGTGTGCGACGTTTCGGCAACAACATTGTCACCATCATCAGACAAAATAATTTAAAAAAAATTGTCTGATGATGGTGATAATGTTGTTGCCGAAACGTCACACACTAATAAATTATTTGGATTAGGTCTTTTTTTTTTTTTATTATAATCTATAATCCAAATTGTGCTTTATCATGTTATAGCCATAGTTTAGTCTTATAAAAATGGGGATTATATTTCAGGTTTTTGAAAGGTTTTTGAAAAGATACTTTTCCCTGAAGACCTGATAGTTTTACTCAATATTTGATACAAGGGATTGTTTTATTAATATTTTAGGTTTGTTATAAGGGAAGGTTTGTTATCAGAATTATAACCCTCTGTATCAATTAGATTAATCAAATATAAATCTATGAGGTAAACTTGTTAAAAGTGTAATAAAGTTACTTATCCTCGGAGATTTATATTTGGTTAATTGAAGGTTTGTTATAAGGGAAGGTTTGTTATTAGAAATATAACCCTCTGTATCAATTAGATTAATCAAATATAAATCTCTGAGGTAAACTTGTTAAAAGTGTAATAAAGTTACTTAACCTTGGAGATTTATATTTGGTTAATCGAAGGTTTGTTATAAGACCTAATCCAAATAATTTAATAGGGTGTGACATTTCGACAACAGCATTGTCACCATCATCAGACAAAAGAATAAATGAGAAAAAATATCACAGCAAGTTCTTAAATAGTACTGTTATCAACTTTAAGAACTTGCTGTGATATTTTTTCCTCATTTATTCTTTTGTCTGATGATGGTGACAATGCTGTTGCCGAAACGTCACACACTAATAAATTATTTGGATTAGGTCTTATTATCTATAATCCAAATTGTGATTTATTATTGAAGGTTTGTTATATCCCAGGTTTATTTTAGCAGGATTTTACTGTAATTTCTTAAAGAATAACCGCACTCTGTGTGGCTATTGTAGCACGATGTTGGCTCCAGTTTATTCATCCAGACTTCCACATTCCCACACATGAACCCAGTGACTTGGCATTATTTTTTTTTTTTATCAAGGACGCTTACGGAATGTTGTTATACAATGCTCCTAGTCTCAATATAATTTATTGAAAGTGTTCAGTGAAATTGTTCACACTTTGTAACTGTGCAGATATCAAAATAATCAAAACTACAAGGTAATAAGACCTAATCCAAATAAATTAATAGTGTGTGTTTCGGTAACAACGATGTTACTGAAACGTCACACACTATTTATTTGGATTTGGTCTTATTACCTTGTGTTTATAATCTATAATCCAAATTGTGCCTTATTAATAATGGTCACTGTAATATCTTTCAGAGTTATTATCTGAATCCCGATATACATACTACAGTAATCCCTCGTTAAGACGAACTCAACGGGAGAACGAAATACCCTTTTCGTCTTAAAAGAATATATACCGAATTCGTATAAACCGAATTCGTGGTATCCGGGGGTTGTACTTATGTACTACTGATGAGTAAGAAAACTACATTTCTGAGGAATAACGAATAAATTTATTTGAAAACAATATTAATGAAAATATTTTATAATTTTAAGGAACAACAATTATGTATATGTATGTACATAAAGTATTTTATTTTAAAAGACAATATGGATAATATAATCACAATGTAAGGCAATAACATGAGAATATAAGTTTATTTTAAAACACAAATAAAAAAGAACAACAAAAGAAACAACTTACATAATATACTTGGTACATACAATGTTTATGTGTATGCAGCATATGCAGTATGCATAGAGTATCCTATATCTGGGTTTTCTCTGCAGGCTTCAGAAAGTCTGTTATAGTCTTTTGGTGGTATTTGATTGGGCACTGTTTCAGACACTCCCTTCTTATTTCATCCTGGTCATCTTCAAAATGAACATCAATATCCGCAGAGGTTTTGGACAGCTTCTGGAGGGTTTCGAGGGCCGCGATTACTTCCCCTCTAGTAGGCATCATTATCTCTTCTTTCACCTCATCGTCTTCTGTTTCTTCCTTTCTTCTAATTCGGGTGAACCGCAAATTTCCAACCCTTCATCCAGGGCAACATACTCCAGGAAAGTCAAAGTCTCAGCTGGGTTTGTAGCTGAAAGGAGTTTGGTCCATTCTTCAGGCTCATCAAGCATTGTTTCTGGAAGTGAAAACGAATCAGCTGTTTTTTCCCCCCCCAATGAGACACTTATTTCTTTAGCCTTTTCTTTGACAAGTGCGCCGGATACAGGAATATTATTTTGTCTACTTTTTTTAAACCATTTTAAAAGCTCATCTTCCACGTCTTGATGGGATGCTTTTCGAAGTCGTTTTGAATAGATCGAAGACCCTGAGGCAACAGCCGCATCTATTTTTTCTTTGTTTTTTAGAATGGTTGATAATGTGGATTTCGCAATTTGAAAAATTTCGGCAATTTGCGACTTAGATAACACTCCACGTGCAACTTCGTCCAAAATTTTCCTTTTTAAGGCAAGATTAATGGCGCTTTTTTTCGCGGTTTAGATGACATGTTTACGTAGGTTTTTTTATGGAAGCTCAAACAATTCACACTTCGATTATTTAGAATTTAATAATTTTTATTTCAAGCGCATTATTTTATAATACAATCAATTAATCGGTTATAAAAAAGATATAACAAATAGAAATAAGTCCTTTTTTTTCTGAGAGCTCGATTTACACAGATTATTATTCACATAATATATTTTTATTATTTATATTACATATTATAACATATTAGAATTCGTTTTAACCGATTGATTAGTTCTGCTGGGGGCTGAATTTAATTCGTATTTCGTCATAACCGAATATTTCGTCTTAACCGGCAAAATCTCTTTGGAAAGCATTGAAATTTAACGGGGGAAAAGAAACGGTTCGCGCAAACCGAGAGTTCGTATAATCCGAGTTCGTGATAACGAGGGATTTCTGTAAAAGGTACAACTCTTTAAGTTTTGTCCATGAGTGTATATTTAGTTATTTGAATGTAGTCTTGTTACCTTATACAGTGGAATCTTGTTATAACACCGCAACTTGGTGTTATAACATCATAATTCTAAGGATCCAAATTTGAAAGCACTAATGGTTATAATAATAGCATGGTTGAATGTTGGCCCCAAGTGTCTGTTATGGATTCTGATAATTTTCCTTTCCATAAGCCAATATTCCCAAGGTAATAAGACTATATACAAATATATAAATAGTGTATGATGTTTCTGTAACAACGTTGTTACCATCTTCAGACAAAAGTGCTGAATAAGAAATAGAGATAATATTGTTTTACGGGCTACTAACCAAAGTGCATGATTTGAATGAGAAATTTTACCACATCATGTTTCAAATAGTATATATGTTATCCAGTGTGTAAACAAGATAGCAGATAAGAGGAAGATAGTTTTCCAAGAACCCTTTTTTCTATTATCTCTAGTACACGTGGTACAGGCCATGATAATAATGGTGGGTAGAGGTTGACGACTGCTTTTACTGTAAGTGCACCACATGTCCACATGTGAAAAGCAGTTCAACTTTGCACTTACAAATGTGCCAGAGCCCCGTTTGGTTACTTGCACTCGCTGGTGGGATTGGACTTTTGCAAGAATCGGGGGCCATTGGAGCATTTTTTTTTTAAGCAGAAAAAAATTTCCCAATGCGGGAATTGAACCTGGGTCATAGAGGTCGAAAACCAATGGTTTAGACCATCCGTCCACCGACCTCCTATTCTAAGAACCCTGTTCAGTAATTTGTCTAAAGATAGTAACAATGCTGTTACCGAAATGTCACACACTATTTATTTGGATTTGGCCTTATTACCTTGTGTTTATAATCTACAATCAAAATTGTGACTTATCATAAACCAATATTATTTTGATGATTTTTTCTTATAACACATGTTTATTGTAACTAAATATGTTTGTGTTACAGGTGCAGTAGTCACATGAGAATGCTCAAGGACTTCAGGTATGCACATTAATCTTATTTGCATATGTGTTGTCACATGCATGTATAGCCTTCTTCTTTCTTATCTACACTTAACAATCATACATTATAAAGGACTGCGGCGTATGATTATAAAACACTTATAGTTGCACCGCAAAAGTTTCTTTTCTTGTGAAAAATCAATATTTATTTCAAAGAGAAATATTTAATATTTCTAACTTTTTTGGATGAAGTATGAAAGGGTGAAAATTATGAAGAGTAATGGCGAACGGAAAAATAAAAGTGTCCAGGGGCGGGAATCGAACCCACAACCTTCCGCTTACCGGGCAGATGCCATGTCCACTAGGCTACCCTGGACGTATTTCTCTGTTCGTAAATAATACTTAAAGTAACTTATAATACATTATAAAGGACTGCGGCGTATGATTATAAAACACTTAAAGTTGCACCGCATAAGTTTCTTTTCTTGTGAAAAATCAATATTTATTTCAAAGAGAAATATTTAAAATTTCTAACTTTTTTGGATGAAGTATGAAAGGGTGAAAATATGAAGAGTATCCAAAAAGTTAGAAATATTAAATATTTCTCTTTGAAATAAATATTGATTTTTCACAAGAAAAGAAACTTATGCGGTGCAACTTTAAGTGTTTTATACTTAACAATCATATCAGGGCATCAAACTTGTAGAGCTTGTTGATGGTGTCTACTGGGGATGAGCATAGCTCATCAATGGATGAGTCAATACAGTCATGATTGTGTTAAGTAGAATGCGTCTAATTTTGTCATTGATTGGAAGCACTACCTAGTAGCAGGCCAACTTAGCTCCAATATGAAATGGCCACCTCTGACATGAGGAACAGATACCATATGCAGCTGCTCCTAATATGGAGTATAGATGCTGCTCATCCTGCATGTATAGTTATTTGTATGTAGGAATGGGTTTTATTTCATAATACAGTAGAACCTCCTAATTTTGTGAATGAAAACTGTTCCTCATAGAGAGCTGCCCTCTCATGGAGGTTCTACTGTATTTAAAAAATTATAGCTAGATGTTTGTATATAATAACTGTATAACATGCCTCCATAAACCCAACAACTCGAATGTAGAAGGTCTGTGACGAGGGATTGTGCAGGATCTACTTCCTGACCTGGAATGTGGTGGGTCGGCCTCCCATAGAGGATCTCAATGCCACCCTGGGTCTGGAGGAACCTGTGGACCCTTCTTCTCTGCCTGATATGTACATCATTGGGTGAGTTGACACTGCTGTGTAGTGACACTACCCTGCTGTAGTTCCTAGTGGCACTACCCTGCTGTAGTTCCTAGTGACACTACCCTGGTGGCCTAGCGACATTACTACTATAAGAGTATACAACAACATCTTTGTTAAGGACACTCGTCCCATACAGGATTCTTCCAGATGGGTAAACAGAAGTAAACATAACAGTTATCTACAGAAAGTGGGGAGTAACGTTGACCTTTTGTCAATTTGATCCATCTTCTGTGTCATGCCTATTGGCTGCCCTGTTATCCAGAATAAAGCTAATGCATTTGGCCTGATTTTCACCACCTTCGCCAATAAAACATATGGTGGATTGTTTTCATAGCTGATCTTTTGACGGAGAATTTACTTCCCATGAGAGAATTCTCATTTTAAAAGGATACCTCTATACAAATGATGGTTTTCATCACCAAAATTATCAGCTTAAAAATAATTTTCTGCTCTCTGGTAAGAGAACACCATTCTCTAAGGATATTCTAGCTCTGCAACTAGATGTTGTCCTTTATAGAGAGGTTCTACTGTAGTTTGTTTGTTGTTGTTGTTTCTTATCCCCTTGTGTATAAAGATTACACAAATTCCATGATCTTATGGATCATTGGAATAGGGTGTAGGGGTGCAGCTTTCGTTGATCATGGCACCATGATCCAGGCACACTTTGGTGAAAGTCTGACTTTGCCTGTGATTTGAGGCTATTCCTAACATGCTGCTGACTCTAACATGAGTACAGATGCAGCTCCTCCATATCCCTGGAGAGGGACCCTTGCTGAGGATTGTGGCTTTGTAATTGACCCTAGTTTGCTAAGATGGTCAATAAATGGTTAATTAACATCTTTCACCAGAGAGATGATCTTTATTTTTATAGATCACATTTCCCAGAAAATTTTCCACCTTTATCAGTTTCTTATTCACAATTGCATTTCATTAAAATCCCTCTATAGTGAACCCCAATGGAACCCAAAAATGTTAGCACGTTTTCTTTGAAGTTTCTTCTTGAAAGAACAAGCTGACTCAATTCGATTCAATTGATTTATTTCAAACAACAAAAGAGAATTACACTACGATTTAATGCGATTTTTCCTACTGTAGTTTAATTGGGACTAGAGATAATCTATGCTAATTTTTCTTTCCTAGTGAGTTCCAATTCCACGGATGTTGCCATTTTAACATTGAGACTGTGTGTAAATGTCCGCAGCTGACTCCTTCTGTTTGATGTGCAGACTTCAAGAAGTGAGTGTAAAACCTCAGGACCTTATTGTGGATATCCTCTTCACGGATCCTTGGCTCCATCAGTACAAACATGTGCTGCATCGCTGGAACTATGTCAGGGTACGTAGTGGCTTGTGTTGTTGTTGTGGTTAGGTGTTTTATAGTTAAAATACAGTTAAACCTGTCTATAACGCCCCCTCTAAATAGCGCCTCCCTCTCTATAGCGCCCGATTTTAAATACGTAGTACGATGTGATTTACATTAAAAGTGACCTGTCTATAGCACCCCCTCTCTATAGCACCCTATTTTGGTGAGTCCAAAGAGGGGGCGCTATAGACAGATTTAACTGTATTAATTTTTATTCGATGATTATTTAAACAATTAAAAAAAGGTTTCTCCGGAGATGAGTTTATTTTTATTTCAAATACCATCTCAAGCTTTTGAGCATCTCTGCCCTCCCACAGAAGAACATATAAGAGGAGAGCATATATAACATATATATTTTAGCATCAGGGCAGTGTTTTATTCATTGTATATGTTCTCCTGTGGAAGGGCAGAGATGCCTGAAAGCTTGGGATGGTTTTTGAAATAAAAAGAAACTCATCTCGAGAAACCTTTTTTAATTATTTAATTAATGTCCAGGAGATTTAAATCAATCTTCTTTCTTATCTCCACTCAATCATATCAGGCAATCAAGCTTGTTGATGGTGTCTGCCGGGGATGAGTAGAGCTCATCAATAGATGAGTCAATACAGTCAATGATGTCTTCTTCTTCTTTCTTATCTCCACTCAATCATATTAGGGTATCAAGCTTGTAAAGCTTGTTGATAGTGTCTGCCGGGGATGAGTAGAGCACTAGAAAGTTTGACTTTTGGTGACTATATAGACAATTGTTCTCCAATTTGATATGTTAGTGATTATCACTTTCAGCTCATCTAGTGTGACCTACCAGTGGCTTTTTTTTGACCCCTTCTAGAAAACTACACTGTATAAATAGGTAAAAATAATATTTAGTTACATAAATAGCAACCTCTTCATTGTCCTGACATTTCTGCCACCCTCACCTTCCTCAGTGACAATAATGAGATTATGAATTAATGGAACTGTTTTTTCTTTTTTTTTTTTTCAATAAGCTTCCAACCAGAAAAATGATTTTTTTTTTACAAAAAAGTACCATTGGTATTACAGAAATGTTGTTCGATGTTTGCCATTTTGAATCTAGCCTCATGGACAAAACTTAAGGAAAATGTACCTTTTAGCATGTATATCAGGATTCAGACAATAACTCTGAAAGATACACTCATGGACAAAACTTAAGGAAGTTGTACCTTTTAGTATGTATATTGGGATTCAGACAATAACTCAATATAAAACCTGGGCTTAGCTGACCCGGCTGATAGTACCCTGTAAGGGTTCCTAATCCAGGGATACAGGATGAGCAGAATTTGTACTCCTTTTTGGAGCGGCTGCACATGGGGTCTGTTCCTCATGTCAGAGGCAGCCATTTCTTTTGAAGCTAAGTCGGCCTGCCACTGAGTAGTGCTCCCTATTTTAATGACAAAGGCAGACACATTTACTTTACCCAATCATGATGGTTGTGAAATTTATGAGATATACTTTTCCCCAGCAGACACCATCAACAAGCTTTACAAGCTTGATACTCTTATATGATTGAGTGGAGATAAGAAGAAGCCCTCCCAATATTCTTCATCGCAGTAAGGACAGTGTACAAGTTTTATTTACTTGTGAAAAGAAACATTCGCGTTAAATGTTTCCATTTGTTGTATATAGATGTTATTGCTTTGTATTAAAGAGTTCCTATGAGTGAGGGTGATGTGCAGTTCCGGTATGTGAGGCTCCAGGGGATAATGATCATGGCCTTCTGCAAGCGGCAGCATCTGACCCACCTCCGGGGTATCCAGACTGACTACACCAGGACAGGGTTTGGAGGCATGTGGGTGAGTTAGTTCGTTGCTTTGTTCCCACACTGACCTTGATAATCATTTTTTTTTATCCCATTGTATAATTGTACAAGGCCATGGAGACTAAATTCATAGATAAGGGGTCAGTGGAAGGATGGTCAAACTATTGTTTTTTAACTGCTACACCCTGGGTTCGTACCCACATTGGACACTTTTTTCTGATAAAAAAAAAAGCTCCAATGGCCCTCGATCTTGCAAAAGTCTAATCCCACCAGTGAGTGCAAGTAACCAAACGGAGTTCTGGCACCTTTGTAAATGACAAGTAGAACTACTTTTCACATGTGTAGACATGTGGTGCACTTACAGTAAAAGCAGTTGCCTACTTCTACCCACCATGTTTATCATGACCTGTACCACGTATACTAGGAAAAAAGAAAAAAAAAAAAAATCGTAGATCAATTCACAATCTTGGTAGGGAATATAGGTCCTGTCTTGAGGCTCCCATACATTCCAAGAGCTGGTCTGGTGAGACCTTTTTGATCTTGTAGATGGTGATTTGTGGGAAGGTGTTTATACCATTTTGAAAGAGAAGCAGCCTAGTATGGCCAGTTTTGAGCCTGGAAATACAGATTGCTGCCTGTCTGTTCATCCCACATTCCAGAATAGCTCCAGGATTTTGATTCAGGTA
This sequence comes from Cordylochernes scorpioides, assembly GCA_030710605.1. Classification (NCBI taxonomy): domain Eukaryota; kingdom Metazoa; phylum Arthropoda; class Arachnida; order Pseudoscorpiones; family Chernetidae; genus Cordylochernes; species Cordylochernes scorpioides. The sequence goes on along the minus strand of CP092864.1, from coordinate 136,114,924 downwards.
CCAATGATGGAATGTTGACTCCTGTATTTTTTCTTGGATGTTTCTTTTTTTGTAGGCATTTGAAAGAGTCAAAATCAAGGTCTGAGTTAGGAATTGTTGTTGATTTGTCAATCGCACCATGATAATCATGGTGTATAAGAGGTGTCTACACCACCTGTCCAGGTTTCTGGTTAGTCAGTGCTTTACCAGGATCATTTCCACATTGGCACAGCAGACCTATTTTGATATCAGAAATGTCATGTTCTCTACTTGTGTGGTTGGTGACCAAAACTTTGAATCCCCACTTATGGATAGGTGTTAATTCTACGGTATGTCCAGGGCAACAAAGGCGGCACAAGCCTACGGTTCTCAGTGTACGGCTGCTCAGTGTGCGTGGTCAACTCCCATTTGGCCTCCGGGGATGACTTTGTGAAGCAGAGAATTGAGGTGAGTTTACAGCAGACACTTGTAGGAATGCCTTCCATGAATAACCCATCACTTTCTAAATAAAAAAAATTAAGAACTGATTTCAATGAGATATCATGAGTAGTCATGTGTTTTTTTAAGCTATAGACTTTTCTGGGAGGTTCTACTGTGGTGGTAGTGCTTATATCCATGGTTAAACCAATTCCTGGAGTCCACTCCTCTCCAATTTTGCAATGATAGTTATAGGCCTGGAAAATAGGTCCTCTATTGTCAGTTCTGAGCATGACATGATATGCTCCGTAGAAGCTTCTGCACTATTGCATTTCAAGCAGTTATTGAAGTTATACTGTAAAACAATAATGATTGAAAACAATAAGTAAACACAAGGTAATAAGACCAAATCCAAATAAGTAAATGGTGTGTGAAGTTTCAGTAACAGTATTGTTACCATCTTCAGACAAAAGTATTGAATGCTATTCAGTACTATGTATAACTATTCAGTACTTTTGCATTAAGATGTTAACAACGCTGTTACCAAAATGTCTCACACTATTTATTTGGATTCGGATTAGTGTTTATAATCTATAATCCAAATTGTACTTTATCAATAGATGAAGTGATCTGATAGGTGTTAAAGTTGGTTAAACCTCTTGGAGGGTTTATAGGCCAAGCTCTCTCCATCATCTTCTGTTTAGTGTTTGTAAATATCATCATCATTTTATATATACATAAGGAGATACACTCATGGACAAAACTTAAGGAAGTTGTACCTTTTAGCATGTAAATCAGGATTCAGATAATAACTCTGAAAGATACAAAGTGACCTTTATTGAAGACACACGAGATAACCAAGTGTGAACAAAATTGCCTCTGTTTCTTTAAAAAAAAATAGATGACTGGCGACATCAATACCATTACTGAAAAGCCACACATGATTTCCTTAGTTGGATTTGATCTTGTTGTTGTCATTGATTTTTCATCTGTATATAACCTAAATAATATTCAACACACCAGAGGATCAGAATTTTCAGTTGAATTAAAGACTGTGTGTTGAGAATTATAGTCAGTTAAATTAAAGAAAATAGCTTGATTGGGATTTGTAAAAAATAAATAGCTGTGTTGAAGAAAGTGTTGAATTATAGTTGGTTGAATTAAAGGAAGTTGGATTGTATATTACCTATTGTGTATAGTTAGATTTTATCAAGTTGAGTTTGACTTTTGGTGACTATATGAACAAATATTATTTAATTATAATTATATAGTTGGTCTATATATAGTTTTCTCAGCAGTGCTTGATACAGAAATGGTTTACCAGTGCCTTCTTGCATCTTTGCCATTAGCCAAATATGTTTGGCTCTTTCGCCTTTTGGGGCAATTTCTCCCCCCAAGGACAAGAGAGTGTCCTTCTTCATTATAAGAATGAAGTTGAAAGATTATCCTGCTTTCATTCAGTCCTCTTTTGTGTTAGCCATGCCAGAGATGTTGCCCATACTCTGTTGTTGTTTCTTATCCCCTTGTGTAAAGAATACACGAATTCCATGATTTCATGCTCCTTGAGATGTTTTATGATAAGCAGCGGCCTCTCCCAAAGGTCCTGTTTAGTGCATCTAATGCAAGCCAAAATGTGTTCTGGAGCTGCATGTGCCAAGCTACATTTTGGGCAAGTGGGGTAGATTTTGTTGTTATTTTCTATCTTCAATGGCTTGAGATGGCCTGTTCTAAATCTTGTTAGTGTTGTTTGGTGCTGTCTGAGGTTCAGAGCTCCTCCTGGGTTCACTCCACTGTACCAGCTGTGCTTAGGTGGGATCTTTGTGGAATGCTTGAGATGGCTTGTTCTAAATATTGTTAGTGTTGTTTGATGGTGTCTATTTCTGAGGTTCAGGGCTCCTCCTGGGTTCACTCCACTGTACCAACTGGATTCCCCTTGGTATGGTTCAAGATGATGAATAAAATTTTTCCCTCCTGCCTACCAGGGGGCTGTAGGTTTCACTAAGCTGAAAGAAGGCTACCAACTTATAGATCTTCTAGGTGTGTGTGGTCAATCGATCCTAGGATCCTTAGAATTGAGACCAAATGACATTTCTCAAAACCCTCCGGTACTTTTAGAAGAATTATCCAATTAGGATGTTGCCTGCCCTCTACCAGAGTTGTACTCATACTGGGAGGTACAAATAGAGGTTTTCCATTCATTAGAATCGAGACCAAATGGCCTTTCTCAAAACTCTTCTATATAAGGTGACTTAAGACTCCACACAAGGAATGTTGTTGTGTCCAGGACTACAACAGTATCATGGAGAAACAGAAGTTCATAGATCCTCAGACAAGGAGCATTCTGTCTCATGAGTAAGTTGTGAAACATGACACTTTCAACATCCTGACATCACAAACTGCTTGACATTTTACCCTCCCTCTCTGTTGTTGTTGTTGACCCCACTTCTTGGTCTCTCCCCTCCCACAATATTGCAACACCCATAACAACAACTTGGTTTTAACATCATAATTCGATAAGGCACAATTTGGATTATAGATTATAAACACAAGGTAATAAGACCAAATCTAAATACATAATGTGTGACATTTCAACATTGTTACCGAAACGTCACACACTATTTATCTATTTGGATTTGATCTTATTACCTTGTGTGAACATCATAATTCTTAAGCACAGTTTATTTTAACCATGATTAGGTAAAATTTGGATTATAGATAAGAAAAATAAGATAATAGGATCAAATCTCCAAATACATAAATAGTGTGTGAGGTTTCATTAACAGAGTTGCTACCATCGTCAGACAAAAGATCTTGTTTATACACTTGATAACAGAAACTATTTAAAAACATGCTGTGATATAGTTTCTCATTCAGTACTTTTGTCTGATGATGGTAACAAGTGTTGTTACTGAAACATCACACACCTTGTGTCTCTCTGAGAAGTTTGGGGGAGGAAGAAAGAGCTTGTTCAAGATTTATCAGAAAAAGATTGAAGGAATTGGATGGGAAACTCTGGATTGGTGAAGAAAGCTCTGGAGAATGAAATAAAAGGAAGGAAAAGAGAATGCTGCGAGAAGAAGAATTGGACTTGAACATCAGACAGCACCAAACAACCCTAACAAGATTTAGAACAAGCCATCTCAAGTCATTGAAGATAAAAAATAATAACAAAATCTACCCCACTTGTCCGAAATGTAGCTTGGCACCTACAGCTCCAGAACACATTTTGGCTTGCATTAGATGCTCTAAACAGGACCTTTGGGAGAGGCTGCTGCTTATCATAAAACAGCTCGAGGAGCATGGACTCATGGAATTCATGTAATCCTTACACAAAGGGATAAAAAACAACAACAACTTTGGACTGATGGACTGGATGGGAAGCATTGAAGAATGAAAGATAAGAATTCAGGATTGAGAAGGTTAACATCACTGGAGACCCGGACCTTCTAAAGAGTACAGTAACTGTCAAGTAAGAAGTTTCAGAAGATGAGTTTCTTTTAATTGTAAAACATTACAAGCTTTCGGGCAATGCCCTTCTACAGGTAAAATAAAAATAAAAATAAAAATTAAAGGTAAATTAAGGCAACTAAGCAACTGAGAATTAAACAATGTAAATATATATCAGCTAACCATAGAAAACAAAAATAAGATATATATACACACTCGTGTGAGACTACTCGCGCGTCTGGATTTGAATGAATTAAAATTGTGTTAATATTTGAAAAATTAAAGAGTTAGGAAAATTATTACAATGATATTACATAATTAAATATATCTAAGTAACTATTACGGGTAAATTTGTGTGGTTAATGACTATGCTATGGACTGCCATCTATGAATTGGTATTTAATGATTAGTGAGAGAAAAACCGTTTTTGACCGGTGTGACTGAGGTGGTGGAAGGGGGGTTATTAATATACCAGAGGTAGAATCTGAAAAATTCAATTGGAGATGTAGGTTGTGTAGATTGCGGGAATGTCTATTTTTCTATTTATGCTGTGTAGCTTGGAGGAAACAATGGATTCCAGAACCAATCTTTGGTGTAGGTTGGAGATATTTCTGTAGTGGTTCCACCAGTTTCATGCAAGATATAACAAACCTGCTCCCCCTCCAAACTCATCCATGTGTTCGTTCGACGTATCGTCCCTATTCCTCAGCCTTCCACACAGCCTCATGATAGATAACCTCCACCAATTTCTTTCATCCATCCACACAGATGCCACCATATCTAGTAACATCATCTCACTCACCGAAATCTGCCTGTGCATGAACACCTTCACCTATTCCCATACCCACTTTAAACAGATCAGGGGAACCCCAATGGGCAGCCCCCTCTCATCCATTTTATCTGAAATAACCATGTCTACCATAGACCAGTGGATTTGTAACCGGCACCCCTCAAACATCTTCTTCTGGCGACGATACGTTGACGATATTTTCTGCATATGCAAAACCGACAGCGAGGATACCATTCTCTCCGACCTCCACACTTACAATCCCAACATCACATTCACTCTCGAGAGAGAGAACGCGAGCATGTCATTCCCTTCCTAGACGCCCTAGTCATACGCACACCAAATACCTACCATACCACAGTCTACTACAAGAAAAACCACCCCCCCAGATACACCCATTATAGATCACACTGCCCAACTTCCCACAAAATCAACATAGTTAAAGCCCTCACCCGCCGCCTATTAACCCACTGCTCACTCCCCATCTTCAAAACTATTGAAAAGAACCACATCATCTCCCATCTTACAGCTTCAGCTTTCCCTCTGTCCTTTATAGAAAAACACACCTACTCGCCTGTTCCTCTTAACCCCCCTGCAGCCTACAAATCCACGTGTGATCCCATTCTCTTCCCTCTCAGTTAACCTCTCCCGTTTCCTCAAACCCTTTGGCATCCGTACCTTTTTTTACTAACACACCTAACCTCCACTCACTCCTTAGGCATCCCATCACAAAAACCGACTCCCCCACTGACCCTCTAACATCTACTGGCGCGGTCTACTCGGTCTCATGCCAACAGTGCCCTGCCACCTATGTGGGTGAGACCGGTAGGACCATCGCCATTAGAATGTCCGAGCACACACGCAACATTACCAACCGAGATCCCCGTTCCCTCATTTTTCAACACATTGCATCTTCTGGCCATTCCTTTGACACTGCTAACCCAACCATTCACTACAGAAATATCTCCAACCTACACCAAAGATTGGTTCTGGAATCCATTGTTTCCTCCAAGCTACACAGCATAAATAGAAAAATAGACATTCCCGCAATCTACACAACCTACATCTCCAATTGAATTTTTCAGATTCTACCTCTGGTATATTAATAACCCCCCTTCCACCACCTCAGTCACACCGGTCAAAAACGGTTTTTCTCTCACTAATCATTAAATACCAATTCATAGATGGCAGTCCATAGCATAGCCATTAACCACACAAATTTACCCGTAATAGTTACTTAGATATATTTAATTATGTAATATCATTGTAATAATTTTCCTAACTCTTTAATTTTTCAAATATTAACACAATTTTAATTCATTCAAATCCAGACGCGCGAGTAGTCTCACGCGAGTGTGTATATATATCTTATTTTTGTTTTTGTTTTCTATGGTTAGCTGATATATATTTAAATTGTTTAATTCTCAGTTGCTTAGTTGCCTTAATTTACCTTTAATTTTACCTGTAGAAGGGCATTGCCCGAAATCTTGTAATGTTTTACAATTAAAAGAAACTCATCTTCTGAAACTTCTTACTTGACATATCTTACTGGAAGAGTCTTTGACCTTTAGTACAGTAACTATAAAGAAGAACCTTTACATTATATAAATAATGAATAACTTCTCATCAAACAGTAGTGTTTGCTGTGTCACTTGTAGAATGAAAGAGGAGATAGTGAGATGGCTGTATGTGGCAGCTATGTGTTCTGGATGGGAGACCTGAACTTCCGCTTTGACCAACTGGACACAGAGGAGGTGGTCAGTTTGATAGACTCCAGCAACTACCTGGCCCTCCATTCCCATGATCAGGTAACTTAAAACCTTGGTCTTTTTCACCAGGATTACAGTGGAAAACCTTGTTATAGCAAATCCCAATAGCTATAATCCCATTAGGATGACTAAACCCCATTGGGACTATAGAAGATCCCATTGGGACTCTAGGGATCCTCAATGGGATTGTAGGGAACTCCACTGGGACTCTAGGAATCCTCAATGGGATTGTAGGGAACTCCAATGGGACTCTTAGGATCCTCAACGGGATTGTAGGGAACTCCAATGGGACTCTTAGGATCCTCAACGGGATTGTAGGGAACTCCAATGGGACTCTTAGGATCCTCAATGGGATTGTAGGGAACTCCAATGGGACTCTAGGGATCCTCAATGGGATTGTAGGGAACTCCAATGGGACTCTAAGGATCCTCAATTGGATTGTAGGGAACTCCACTGGGATTGTAGCAAACTCCAATGGGACTCTAGGGAACCTCAATGGGATTGTAGTGAACTCCAATGGGACTATATCTAACCCCAATAGGACCTCTATACAAAGGACATTTCTTGCCAAAAATGACCATTTTTTACTAACTGCCACTCTCCTACAAATAGACACCCTTCTCTAAAGGAACACTTTGTTTTTGTTTGCCCTGTCAGTTTGGCGTGTTCTTTAACACTAAAAAGAATGGATTTGAATTATTTTTCTAATTGAATAAATATGATGCTATTGTTCAATCCCCATAGCTACTGTAATTCTAATGAAAGATGTAGTTTTTACTAAATGTAGTGAGACTTGTGGCAGCTTGGAGAGGTGATGGCCTCAGGGGAAGCCTTCAGTGAGTTCACAGAATCTCCTCCTCTCTTCCCTCCCACCTACAAGTTTGAAATTGACAGCTGCAACTACAATCTCAGGTCAGCAGTCCTACCTCCTTCTGACCTCCTCTTTAACTGCTATTGTTGTGGCAGGAGGAAACCTGCATGGACAGACCGTATCCTGTTCCGCTACACCAAGAATGCTTACAGCAACGTCCTGCTGGGCCTGAAGCAGAACAACTACTGCAGCCACCACAACTACACCCAGAGTGACCACAAGCCGGTCTTCTCCTCCTTCAACATCAAGGTTAGTTAGCTGTTAAGTCTTCCCTTGTACATTCTCTGACACCTTAGACACTTTTACTTTATATCTTCAAACTTACTCGGGGATCAGTCTTTGAGAAAACCATCCCCCCCATCATAGAGATAAGACAAAGAGATCGACAAAGGTCACCTCTCCTGTCAAAATAGATGTCAAAGCTAATCAAATAGATGTCTGTCGCTGCAAACTAGCAGTCTCAGGTCGGTAACAAAGCCACAACACCAGCTTTGGCAAACTGAAAAGTATCCACCTAGAGACCCTGATTTCGGGCTAATGGCCCTCGTCAGCCTAGGGCGTACTTTATTCTATGGGATCTATTTTGATGGGAGAGGCGACCTTTATCTTTTTAGATCAATATCCTCCCAGCAAAATTTCCACCTAGATGAATGTACACTCATGGACAAAACTTTGATGTCACTGGTCATCTTTTTTTTTTTTTTTTTTTTAAGGAGACAGAGGCAATTTTGTTTACACTTGGTAATCTCATGTGTCTTCAATAAAGGTCACTGTAATATATTTCAGAGTTATTGTCTGAATCCCGATATACATGCTAAAAGGTACAACTTCCTTAAGTTTTGTCCATGAGTATATCTTTCAGATTTATTGTCTGAATCCTGATATACATGGTAAAATTTCTATAAAATGTTGAGGGGACACAAATATTTAACTGAATAAAGGGTAGAGCAGAACTAGAAGTTGAACCCAACTAACAAAGATTCTACTGTGGACCGTCATCAAAACTTTCTAGAATGTATAGAATCTCCAGAGAGACACCACAGCCTATAACACCTGGTCTCTTCTGGAGTTGATCTCTGATTAGAGGTGGAATTATTGAAATAATAAAACAGGTTTCTGGAGATGAGTTTATTTTCATTTTATTAGTGCATTCTCAAGCTTTCAGGCATCTCTACACTTCTACAGTGTGACAAAAATGGATAATAAATAACTTGGCATTTATTATTATTATTTTTTTGTACTCCTGTAGAAGGGTGGAGATGCCTGAAAGCTTGAGAATGCACTAATAAAATGAAAAGAAACTCATCTCCAGAAACTTGTTTTATTATTTCAATTTATATATTGGAGATTCATATTTATTGTATTCTCCTCCCTGCGGTCCCCCCTTGATACTTGAGATACTCAACCAAATTCTGGTCCAAAGTGACTAATGTGGCAACGGCACCCATTTTACAAAGATAGAGGACTTTGCTGTGATAGAGATGCATGGAGACACCTGAGACTCTTCATTGGACACAACAACAATACAGTATACGCACCCAAGATAGAGAACATTGCAACTGCTGTGATAGAGATGTATGGAGACATCTGAGGCTCTTCATTGGACACGACAACAATACCTTATACGCACCCAAGATAGAGGACATTGCAACTGCTGTGATAGAGATGTGCGGAGACATCTGAGGCTCTTCATTGTACACAACAACAACAACATCTATTGTATTGAGAGGTAGAATTATGTCCACCATCTGTGGCCATTTTTAATTCCACAAGTCACTCAGAGGGTAATAAAGGTATATTTCACAGAATCCACCCAGTGAAGAAGGTACAATCCAGGCTGTATGTGACCAGGTATTCTCCACTCCATCAGACCTACCCAACGTCACCTTCAACATCAACAACAACAGGTGGAGGGTGGACGACGACAACACTGCCACCTACCGCTACACCCACCACACCATGGTACCCAGTACTTGGGACTGGATCGGTCTCTACCCTGTAAGTAAACCCCTCTCCTCATGCCATAAGTTGATCATGGCCTGCTCCATGTTTTACTCTAAATAACAACTATTTGTAAAAAGTAAAAATCATGAGGCAAAGAGTTTATTGCAAGTTTTATTTATTCATTTAACCAAGCTCTCGAGTATTTCTACCCTTCATTTTTACTCCTGTAGAAAGGCAGAAATGCTTGAAATTCTTGGCTAAATAAAATAATTCTTTGCAAGAAACACTTTGCCTCACGATTTTGTTCTTTTTACAATTTACTGCTCCAGGTGGTTATCCACAACTTTTGATATCAACTAATCATTGATAAGGTACAACTTTGATTATTCTATATACAGTTACGAGCGTCATGCGTTCTTTTCATCTCTGTCACCGTTTGCTTTTTTTTTGGAATGGCACTCTCCTACTGGTTGGCTACGATCACGCCACCTTTGCCCCCCCCCCCCACTCGCTTTTTCGTTTTTGTAACTATTGTGTTGGAGCGGGTCGCTCCTTAAATAAATGTATATATTAGTTAATAACTAAATGGAATCCTCTCTTTCTTTTTCCCAGTAAGAGACGCCTACGGAAGCCAACAGTACATAGACAGATAAAGCACATAGGCTATAGTTATTAACTAACATATGCATTTATTTAAGGCGCCAATTTATAATTGTAACAAATAGTATTTGAATAAAAGCATTCAATCGGGTAAAACACGGGCGTTGCCCGGGTCATTCGGCTAGTAGATTATAAACCTAAGGTAATAAGATTAAATCCAAATAAATAGTGTGTGACGTTTCGGTAACAGCGTTGTTACCATCTTCAGTACTGAATCAAGTTTCACTACTTTTGTCTGAAGATGGTAACAACAGTTACAAAACACCACACACTATTTATTTATTTGGATTTGGTTTTATTACCTTGTGTTTATAAGGAATAACCTCTTTCAACTGACTAGAATTCAACACCAACTCTAATTCAACCGAAAATTCTGATCTCTTGGGAAGTTGAATTAAAGAAGTTGGACTTTATTATGTGTGTGATGATGTGTTCTGGTTCAAATCACATTAATAGGTACCGCTCAGCAAGAGAAACCTAGTTCATGATAATTGAACAATGAATAATATGTGAAGGTTATTCACATATTAAACAATTTTTAACGCAGGATTCAATCCCGGTTCATGACTATCGGGAATCGAGGGTGTTACCCACTCGTCCACCGACTCTTTTGTATACTTGATGTAGCTATATTTTTTCCAAATTGTACCTTATCAAAATTAAATAAAAAGGAAACTCATTGTGAGTATTTGTTATAGTTTTTTTCAAAATGCAGGAATTGTTGGCCCATATAGAGATATATAGTAGTGTATTGCTATATAGATCTGTTCTCCTGTACTCATTAGTTAGCTGTGAGGTAGTACTGATGTGTGACATTGTGTGATGTCCCCAGTCCCAGTTCACCTCCATGGAAGAGGACCGTATCAGCTATGTGTACGCCTCCACCAAGCCGGCAGAAGGTCCTGATGAGAGTGAGCCGTGGTACCAGGTGGTGTTTACTGACCAGGGACTGCTGACTCCGGGGAAGTACTGTCTCCTCTACATCCACGCCCAGTTTGAAGACATCCTGGGGATGAGCGAACCTTTTGAGGTAAACCACCGTCTTCTTACACTGCTGTTGTGGCTGTATTCACTCTCTGTTATAATGGTCTTTTCCTCAGTGTGTTACTCTATCAGTTGTGTTAGGAGTTCCTAACACAACTTCTACCAATACAGTAGAACTATCTCTCTGTAAAGGACACATGCTCTGTTATAATGATCCTCAGTGTGTTCGCATATCTCACTCTATCAGCTGGTCCTTAAAACTTATAACATAACTAATACCATCTTTTGAAGAAAGAGGTTGCCTGGCCAGCATTCATTGTTCTTGAAATAAGAGACACTTCTTTGGCCAGTAGAATTTTTGTTTTATTTTTCTTGACATTTCGACAAAATAAAAGATCTACTGGCCGGTGTCTCTTATTTTAAGAAAAACTTCTATCAATACAGTAGAACTATCTCGCTATAAAGAACAACATCTAGTCACAAAGCCCTTAAGGGAAAAGTTTCCTCTTACTAGAGAGCAACTAATTAGTAAAAATGGCGATTTTAACAGTTATAACTGTCCTTTGTAGAAGGGTGTCCTCCAGCATGAGCATCCTCTCATGGAGGGAGGTTCGCTGTATTATAAAATTGAAAATTTTGAAATATATAATTTATAATTTATATAATTATTTAAAACTGACAACAAGGTTCTGGGTGAATACACCAAGATTATAGAATGGGGCATGCAATTTTTAATGTGGTGTCTATATGCCTATTGTAATTAAACAGTATCTGAGGGGAGAATATTCAATGTTTTAAAATTTATTTTTCACTAATAGGTAATAAGCTATTGATAGAGAGGTCACCTCTCTATAAAGGACGTTTTGATTACCCAAATTACCCTTTTTACTAATTAGCAGCTCTCCAGTAAAAGGACACTGCAACTAGATGTTGTCCTTTACAGAGGGATAGGGAATATACTACAGTAGATTGAGAGCTCTGTGGAAGTTTGACATAGCGTTCTACAGTTGAATGGATGTTTCTAGCATGTGGAACTGTGAAGTATAGCACAGTCTCTTCCAATTTGTAGAGAACAGGCCCTGTTATGCCTCTGGAGTCATCACTACAGGAGGCTTAGACTAGTTGTGTTCTGTTTTATTTTTAAAGCTTGTTACTGTTCTCCCCTCCCCCCATTTTTTTTTTAGTTTGGACTGGTGTTCCTTTTTATCATATAAAGGAGAAAGCTCTCCTTTTCAAAGTTGATGTTAAAAATGGACAATCTTTAGACAGCCTCTGCTTTTTCACTGACTCATTTATATGTTCTATATATAGTATATGTAGTAAATTATATCAATATACACTAGATTTTCATATGTACCATAATTATAGATAGTATAACTATCCCAAAATGTAGATACAATTCAACACGCCAGCTTGGTCATCATATAATCACAAATAAGACATTAAAGTCTTATCGAGAGTTAGCCACACTCCAGGCAGGGTGAGGTCCAGTTCATAAAGATTACATCATTTCTTTCGAGAGGAACTTCCACAAGTCGTTAGTGATTTTTACAACTATCTGCAGGACACTGACAAACAGATCATATCTCCCATTCGTGCTGATCAGACCTGCCTAGACCATGCCTGTGTCGCTCCGCTGGCCTCTGTTTAGGTGGCACCCAATCTGCCTTGTCCTTTGTAATACCCATAGATGCTTGAAACCACTTGGCCCCATGACTGTGGGGTACGACATATATATACTACCAGACCAGAGATTTGGTGAAAGCCTATCTACCTGAAGTTAGTATCTCTACTATAGATTTCTCAACAGATGTCAGCTTAAGATTCTAACATTCTAACTCCTTTATATTTGCTATGCCAATAATCAAGACAATATCTGTATAAGCTACCTAAATCTTGAGTCATAACCTACCAGTATTATATATGCTGGTTTTTTTTTTTGTCCCTCATAGGCAGAATTTGACTTTTATATATCGAGATAGTTTGCCCTGATTACTTGTAATTGTATAATCTCGAGCCTTCTCAAATCCCACACAATTTACTTCTTAGATCTCTAAGGATTCTTCTAAAGTTTTTTTTTGGGGGTTCCAACTTGAGGTGCCTTCTAGCACAATCAGACCACCAATCTTTTGTGTGCTGCAAGGTGGTCTCAGGTTCTTGTTCAACATCTTCCCAGACCTCCTCAACCTGCACTATAATGGAAGATGGGGTTGCAGCTTCTGATGATGCAAAGGTAGGGCAAAATCTCTACCTGGTTTCTACTTAGCTAAGCCACTTGTAAGGCCAAACCAGTTCACTCCTCTCTTATTTATATAAAGTCTGTGGATCTCGAACTTTCTGATGGTATTTGTTGGAGATAGCTCGTAGAAGGATCAATTAATACAGTCAATGATGGGATAATAGGCTGTAGGAGCTCTGAACCTTAGACAGCACCAAACAACACTAACAAGATTTAGAACAGGCCATATCAAGCCATTGAAGATAGAAAATAACAACAAAATGTGGATGAAGATTTTACCCGCCTATATAATGACTTATCATGCTATAGCATAGCTTGTCTTTCTCTCTATCTCTTTCGACAGTTTTATAGATGATCTTTGAGGTTGGATCAGCTCTTTTTGACTTTCCAAACACATGGTAATAAGACAAAATCCCAAATAAATAAAGAATGGTTGGATTTGGTCTTATTACCTTGTGTTTATAATCTATAATCCAAAAATTGTACCTTATGTTTTTTGACTTTCCAAATGTGGTCGCTAGGTGAGATGTCTACTCTTCAGATAGCTCATTAGGTCACCGTTGTTTTTACTTATTTCTTTTGTAAAGCCATTTGTTTATCGTACTGTTTCTTCCATCTTATCAAAGATGGACAAAAAAACACTTCAAAGAAAAATGGCCATCTCATCCTTCCAACCATCTCTTCTTTCACATGGTCAAAAGGTCATTTGTCCAAATGTTCCAGGTTGTTCCAGATTAAGAAGGGTCCAAGGAAAACAAACCACCACCATCATCCTCTAAGGCCCTGGTTGACTAGCTGGTAAGCAACCTGCATATCCTCAGTATATGTAAATATGTCATGTTGTTGATATACTATGTAGATAAACAAACACTCTGTTAACTCTTTGTTATTACACTTACACCTCTCTCTCTCTTCAACTGCCATCCTTTGTAATCTAGCCAGTGTTGCCAAGTCGTTTTTAAAACTCCCTCTCTATCTGTGACCAAATATTATTTAAAATTAATAATAAATTTTGGATAAATAATTCCACCATTATTACTTTTTTCTTAGTATTTATTATTTTTTTTTTTTATTTGTAAAAATCTTTTTTTTTTTAAACCCTCTCTTATCTGTTACCAATATTATTTTTAAAAAAATTTTAGTTAAAAACTTTTTGAAATTTTTTTCCCCTATCTAGTCTTTTTTTTTTAACTATTGAATTTTTATTGTTTTCTTTATTGAGTATAAATTATATATTTTTTCATGGATAAAGAGGTGTTTTTAATAGATTAAATTTTGTCATGTGATATATATATATAGTGCACGAACAAAATTTCAAAAAATATATATTATTCTATATGAATTTTAAAAGATATAGTCGAAATACAAATAGTTTTTAACTTTTTAAGAAAATTCTTTTCCCTTCCTAACCAATTCACCTTTTCTATATACATTCTATTATCATCATTCTTTTTCAAATCTTTGTTCCCCCCCCTTTCTTTTGGCAGCTTACTTTTTTTTACATATGCTAATTGTTATATTTAAAAAACACATTATTTTACTATTTTATTGTATAAAAAAACGACACAAACAGTTTCACACATTATCTTTCATTTCATTTTTTTTGTATTAATTTTATTTTCAATATATCAATAGGTCCTTTGTGGTATTCCTCATATATTAGTTAAGTGTATCATCAAATATATAGGGTATTTACTTTATCATATAAAAAATATATGATTTTTTGGATTGTTATTTATTAAGCTAATAGTATATATATATATATTGTAAGATTATAAACTCAAAAGGAGCTTCTATATAAGCTTCTTTTGTTCTTTATGCCCGTTGAAGAACGATGTCGTTCAAAAGCTAGCAAAATAAACATGTTCTATAGAAGAAGCTCCTTTTGAGTTTATAATCTTACACTATAGTTATGGTAATGTTGATGTCTACATAAAAAATAGCATTTAGTTTTTCATTGAGGAAATTGCACTTTATAAATTTTGTCATCCATTTTTTTTTTTTTTGCGTTTTTACTCCATGTATTATAATGATATATCATTACAAAACAATTTTGTGTGGAAATATTGTAAAAAATTATAAATTCAATTGCTATCTATTGATAAAATTTGTAACAAATAAATTTACTGGTAATATGTTTCTTTTCAATAATATCATCTCTACAGACCTTACTGCAATGACCACTCTACTTTTGAATGATTGGTTTTCTTAAATACCGCGCATTTCATTACTGATAAGCCAAGCCCTCTCATTCAATAACTTATATCATTGCAGTAAGGTCTGATTTGATGATATAATTGAAAATAAACACAATACCAGTAAATTAATTTGTTACAGATTGTAAAAAAAACTAAAAAGTTCTCCACCCACACAGATTGATGTTATATTTAGATAAATATATTAATGCATAATAAATCTTATTATAATATTCTATATCTATATGTAAATATATATATATATACAGTATTTTAGTGTTCCTAAAAATTAAGTTTTTTTAGCAATATGGATTACAGAAAACTAATACAAGAAAATAAGACCTAATCTAAATAATTTATTAGTATGTGACGTTTCAGCAACAACATTGTCACCATCATCAGAGAAAAGAATAAATGAGAAAAAAATATAACAGCAAGTTCTTAGATAATGTTCTTGATAACAGTAATATTTATAAGAACTTTCTGTGATATTTTTTCTCATTTATTCTTTTTTCTGATGATGGTGACAATGTTGTTGCCGAAACATCACACACTATTAACTTATTTGGATTAGGTATTATTTTCTTGTATTATAATCTATAATCCAAATTGTGCTTTATCATACCGAAAACTAAAAAAAAAAAGGCACAGTATTATTACTTTTTTTTTTTTGTGGTATAGTTGCTATATTTTGTGGTATAGTCGCTATAGTATGTTTATATAAAGTTCTATATACATATCAAGAATATTTTTAGAAGTTTTTTTTTTATTTACAGCTACACAATGCAACATTCAAATTTATCATCAATAGTATTTTCACTTAAATATATATATGTGATATGTGTTATATTTTTTTCTTCCTTTTTTTGACTGAAAGTTTTATTATTTTCCAAACTCTTTTTAAAAACTAGAAATATTTTTAGCGCCTTCCCTTTCTCAACCTTGTAATCTTTTAAAAGAAAAAAAAATTATGTAAATGTGTTGAAAATAAACTTTTTAAACATAGATTTGTGTCTAGATTCTGAAACTCCCTATAACAATGGTACTTAGAACCCATGCTGTTAAAATAATTGGGATTTAAAACTTATACCAAATATATATATATATATATTAAAAATAAAGAAGGCATTTTCTGACCACGAGTACATGTGCTTTTTAGATGGCAGAGCACCATCTAGTGGAGCAAAAATAAACTAAACGTTTATTTAGCTTGCTCGGTGATATTTGGCCAATCCAATTTCTTGATAAATAAAAAAAAAAAGCCATATATATAGAAGCATAGGGCGCCTCTCCCGTCAAAATATATGTCAAAACCTGACATCTATTGACCATCGCCGCAACTAGCAGCCTCGGGTCGGTGACAAAGCCACAACACCAGCTTTGGCAAACTGAAAAGCGTCCACCTAGAGACCATGTCACTGACCCGAGGCTGCTAGTTGCGGCGGTGGTCAATAGATGGCGTCAGCTTTTGACAGGAAAGGCGCCCTATGCTTCTATGGATCAATTTCCTCCCGGAAAATTTTCCATATATATAAACAAAAAAGGCATATCCTGACTGCTTATATGAGCTTTTCAGATGTCAAAGCACCATCTAAAAGGCTTATATGAACGGTCATGATATGCCTATAATTATAATTATTTTTTAATAGATAATTTTTAAGTAGTTATATTAAAAATATAGTTGATATGGAAAATTGAGAAAAAATTAGCTATTGAAAATTACAGAGAGAATATATATATATATATATTAGAAATACCAAAAATATATAAACAGTAGAACCTCCCTTTAGAGGACACCTCTCTATAAAGGACAGTTTTCATTTGTAAAATTACCATTTTTACTATTTAGTAACTCCCCGGGAAGAGGACACCTCTCCCTAAAGGACACTATGGCTCTGCAATTAGGTGTCCTTTACAGGGAGGTTTTACTGTATTTAGCAACTCTTGAGTAAGAGGACACCTCTCCCTAAAGGACACTATGGCTCTGCAATTAGGTGTTGTCCTTTACAGGGAGGTTCTACTGTATTTAAAATAATAATTAAGGGATATAACAAGTTTCATACAAATACATCAGCAATGTATCATAAATGATGAACATAGTGAGAAAAAAAGGAAGAGGGAAAGAGTAGAAAAAGAGCTAAAGACAAAACCATCAAATTGTATGTTAAAACTATAAAATAAGAAAGAAATTTTTAAGTGTATAATTTTGTAAATAAATTGGGAGTCATCCACATATATCTTTTGAAATAATAAACATCAATTGTAATTGTATATAGAGCTTTGATTTCTAACTGGACCAATCAGAAATCAAAGCTCTATTCACTAGTTTCATTTTGTTTTTGAATTTTTTTTTTAAAGCATAAGTTATAAAAATAATCCCTAGTGAAAATTGGAAATAATATTATTAAAATTGATTTTTTTTTTAAAATAAATATCAAAGAGGATGGAAACCCTAATGGTTCAACCAGGATGGAATGAGATTGTTTACCAGGCTGGGTCTTGTCAAAAGTTAACCTGGCATCAGTTAATATAAATATATATAAAACTAATAAAAGCTTGATATCCTAATATGATTATTGAGTGGAGATAAGAAGAAACTAATACAATCAACATATTTTGGATTTTGTTTGAAAAGTTTTATTAGAAAAAAATAAAAATAAACGCACAATATTTCAAGAGATTAAAAACTCCTCTTTTTCAAGCACAGTTCATGAGTTAGGAAACCAGGAAGAGTATCAGTTGGATACAAACCATCTCTTTGGTTCATATATAACACACTATATACCAAAGTTTAAACTTTGACAGATGACAATAATAATAAATGATTGTTTTGTTTGTAAAACAAGGTAATAAGACCAAATCCAAATAAATGTGTCATTTCGGTAACAGTGTTATTACCATCTTCAGACAAAAGTACTGAATGGACTTGAATTACACAAATTGAATTATAGATTATAAACACAAGGTAATAAGACCAAATCCAAATAAATAAATAGTGTGTGACGTTTCGGTAACAGTCTCTGTACTTTTGTCTGAAGATGGTAACAACTCTGTTACCGAAACATCACACACTATTTATTTGGATTTAGTCTTATTACCTTGTGTTTATAATCTATAATCCAATGTTTATATATTAGAGTGTGAACTATTATCATAAAAAATAAAAAAAGGAAGGTGTAATTGAAATAAAAAAGGAAAATATTTCCAAATATAATACAAATCAAAGCATATATATATTTTCAAAAATATACCAACAAAAATAAAATACCTAATCATAGACTAGACAAAAAAAAATGCAGTTTTGAGATCAAAACTTAACTATGGCTTAAAGATTGATAACATTGGTAACAAGATGTATATGGAATGTTTTCTTCTTATGGAATAGAAAGTTGTAGGATTAGAAAATATTACTTTAATAGCCTTCCAGTCATCTTGGTTGGTGACTATACGGTGGGTTTACTATAAACTTTTTATAGCTGTGACCCTCTATATATAAAGCCAAAATATACACAAGGTAATAAGACCAAATAAATAAATAAGTGTTTTTATTAAAGTGTTACAGGCCATGCTAATCATGGTGGGTAGAAGTTGGTAACAGCTATTACTGTAAGTGCACCACATATCTACACAATATATATATGTTACAAAACTATGTAAATCCAAAAAATGATTTGTTAAAGTTGAAGGTGCAGTCGTCTTGAATTTAATTAAAAAAGAGAAAATCAGTCTCAAGAAGTTTATTTTTGAACTCTTTGAGCAAAAAGATTATATTAATTTTAAGTAAATATAGAATTTTAACATTTAATTCTATATCACTATTTACATATTTATATAAAATAAAATCTAACTTACCTAACCTCTACTAAAAAACAAAACAATCTATTTATATTTAAGGTGGCGCCATCTAGTGGCCAAGAATAACAGAGTTATTTTAAACAGATTATTAATAAAATAATATGTACAAGGATTTACATCTATGACATTTCTATAAATTATTTTTTAAAAATTATATAACATATATATATATATATATATTAATAAATAATGTGTGATGTTTGAGTAACAGTGTTGTTACCATCTTCAGACAAAAGTACTGAATGAGAAAATATATCACAGTATGTTTTTAAAGAGTTACTGTTATCATAAAAACATGGTGTGATGATAAGGCACAATTTGGATTATAGATTATGAACACAAGGTAATAAGACCAAATCCAAATAAATAATGTTTCAATACTTTTGTCTGTAGATGGTAATAATGCTGTTACCAAAACGTCACACACTATTTATTTGGTCTTATTACCTTGTGTTTATAACATGGTGTGATATATTTTCTCATTCAGTATTCTTTTGCCTGTAGATGGTAACAACACTGTTACCGAAAGGTCACACACTATTTGGTCTTATTACCTTGTGTTTATAATCTCTAATCTGGATTGTGCCTTATCGGCCATAAATATAATAATAAAATAAACAACAAGGGGTTGTGAAAGGCTACACAACAATAGTGCTATACAAGACAAAACACATCAATAATAGGTATTAAGGTGAGTGTAGCTACACAGATGTTGTGCCTCTCTCAATAGTTTTCTTTATTACAACTCAGTAAACTTTAGTGTAAAAAAAAACCTCCCTTTCTTTAAGCCAAAAAATCAAGACAATATTAAATAACAAGATAAAATAAAGATTTAAGCTAAAAACTAGGCAAAATATGATAAAAAGTGAAGATAAAAACTATAAATGCCAAAACCAATAATTTTATTTTAAGAGTTTATGGCTTTTTAGCTTTGCTTTTATCTTTTTTTTTTTTTGCTTATCCCTAGTACACGTGGTACAGGCCATGATAATCATGGTGGGTAGAAGTAGGCCACTGCTTTTACTGTAAGTGCACCACATGTCTACACATGTGAAAAGCAGGCTTTTATCTTACTTTACAGAGTAGAACCTCCATGAGAGGACTTATACCTCTGTACAGAGGACAGTTTTCATCGCCAAAATTGAAATTTTTTCAATTAGGATCTCTTATGGTAAGAGGACATCTATCATTGGACACTTTGGCTCTGCCACTAGGTGTTGTCCTTTATAGTTTCTATTGTATTGTCATGTTTGATACTTATTTTTTATAATCCAAATGTAACCTTATGTCTCTCTCTTATAAAGTGGTAAAAAAACAATCTTGGTTTAATGATTTGTTAGCTGAAAAAGAGCATGTCTGAAAGCTTCCTTCAATCAAGTAAATGAAAAAGAGGGGTCAGTGGACAAATGAACTGTGTGTACTGTATCTACCAACTACAACTTTAATTCAACATAAAGGCAACTTTTTTGGGGTGTTGAATTAAAGAGGTTTGGGCTGTAATAGGAAGAAATGGTGTTCAACAATATTTGTTTCCTTTAGAATAGCTCTGGGTCAATGGATGAGTGGTCTAAACAATTGGTTTTCAATCGCTATTCCTCAAGATTGAATCCCGCATTGGGCACGCTTTTTTTTCTTTCTAATTTAAAAAAAAAAATTTCCAATGGCCCCCAATTCTTGCTAAAGTCCAACCCTACCAGCGATTACAAGTAACTAAATGGGGTTTAGGGAAACTTGTAAGTGCAAATGTCAAACTGCTTTTCATGTGTAGACATGTGGTGTACATATAGTAAAAGCAGTCACCAACTACTTCCCACCATGATTATCATAATCATGTGTACTAGAGATAATAATTTTTTAAAAGTAAATGAAAAAAAAGAGATGCAGTCTTATGATTTTTTTTTGTAATATGCCAATGGCACACACACAGTTCTATTTAGTTTTTAACCTAAATGTTCATCTAGTCTTGATTTTTGTGCCTGAAGAAAGAAGTAGGTTTTTATCCTTAAGAGCTCTCAGAGATTACAGGAGAAGCAGCATCTGTGTAGCCTCACATTAAATCCTATTGCTGCCAATGAGACTGGCTCGGGAGACATCCACAGGTTCCTGGTTGCAGGCCGGACAGTGGTAGTTACTGTCGGAGAGGAGGTTGCTCTGGGGACACAGCTATTGTTTACTTCCTGTCATAGTAATGGTGGTGTGGTACATACCCTCCCACAGACATGACCCAATCCTACATTGGCCCATTTTACTCTGAAGAAGAAATGATATTTGCTTTGATACTCATACCCCCCATGAAAATTTGATACTATTATAGACGCGTATGATTCTTTTAAAATAAAAAAAATTCTACTGCCCTTACTGCAATGAAAAAATTAATGGGAGGGCCTGGCTTATCAGTGGTGAACCTTCCCAGCGGTTTTGCCAGTTTAACATATTTATACATTCTAGTTAGCTAAAGAAAGGCTTGTCAGAAAGCTTCCTTTGATCAGATGAATAAAAAGAGTTGTGGGGGGCGTTATATGATTTTTTTTTTTTTGGTAATTTCTTAGATCTATCTGCTATCATGTATAGCGAGAGAGAGGATGAACTTACATGGAGACAGAAGTAACAGAAGACATGCCGACAGCCCAGCTCCTGCGGTTGTACTGGAGACAAGCCACAAGCTGGACACTGCAGGAAGTCCTTCCTGGTTCTGAGATGAGCAGCTAGAGGCAGACGACCTCTCCATTTAGCCATCGTCTGGCTGAACTTGTTACGTAGCTTGGGTAGTTGAAGATGAGGTAACACCAGGCTCAGCATTTCCTACGCAGCAACGATTTCTGTGTAAGGTTTGTGACCAATCAGTGAACAGGGCTGTCAAACCTACTCAGAATAACACTACTCATTTCTTAGAACTGAAAAATAAAATATTTTTGCCCAATATATTCTGGAATTAAACAGAAATAACCAAGATATACAATCACAAGGTTTTTTTGCTTATCCCTAGTACACGTGTTACAGGCCATGATAATCATGGTGGGTAGAAGTTAACGACGGCTTTTACTGTAAGTGCACCACATGTCACCAACCCCTAGATAGAAATAAGATTCAGTACTTTTGTCAGAAGATGGTAACAACACTGTTACAGAAACGTAACACACTATTTATTTATTTATATTTGGTCCTATTACCTTGTGTTTCTAATCTAATGCTGCACATGACTGGTACAGAGCACCAATTCTGTCTTCCCAAGAGAACAACAGTCTTTGATTTCCAGACTTAAGTCTGGTCATCTACGGACAATTACTTTCCAGAATGGTTGCAAGGTTTTCCCAATATGCTCTCATCCATATATGAGCTCTACTCATCCCCAGCAGACACCATCAACAAGCTCTACAAACTTGATACACTGATATGATTGTTGAGTGGAGATAAGAAAGAATAATAAGACACAATTTGGATTATAGATTATAAACACAAGGTAATAAGGCCAAAGCCAAATAAATAGTGTGTGACTTTTAGATAACAGATGTTTCAGAAAACTGAATGAAACTGAATTTCAGTACTTTTGTCTGATGATGGTAACAACACTGTTAACGAAATGTCACGCACTATTTATTTATATGGTTATAAGAAAGAATAAGAAGAATATTTTGTTTCTAATCTATAATCCAACTTGTGTGTTTTATCATTTGCATATAACCTTATAACAATAAAGCATTATCATTGTTGAAAGCCCAACTAAAAGAGAAAGAGAGAAAAGAGGTAAAAATACTCACAGAGAATCCATGCCAGAGCAACTCCCTGTTCATAGAGTCATAATGGATCTGAAACAGAATAAATCATTGGTCACATCAGAGATAAGAAACAAAATCATTAAAGCACATATGATTCTTTTACACACATAAAACAAACGTTTACTATTCTTACTGCAATGATGAAAAAATATTGGAAGGGCTAGGCTCATCAATGGTAAACTCTTCCAGCAGTTTCACCAATTTAATCTACCAGACCACTTTTTATAGCTCTAATACTGTATTTGACGATTCTGCTTATATATGATACACTGAAGGGTGGAATCTCAGAAATGGTATTTAAGCAAACTATGGACATAAGTTTTTAGGACAGTATATTTACATATAAATATTTGCATTGAGCAATGCTCTTCCGCAAACAATAAGTACAAGGCCAGTTAGGTATAAATTAATATAAAGCAATAACTCGTCATCTATACATAAGAAATGAAAACGTTAAGATATTACACATAAAAAAAAACTTCCACTGTCCTTACTGTGATGTGAGCTATACCTGTCGGATTTGTTGCGGACTACGAGAAACAGTGTTCAGTCCCAGGACTCTCTCAGCCAACGTGGGGTAGCGGCCTCTCAGCAGGAACACCAGGAAGTTGGCCAGCTGGGCCAGTCTCAGGCTGGAGTCCAGGGCGGCCATCTTGTCTGCCATCTACAGTACACACAAACTGATACAGTGTTTCTCTACCCTCTCCCATAACTTTGGTACAGTAGAACATACTCCATGAGAGGACA